>JABXJD010000037.1:0-600000 GCA_013375575.1 Percina caprodes
TAATGGATTGAGCTTTGCCACAGCTTTTAAAGCTGGACCGTTCTCTGCGAGCAGCTGCTGCAACAACCAATCAAAAGCGGCCACAGGTGGGCTAATTGATGTGGTTCTCTAATCAACTGACATTTGTTTCACCTGGGTAATGTTGTCAAGGAATCTGCTCTTCTGCATCCCAGTGCGGTAGGTGGCAGTAATGCACCTTTAACTGGTTGTCAACCGCCAATAATAATAATAATAATAATAGTAGTAATAATAGTACTAATAATAATGTCAAGGTTGCTATCAGAGACAGGCAGCAAGGTACAAAGGGTGCTGGTTATTTTAAGATGTCATTATCAATGTTTTTTCCCCAGTTCAGAACCAGATTTATCTCACTAAATAAATACACAATAAAGACTACTGCGGAGTCCAAACTGAGAGGGCCCAACCACTCTGCCATCTTTGGGAGAAAAACATTAAAGCATGTGTAACTGCATGAAAATGTAGATGGAAATGCACAGTCCTTTACAAAACCTTTAAAAAAACATCAAATCTAAACTCAGGAAAGCAATGGCAACATGTCCAGCTTCATGACAACTGGGAAACCTTCATCTGCAGAAGAAGCTCTAGAACAGTTATGGACTTTGAGGTGAGGTTGTTTTGTACTTTTTTTGTCTTCAACTGAAATATTACTGATCTGATTTTAACATATTAATTTCAGTTTAGAAATACCAAACGTTCAAACTCAAATAAATAGCACTGGATGACGACATCTACATATTAAAAGTGAAAATGAATTCATATTCAGTCTAACAAGATTTGAAATTGTATCTAATTTCTTTTTTTTTTCTGCAGACCACATTGATGGAGATTACAGTCAGCACTGTGACAGTATTGTACAGTATATTGTAATTGTGTTACATAATATTCATGGGTATTTAAACCAGTCAGCCAGTGGCCAAAATGATAGTATGTTTACACATTGCTATTTCATCTCCAAGGTTACTGACAACACAGCATGTGTGACTGATTGAGGTGAGTGCATTACTGTACAATGTATGTACTTGTGTTTTTTGTAGGTGTGCTATTTTTTATTGGAATATATCACACTCAAATTAAGATATAAAGTCAATATAGTAAATACAGTTAATAGGTGTATTGCTTTACCTCATATTTATTTTTGTTTTTATGTCAGTCTGACCTCTGCCTGTCTTCTTATGCATGCTAATTGATTACATCTTTTGGAAATTATAAAGCTGATAATTGTACTGTATAAGTGTGTGTAATAGAAACATAATGTGGTTCAGAATCTTTGACATATTTTTCATGTGATTGCTTCCTAATGTATTTTACTGTAGCCTATACTGTATATTCATCTTCAGTAGGAAAGAACACAGTAACTTTACTCAGTCAGAAGGACAGACAAAAAGATGATGTCCAGCTCTTCCTGTGAGTCTGCTCCGTCATAATTAACATAAATGAATGAATTATTAGAAAATAAAGCTTACTGCAAAGGAAAATCTTTAGTTTTCTACCTTTTTTCACACCAGTGTTTACTATTAGTAGTAGGATTTGATCCAACGATGCAACAGTAACTTTTGTTTACCATTAGATCATTTAATTTATTTATACTCTTTATTGATCCCCTGTGGGGAAATTACAATTTAGATGCTGCTGCTGCTACATTAGAGCATGAGTTCAATGTGCCACAACCAGTCCTGGATGACCACGTAAGACAGATCGAGTAGTAAACAATACACAATCGTTTTTTTCCTTTTCAGCTCTGTTTTTAATCAATACATGCATAATATATCATAGTTTTACTTCATTTGATTTGTGTTTTTCTCTGGGTTTGGTAAGAGGATACCAGAGGGCTGTCCACAGTCTGTCAGTGACCCACCCACCTATTGTATCAGAGCAGCAGGAGTTCTGAGGTACAATCGGGAGTCTGACAACCACAGGATAAACTTAACAACCATTCTTCCAGCGGTACAAAGATCACATATCTATTGGAAATTCCCATACAGAAACATGGTTTTATGTTACTGATTAGTCCAATTTAACACTCTCTTGTCCAGTCCCAGCTTCAGACAGAATACCCAGTGAAATGTGAATACTGTGGACAAAAGGTCCAACCTTCACTAGATCTTCCATGGGCACAGGGGCCAGAGGTGAGAAAGAGTCAATAAACACATTTCCCAAATGTACCTGATGCACTGCTGACCTCCTTGCATCCTCTTTTGTCCACCTTAGCCCATGCCACTCTTCTGCTGTGTCCAGTGGCAGCAGCTGTGGAAGACGCTGCTGAAGTGGAGCCGTTTGGTTGAGAGGAGGTGTGACCTGAGGACTAGTACTCCAACATCATCATCAGGAGACCAGCCAGCCACAGAGATGAAAGAGCTTTCCTTCCAAGGCAAAGAGATGGAGGATTACAACAAGTTTATCCTGGATTTACCGAGTGGACTTGGGTACAAATTGGCATCTTAAAATGTTTTGTTTTTTCTAATCCAACCCACATAAACACAAATATAGTAAAATGATAATGTTAATACATTAAACATACAATTTTGTTTTTAGAGAATCAGAATTGAGTATCTATGAGGATTTCTCAATCCAACTACCTGTAGCAGCAACCTGTGAGTAACGGCTCAGTAAGCAACATACAAGTTGACAGCTTTAAATCTGGTCATGATGAACAGAAATTAATTGGTATAGCATGTGCAAAAGGTATTTAGGTGACTTTAGATTGGTCTGTGAGACTGATAGTTTGTTCTGTGCTATTGTTTAGTGACCCCAACATCAAAGGTCCTCACCTTCCGGCTCTCTTGTGCTCCAGAACAAGGATGCTGGACATTATACACTGAGAAGCACGTGAAAATAAAAGAGGAAGAGGAGCAGGTGTTAGTCCCTTTTGTGACCACAAGCCACTTCAGTTTGGCATATGCCATTATCAGGTATACCAGATATTAGTTTTTCTTTATTAAAGCCATTATACCTTGCCTTAATTGAAGTATTAACAAATAATCATAGTTTTTTTAACAGAAGTCATAGAAGTCTACAAATATGTATATTAGTTTTCTTTGCACATAATTATAACACCCCCCCATGTGGCCACACTGTGTCTGATCAATGCATAAATCCCCAACCACACAATAGCTGTTCTTAACAAATGTAACCTTTTTGTTATTGTGAATAGGCAAAACATTTATGATTATAACCATTTATGGCTATTAAAGAGTTACTCCAGCAATTTGTGATTCTTAAGTTAGACGACAGACAGATTTTGAAAAGATTGGTCAAAATCAGAGCAGCAGAGAGGCCGAGCTATCTTGATTTTTGGTCCCTATTGCTCAGGCTTAAAAAAAAAACTTGATCTTACATTTCCCATAATGCAGTAGCTTCTTTTGTTAGACTCTGTCTGCTAAATGCCCACCTTTTCCCACACCATCATTTTGCAATGGAGGCTTTCTATTCTGAATTTGTGGTCAACATGAACATCTTTTGACCTTGCATACTGTATGTTATTCTTATATGTTCACAGGATGGGAAGAATTTCACAAGAAGTATTATTCCAATGGCATGACATTTCTTACAGTGTTCCCTGATGGCTCTGCTCAGGTCTTGTATCCACTCACAATTTAATCTCTGTATCAAGTGGTTTCTGTTTTAAGTGGGTTTTGGCATGGAGTCAAAGAGTGTTTGACTGTATGTGCAATACAGTGGGTGTTCCTATCCTTATCATCATGGTAACAGCTATCCCTCAGGCCTCTTGGCTCTTGTTGTCGTGGTCACCGAAGAAAAGGGTAGGGTCTGCATCGTGTATGATGATAGCAATGCCTCCTGTCAACCAATTAGAGCAATGTTCCAGTCGGATGGCAGAGCGACGTGTTATCACAGCAACGGAAACATATGGTACCAAAAGTGTTTTTATATAAATAACTATCATTCATATTACGTTTGTAATAAATTATTCATTATTCAGTATTTAGGTGTATATAAATTAGGCAATATCCGGTTTCTGTAGTAATGAGTGTATTTCATGTATGGTTTAAGCATAACCTATAATGTGTGATGTATGCATGTGCATTTATGTTGCAGGCTTTCCTTAAACAGTTCAGGCGGTCAGTGTTTGGATGAGGCGGGTGCCAGGGTTCGTCGGTGGAGCTGGAGCAGTCCCACTCCCCTGCATCCAGTCTTCCTGTCCATTAACAAAACTGTTGGGGTCCGAGTCCTCGAAGGAACTAGTTTTTGTCTCTTTTCTGGCAAAAGGCCAACAGGCAAAATTCAGTGTGGGTACTGCTGCGCTCAGGTGAAGCATTGTTCTCTGTTTCTAACCAACTTCATGTTTTCTGTCCATGTTCATGTAGCAGTTGACAGCATTTCCAGCACTGTTTCAGTAACTTTTTTTTCTCTCTAGTGTGAATGTAAAACAGATGGTTCAGGGCCATCAGTATTAAAGGAGGAGTTTGTTTTGGCAGCCAGGATTAGGATCAACACGGCCCTTCGGCATCTCAACCAGTACCTGATGACACCCTCACATCCCTGGCTGCCGAAGACAAGGCCCTCACCTCAAAGCTATTCAGTCTAATGAGACTTAATTTAGCTTAAAGTTTATCCTATGGATGAATAAAGAACCTTCATCCATAGGTGTGTTTATTGTTTTACTGTGATTTGGATACCAGAGTAATTAAAAGGCAATCAGACAACATATCAAACATTAGCATAAAAGATAAGTTTTTTTCTCTACATAACTTAATGGTTCTTTTCAGGAGGTATGATGGCATTTACATCACAATACTGAACCGTTTTCACTCCTGGATGCTATTTTGAGTTTCTTGAAACACATAGGGAATGATCTCAAAAGGTAAACAGTTTTTTGTGCATACTGGATTATATTGCCAACAAATAAATTATTTTGTCATTTTGTTCCCTAAACTTTCTTCACTTACTAAAACTCATAACGAAGTGATGTGACTTTACTGTGGGAAATATCCAAAATTCAACAGGCGTGTACGGCACTGTGACATCACAAAGTTTTAGTCTTACATTGTATTAGCCCTTAATCTGATTTGTGTCCAATCAGTGTAAACCCTCAAGTCTTCTTGAGGTTGAGCAGATGGCTAAGAGATGTGCACTCATTAATCAAGCAGGCCGCCTGCTTTACGGAACAAACAGCAATATCTCCCAAGATATTCAGATTTCCTACTTTTCCTCCCAGGTTATTTAACTGACTAAACCTCAGGGTATAATTTATAAACACCCGATTCCACCACAATCAATTTGTACACCTTGACACCAAACCACCGACACGTAGTTTAATAGTTACAATATGTTTTATTAATCTTCTTAGCTTCCTTAAGGTTATGCAAATATAAAAATTATTCAGAAATTATATCAAGACACAATTTCCCAATGTTATTTTCACAACAGTGATTGTAAGTGTTGCATTGTCTACACGACTAAGCTATGTTTAGAACAATAAACTTAAAATTCTACATGTGGCTCAGTAGTACAAATGACATGTTTTTATATATATATTCACATAGATAAATCATATGCAGAAAGTTGTAAGAATCAATGTTAAATCTCTCCTTAAGGGACCATGAAAGTCACTTGAATGAAATCTGCAGTAGTATGAATAGTACAATAAAACGACAAACTAATGGCCGGCACTGTTGCCATGGATCCCACTCTGGTGTCAGGGGCGAGGCGTCTCCAAGGGGCATGGTGAAGATTGATGGGGACATCCAGTCTGTGCTAGCAGTCTTCCTGCTTTCAGCGCAGACCTTCATAAACATCACTTCACAGCCCAATGAAACCCACCTCAAACCTAGACAGGAAGAGAGGAAAGCAGATCAAATAAAAAATAAAAATACCTTTCCTCAGGCCAATATGTCTAAAGTATGGAAAAACATGAGTTTAAGCAAAAGACTGATTATACACAAAACAGTGCTATGAACACTACTGCACTTACATGGAGGGGCTTTAGCTCGAGCCAGGATGTGACGTAGGGTTAGGAGTGGTGGTGTGATCCTGTGTTCATGTGAACATTCATCTTCATCTCGTTGTCCAGAATTTGCACAAGCTGCTGCATGGAGGGAAGGTGACCCGACTCTAGTTTTGACCACACTGGAACATCTACAGAAAGATAAATTATTCCACTGTAATTCACTGCATTTTGTTCCATCACGCAAACTTTATTCTTATGATATTGTTAAAGACTCAAATTGATTTGGACCCAAAAGCATTGGGTTCAGTCAATAAGCCCATTGTTGTGAATCACAGACTCACCATTTAATGTGATTTCAAAAGCTCCTGTAGACATACACTGGTTTTCAATCATATTGCTGAGGAAGAACACCATCATGCAGGCATAGATCTGAAAGAAACTTGAGTTAAAAGTGCTGCACAAAATTTATTTTTTAACTGGCAGCTATGTTTGTGTTTCTTGCATTGTACTCACACAATGAATCATGAGCGCAGTGCACTGACAAGATACTGTTTAAGTATTAAGACCCACAGGATGAATGAGGTGCTCTATTGAAAAGGTTAATGTGAAGCTGCTTTACTTTGGAGTGACGGGCAACAACTTCAGGTGAGGTTCAGGCAGATTTTAAGGGTGCAGGATTCAGAAAATGGTTAATTTTTTAGGCTAAAGATTCAATTCAAAAATCTATTTGATTGAAAAACGATTCTGAATTTGAAAAAACAATCACAGTATGTAAATTTAGTTAGTTTCCCAATTTGATAATATACGGCATTGCAAAACAAAAAAATAAATCATTGAATTTTTGGAATTCTATGAATTAATTTTGAATAAGAGCTTGAATTGATTCATGAATGTAAAATCGGTTTAGCAGATTTAATAATGTATTTTTAGCAAAACACGAATCTGGTAGTTCAAGTCACCTGTAAAAATGATATTTGTTTGTCAGGATTAGCAAAATAAGTTCAAGCCAAACGCTTATTAAGTCTGTTCTGTCTGCAATTGTAAGATTTTTCTGATAGTCATCCGTTTGACATACATACAAACCCCATTACATTTTATCCGCCTCAGCTTTCTGTTCTTTTTGTTGGGAAATATCAAATCTATCTTTGGGGATAACAGATCCAAGCAAAACAATGCCTAAAAACACAATCTGGAGACTCCAAATGAGCTAATTAAACCCCAGGATTGAGATGTGCTTGTCAGTGTGTATGCACAACTGAATTAGATAAACACAGCCAAACTATAGCCCACTTTGCTCCATTTATAAGAATCATACATTTCTGTGCAATATCTTTGGTAATGACTAGCAAAATAAATGCTCAGCGGCATCAGTGCAAATTCACCAATAGGATCAGACCTTTTATGAATCCTGTAATTCCAGTAAAACTTACCTTATTTCCCTGGCCCCACTCCCAGATGCCTGGGGCTTGCATACCAAGAAGGGCGAATGGGTCCCTGCCGATAATAATCAGTCCAATCACCAACAGTTTGAACACAGACAGGAAGGAAGCAACGTGTCTGAAACAAACAAAAAAAACTGGCTTTTAATACAATTTCTAGACAACAAAAGATTGTTAGAGATACTGTATATTACAGTTATCTGGAGAGATGAGAGTCTGTAGTTTGTCTTAGAGGGCGTTAATCATGTTCAATAAACACAGTTTGTTAAAAAAAAAAAAAATCTAATCATTTACATGAAGTAAATGATTAAAAATATGGTTTCACTTCTGAGGCAATTGTAACGCTAGTTTTACACTGTGCTGAGGGAGATGGGGTGACCGTGATTTATACAAATTAATTAATTCTATTGTGTTGCATAAACAAGGAAATGGAGTCAACTGCACCACTGGCTTAAACCTTGTTTAATATTGTCTATGGGGTTTTCTTTTGTGGGGTGCAAATGTTCCATCAAAACAGAGCCAACGTTGCTGTGTCCGCAGCTTAGCACCGCCCACAGACAGTTGGAATTGCAGACAACCCGGAGCATTTTTTCCTCTTATCTCAGAATGTATGTGTGGAGTAGCCCAACCTTCCTCTACAACAATGTGGATGGATAGATCTGGCAATGTGAGACAACACCTAATCTGTAACACAGAGCCTGAATACCATTTACTCTGGTTTTACTACATTTAAACTTTAACGTCAAAGTGGGTAAACTATATCGTGTCAGCGGACACATGGTTATTTTCCCAGTGACGGAACCAGAGATGGACACGCCAAAAACTAAAGAAAAACACTGGAGAATTTGAAGCCCAGGTTGTGATACGGTCTTTTCTTTAAATAGAGGTAATCTCTGGTGAGTTTATTAGAAGTGCAACTGATGAGGACCTGAGGGTCTTAGTTACACCACACCTTTATCTACAACACCTGGGACAAGTGCAATTGTCACACATAATAGACTCAGCAACTAGATTATAGGCCTACAGTATGTTCCTTATAATACTCTTTTACCTAGACCTTTGTTCCAAAGTAAAAAAACAAAAACAATTGTATCCCAAAGTTAAAGAAGTGTGTTAAGAAGAACAGTGTTTGGCTTCCTTCTCTGACGCTAGAGCACAGAGAGCCCCGCAGAGCAGATCTGCCAGAAGATGGGAAATGTGCCTCACGAGACGTCTGCTGCTCCACCCCTCCCCCCATGCACTCGCGCCCATAGGCACTCTCGCCGATTTTTTTCAAATACTGAGCACACGTGTGCCAGACTGCCAATAAGCTACAATAATTTAAAATTAAACATTGCAGTTGGTGCTAAGTGGAGCGTCTGTCATAGTGTGATTGGTTATGTTGCTAGGCTACTAGACAGGTGGTATTAATTCTTAATTTCCCACAAAGCTGATTGCAGTTGTCAGTTACACTTTTCATCTCCAATCCTATCTGTATTTGTGAGAAGTGGCACTGTCCTGAGTTGAAAGACTATTAGAGTTAATAGGCTAGAATTTTATACGATCAACCACAAAAACCGGGAGGACATTAGACATCCAACAGGCGTTTTCAAAAATGTTTGAATTGTTTGGCTTCTAATCTTTTACAGATTGTGAACACGTTTCTTGTTTCAGGAATCAGAACAAAAAAAAGAAAAAGAACAACCTAAACACATCACTAATGAGCAACTATAGGCCAATATCAAACCTTCCGTTTTTAAGTAAAACCATTGAAAAAGCGGTTTTTCAACAACTCAACCATTTCTTGTCACTAAACAACAGTTTTGATACCTTTCAGTCAGGTTTCCGACCACACCACAGCACTGAGACGGCTCTTTTCAAAGTCTTTAATGACATCCACCTTAACACAGAGTGGCAAATTTCATTGTTAGTACCTCGATCTCAGTGCTGCATTTGACACAGTCGACCATGACATATAACTAGACCGATTGGAAAACTGGCTTGGCCTTTCTGGCTCAGTACTAAACTGGTTTGAATCCTACTTAAAGAATAAGGACTACTTTGTGTCAATGGGTAATTATGCATCTGAGCATACAAATATGACGTGTGGAGTTCCCTAAAGCTCCATTCTGGGGCCTCTTCTGTTTAACATCTACATGCTTCCACTGGCTCAGATTATCGAAAACAACAAAATAAGTTACCATAGTTATGCGGACGACACACAAATTTACATAACCTTATCGCCAGGGGACTATAGTCCAATGAAAAAACTGACTAAGTGCATTGAACAAATTAACGGCTGGATGTGCCAGAACTTTCTGAAATTAAATGAAGGAAAAACAGAGGTGGTTGTTTTTGGAGCAAAAGAGGAACGATTCAAAGTCTGCGCTCAGCTTCAAACAACAATGTTAAAAACAACAGACAAAGCCAGAAATCTTGGTGTAGTCATGGACTCTGACCTGAATATTAACAGCCACATTAAGACAATTACAAAGTCAGCATATTATCACTTTAAGAATATATCAAGGGTTAAAAGGACTTCTGTCTCAGCAGGATTTGGAAAAACTTGTCCATGCTTTCATCTTCAGTAGACTTTTTTTTTTTTTTTTTAAATCGGCTACTGCCGATTCAGAGCAACTGCTGCTTGAGTCTTCACTAAGACCAAGAAAGTGGATCATATCACTCCAGTTCTCAAGTCTTTACACTGGCTTCCTGTGCCTCAAAGAATTGATTTCAACGTACTTTTGCTAGTTTATAAATCACTCAATGGTTTAGGACCCAAATACATTTCTGATCATCTACTACACTATGACCCACCCAGACCTCTCAGGTCATCTGGGACAGGTCTGCTTTCTGTTCCTAGAGTCAGGGGGGAAGCAGCATTCAGTTTCTATGCTCCTCATATCTGGAACAAACTTCTAGAAAACTGCAGATACGCTACTACTCTCAGTTCTTTTAAATCAAGGCTGAAGACCTTTCTTTATATGGTTGTTCATTTCTTTAAATGTTTAATTTCTTATGCTGCACTGTAACTTTCATTCTTGTGTTTTATATGTTTTTATTTTTAACTGTTTTTGTGTAAGGCACTTTGAACTGCCCTGTTGCTGAAATGTGCTATACAAATAAAGCTGCCTCGCCTATGCTTGCGCCATGGAGAACCAGACACCGTTCATCTAGAAACCCTGCCTACAAGAGGAGGCAGATCTGGTAAAAAAAAAAAAAAAAAAGTATTCCTTCAAACAGTAAGTAATCCAAACAAAGAACTATGAATTTTTATTATAATTAAATTAATTATGCAGTTTGCCAATCATCTTTTCATTATTGTCTATACCCCTCCAGTGTTGGTGAGTAGTTTGTGTTATTTTAGATTTAAATAGTTGTTATAAGGCAAGGCAGCTTTATTTGTAGAGCACATTTCAGCAATAGGGTAATTCAAAGTGCTTTACACAAAAACAGTTAACTAAACAGTTAAAAAAATAAAAACATAAAAAACACAAGAACAATTTAAAAAAGGCAACATCAAAAAGAAAGGTCTTCAGCCTTGATTTAAAAGAACTGAGGCTGAAATAATTAATCATGTATAATTCAAGTATTGAGTTTCTGAATGTTGTGGTGTTATTCTATTAGATTGTTTATCCAAAATGGATTAGTAACCAATTATTAATCCGTACTAATAACACGGTGTACCCATGACCTACATTTTTCATTTCTAGCCAGTAGTTCTAGGGTTGGGTATTGTTTAGATTTGAAGTGCTGGGTCAAAACAGGTCACATACTTTTTTAGAAGAAGAAAAAAATACTATACAATACATATTCACAATTAACTTGTTACAGTTTATGAAGGGTTGCCTGATGGCTTGGGGAAAGTAAAACACCACGTCAGGCAAATGGGTTGTTATAATCTTGCGAAGATAATTTGCATTGACCAATGTGAATTGGCAGGTTGCAGCCAGCCAAGTTTCAACTTGCCTCATCATGAATCTTTGGTCTGCACTGGGCTTACGTCTATACAACTACCAAATACAAATCCATGGGCAGATATGCATGAGAATTCCATCTCTTCAGTCAAATCCCAGCTAATTCCAGGCAGCTTTCAGGCTGCTTTAATAAAGCTGCATAAAATCCACTTGTAACTAGGCAGACAATCTCTCTCTTACCTATAGAGGGGCACAGGAAGATAATTCTCTCCTTCAATACGGATGTCTGGGTACCGCTGGTACAAGGCCTGCGTGTACTCCTCAAACACCCGCTTGTACCCTCAGGAAATGCTGCGCAAAGACAAACAGGCTGTTAGAAAGACATACACAGAGTGCAGATGCAACATTAAACATTGACCAAAGACAGTCACAGCATTACAATGATCTCTACGCGACTTTGCGAATATAGCCTTGAAATCTGGCACATGTGAATCCCACCTGTTTATCGTTTTTCTTCTTTGCACGTTTAGTGGTAGTGTGACATTCCATAGTAGCACTTTAGCCTACTTTAAATGCCAAAGCAACGTGTCCGTTTGTGGCATAGCTATGTTTGCTTAAGAGACAGGCTATGTTTACGACGAACTGTTCATAAAAAGTGTCAAAAGTAACTTCCACAAAACCGAAAAACTAGCTATACTTAGCTAGTCTTGTCAAATTAGGACTAACGTTACATTATCCCAGAGAGGCTAAAACAGTTTCAGATTTGTAAAGACATAGCTAGCTAATTCTATTTGTGAAAATGCAATAACGGGAGATTTCACTGTATTTTTCACGTATTTACCACATTAGACCAGGTCTAGATAAAAACAAAACACTTCTTAGTCAAAGTCGACAGATTTAATGCTTTAACGTTACCTAGCAAAAACGTCTAACGTTACTAGCTAGCACGCTTTCACAACATAGTTGCAAAAAACGTAGGTTCAGTCGCTAAGCAATGCCGAATCGGAAGCGATCAGGGTAAAATTTAATTTTAACTGCCAAACTGGAGGATGCGAATCGGAAGCTAATTCAAGCGTTGTAAGCGGGGTTCATGAGAAGAGTAAAAAATCCGGAATTTACACAACATGTATTCTCCCAGTGTTTGAATATGGCTGAGTAATTCCGTTACTAAATAATGAACGTAACACTAGCTAACGCTCCAGCTCCTATAACGTTAACGTTACCCTCCTATTAGTTATTTTTGGCCTACTCCATTATCCGGGGTGTTACACATTAGCTAGCTAGCTTACAATGACTCGCCAGGTTTTTGCTTATTTGCTCACCAAATTTGAAACTTTAGAAGGGGTCCCGTAGCAAACTGCATCTTCATCTTCTTCACGCCGCTGCTGTCACCAGACGTGGCGCAGCACAGCGAGAAAACCCCCAAAACGAGGAGCGAAAAACGCAACCACTTCATCGCCAACCGTTCCGTGGTTTGTTTCCTCACTAGATGGAGAGGCAGGCCGCAGGTTAATCTGTAGCTAGCTAGCTACGTCCTGTCCACTGTCTATGGTCCCTCCCTCCTTTTCCTCTTGGATTTTAAAACACAACTGGCCAACATCTTTAGCACCACCTATTGCTCTGGCTGTTGCAGCATAACCGTCTCATGTTGTTACAGATTGTAGCTTGTTTTGTGTAGAATTATGTGTTGGAAATGTAGCTAGCTTCACTGAAGAGCTTTAAATAAATAAACATTGCTTAGTTACTACTTAACAAGTTAAGTTATTTCCTCTCAAACAAACCTAAAATAGTGTTATTATAAATACATATCAAGCACCTTCAGAATCAATATTGAATGGTAAATACAACCAAAACAACTAGCTAGCATAATGACATTACATATATGTGTGTAGTGATTACTAACAAAAAACAGTGCATTGTAATTTCCCACTGGGGATTAAACGTATAAATTGTATTGAAAAGTACTAAAAGTAGGCTACTCATTAAACAAAGTTTCGGATTATAACAATGTATGCATAATGCATACATCACTTTAATGTCCAAGTTGGTAAAGGTAAGGTTATTTTAACTACTGTAACTGCTGGGTAGCTTGAACATTTTCCCCAAGGACCAGATAGATTTAATCTTAATTTATATTATTATTACACCATTTATTTGTATTTAAACCTGTAAAGTAACTATAGTTGACAAATGTCATGGAATAAGAAGTACAAAGTGAGTAGAAGTGTAAAGTAGCAGGAAATTTAAAGCAAAGTACCTCAAAATTGTACTTGGTTGTCTGAATTTTACATTAGCGTAAAACATGCTGTCATTGTTTTGGGTGCCTGGTAAGACATGAAAACACCCACAGTGAAAAGTGCTGCATCTAACAATATACACAAGTAGTTCCTAAAGTAGTTTCTTAAAGACTTGAAACATTTTCAATGAAATAGTGTTGCAATACATTTTATTTAATACGGTTGTTAAAAACATTTTAAACCAAGCTGTTCAAAAACAGACATTTTTAATAAACATTTTGTGAGTAAGTCATGGGTTCTTCTCAGTATCTTTGCCTTGCCATGCTCTCCTGTTCCACAGCAGTTTGCAACGCCTGTACTGTATCTGTGGATGACAGAAACAGAATGAATAAATAAATTAAAAAAAAAGGTAAAACATGTATCCACCTAGATTTTGGACCTTTACTAATGCAGTTGTGTCCTGGCACTTGATGTCCTGACAATTGATCTAGTCAGCACAAGGTTTCTTCTGCGTTTCCCCTGGTCAGCATGCAGCTATTACAGGTTTTCTAGATAAACTATTTGAAAAAAGGCCATTACAGACTACCATTGCCCTCAAACTACTACATAGCCTCCATCTGAATCCAGGAAATGCTCATACCCAAACATTTAAAAAAAAATTTCCCCCCACAAAAGCACTCTCATCTGGTCTGCAAACTTAAACAGAGTTCAAGTCTCCGTGAGAATAATAGTACAGTTTCCGTTATATTCAATAGCAGTCCAATGAGGTTACATTTAATTTAATTTTGTAGTAAATTGCTAAAGAGACAAACATAAACAAGATCAAGCTGTGGTTTGTACAAACCCATTAATTTCTTTGCATTATCCACCAGGTCGGGGAGTCCTTCCTCAACATTGTAAGAGGTTTGGCTCATTGCCTTGAAGAGTTCATTGGCCCTCTGAGAAACAAAAGTTTGAGGACTTAAAAAATTGATATATATATATATATATATATATATATATATAAAAAAAAAAAGATTAGCACTATTCCTGTATGCTGTAAAGAAGAGCCAACTTAAAAAAGTTACCTGAAACTGTACATAAACCTTCTCCTCCAGCTCTGCCACTTGAGATATTGCATCGTATACACTGGTTTCCACAACAGATTCCTAAAACACAAGCAAAAAACCTTAGCAAATTATATATACACACAATATAATCAATATTAATTATGATTTTGTGCAAGCTGACCTCCTCTGTGGAGCTATTTATAGGCTCTTGTGCCTTAGCTTCTCTGTTGACCTTGGATTTGCCATTCAGTTCCTTCACTCTGCCAAAGATCGGAATTTTTTTTTCAAATTTTATCTTCCCAGGCATGATATTCTTTTCATGTTAAAATCTAGGAGTTTCTTTCACACAAAACACATAACTGGAATTAAGTCAAACTCCAAAAGGATAAATACGTACCTGTCAGCATAACGTAGCGTGTTCATCGTGTATTCACATGAAGTCATGCCTGGAGACACCATGGCAATCTATCAAATAAGCAAAGGAAAAATATGTGTACATACACTCTGTTGTGAATAGTGTGTGGGTTTAAGTACAGAGTTTGTGCTTGTTTGGTGTGAATCTGCATCAACCATTACAATGTTTACAGACCATAATACGCTGTATGCCAAACTCAAAGTAAGTCAAATATGGGGTTTTAACATACCATGCAGGTCTTGGACTTTTCTCCAACGAAGGAGTCCCTGAGGACTTTGGTCAAAGTGCTCATTCGGAAAGGAATGTGATCGCTGTTCATTCCCAGTGAGCGAATACACTCCTACAGGACACAGGAGAGGACACACAGACACGTTAGGTGTAATTTTTCAATATCTTATTAGGTGCTTTGCATACATATTTAATATTTGGACAGAGCTCTGATAATGCCAGGAGTTAAGCATTTTACTCTTCTTTACAGTCTCAATTTGAGAGCCATGGTTACATGGCATCTAGCTGAGGGGCAAGAGAGAAAATTGGCTCTTCTCACTTTTCATCCACAAATAAATATGTATCTGGCGTGTGCGTGCCACAGTCTACCTTGAGAGCCAGCAGGCTGCGGTTGATCTCGGCAGTCTCCACTAAAGTACTGCGGTCATTGCTACTGACGTCAGTGCCGCTCATTGCCAGCCAAGTCAATCAGTGAGAATTTGCCATGCAGCGTGGTGGCGCGGTCATTGCGCCGCAGGATGATCTGAAGGATGGCATGAGAGCGGGATGAGTTGGCGTTGGCAGAGGTCTGGCCTGATGTTCTGGAGAGACAGCAGGACAGAAGGGAAAGCAGCCAGGTTAATGTACCGGTAGTATATATGTAATATATTTCATGTCTGATTCTTAAGTTAACAATCACATGCTCAGGGCTGGACAGTGCGATCCGCTTCACAAAAATCTGTCTGTGCGATGAATGAAATCATCGCACTAGCGCCTGTGCGATAGAGCTTTTTGCGCTGCGTGCGAAAGAGCTGCTTGTTTGTGAGTGAGGTGAGCGCATCGCTATTCTACTTGGTTGTAATCTGACGGCACCTGGATGCGAGCAACAAATGTGATTATGAAAACAATGTACTATGTTCATTTAAAAAAGGTCATGAAATAATTTTAAAAACTTACTATTTGATACTTATTGCCTGTGCTACACATCTTTCAACCTCTGTAGCACCGGTTTGCTGCAAAAAACATTAACCTACAGCCCTGAATGCTTTGTCTTTCATGTTGCAACATAAACGTTCTTAAGACGGAAGTACCTGCATGCACTGCCCTGCTGGATCATCTTGATGACCTTTTCTGCGTTGGACACATAGACCTCCTCCAGGCCAACCACCTGAACCTGCTGTCGGTCGTCCTCCAGAACACGGAGCAAGGTCTTCTTATTCAGCAGGTCATACACCTGAATCAAAAAGTATATTTCACTTTTAAAAAGATGCTCTAAGCAATAATGGGTGACGGCACTACTTTTTACTAAGTACTAAGCACTAAGTATTTTCAAACAAAACGAGGCTAGATCGCCCCTCCCTCCTCCCGTCCCCTCCCTTCCGGCACTAACCCCCAACCCCTTCTTGTCAATTATTGGCTGGAACGCTGCAAGACTTGTTTCGTGGTGCAGGTGGGCACAGTTTGTTTTTGTAGACCCTGGGCTGTTCTACAGAGAACACGTTTTTTTTACAGTGTGTTCAGGGAACCGGCAGCTCGGACAGTGAGAGGTTTGCTATGTGACGAAAAATGTAGTCTAAAAAACACGTGACTTCACTTAGAGCACCATTGAGATAACTTGAATGAGCCGATTTTAATGTAAAACATTCTTAATAAAAGTGTTCATGGAAGTAAAAGGTTTTTTTTCTTACTTTTCCATTGTAAATCTCAAAGAAGCTGACATAAGCAGAGAGGTCCAGGTGAGCATATCTCCGGTGGTTCAGATAGGTGAAAACATCCTGGGCTACAAGGGAAAGACTCAAATTATTCAAAATAAAGTTAGCATGTAAAAGGCCAGTTTTAGACAATCCTGAGGGTAGATTAAAGAGAAAATGAATGGAGATGCAATAAGACTCATATCTGAGTTAACAAAACCATGCTGATTTAATTTATTCCCATTAATACTGATTTAGTATTTCCTTCAACAAAAAGTGCATGTACAGTTTAAACACCCATGCTACAGTTGATTAAAAAAGATTTTAAGGAAGAACATTTATTTATAATCCATTATTAATTCACAAAGAAAATTGGCGTCCTTAAAAGGTTGGATTTTCCTAAATCTTTTGAATTAAGGCATTAAGATAATTTTCCAAAAGGTTTTTTTTTTTAAATCAACTTTAGCATGGGTGTGTAAACTATGCAAGCCAATATAGAGCCATTGGGTGGATAGTTACAGCCCTACCTGCCAAGGCGTAGATTCCTTTAGCGCTGTTCTGCTGCTTCCCTGTGAAATCACCTCCCATAGTCTAGGGAGATAACGTGCCAAACAAGCAAAAAAATAATAAATACATTTTACAAATGCTGCTTCAAGATAAGTCAATATCAAACAGCAAGCGGAGGCTTACATGAGTCTTCCCACTTCCAGTCTGACCGTAGGCGAAACATGTTGCCATTCCACCTTCGAAAATGGAATGCACCAACGGTTTGGCTGTGAACCTGAAGGAAAAAAAATTGCATTTGTCATAAATTGAAAACTTTGTAAAACCCAGAAAAAGACGGCAATGGCATGTTTAGATATTACACCTTGAGTTTTGATTAACACTTTACTGAATAGATACACATTACAGTAAACATTGCTATCTACACTTTCCTTGGCCATGTTATTTACAGCTCTGGGGAAACAAATCCCTCAAAAGATTCCTTAAATCCCGGACCTTACAGAGAATGTTGTGTGGACCAGCCAGACCTTCCTGGAAGGTTTGGCAATGTGAGACTAGTGTACATTGTTGCTAAATAACAGGACAAATGAGGACATTACTTGTAGACCAGGTCGTTGGTGGCGGTCTCATTAAAGGAGTAGTCAAAGTGGAATATTTGGTTCTCCAAGTACTTGGTGAGGTCCACCTTCTGTTTTGGCTCATGGGCAATCAGAGTACCATTTCCAGGTACAGACACGACATCTATCTCCTTTTTATTAGTCTCTGGAATACACACAAATGTCAAATTCCGCAATTAAAAACAAAAAAAAACTTTAATATTTTTACACATGATACTGTATACAGGATGTTAGAAATCACATACCTTGTTTGTTAAGGGCGCTTGCGACACACACAAATCCTGTGAGGTTCAATCTGTAAAAATACAACATGTGCTGTAAGTATGGCAATACAACTTCATACAAGGACTCCTTTGTCCCTCATGCCATCAGACTCTACAACTCCTCACGGGGGAGGAAATAGGGCAGAGAGGACAATACAATACAATACATACATACATACACACACACACACTGGACTTAAATTAACACCTGGTCACTTTATCACTTTAACACTGGACTCAACACTGACACTTTGATAATAATTTATGGTCTTTTTTGTCTTTGACGAATGTTCTTATTGTTGTTATTATTACTGTTATTTTGTTGTCTTTATACTGTCTTTTTATCTATTTTTTTTTCTTGCTAAAACTGCTGCTGGAATTTTCAATTTCTTCGCAGGAGTCATCCCAAAAGTCTAAGTCCAATCATTCTTGAGTCCAAACTTACATGCTCATTTGTAGATAAGGGGGTTATTTCCAAGGTCTCTCTGAAGTCTTGGATCATCTCATAGAACTTCTGGTTTGGTCGGGGAGCCTCTCCAAACTAAAAAGGAGACAAAGGGAACGTAAATACAATGTGAGATGGACCTTCTGGGTATAAAAGTTCCTACCAATTAAAAACAAGATAGAAAAGGCAGAATAAAATAAAAATAAAAAATAAGCTCACCTTTCCTCTCTTGGTCTGCATGTCGGGGGGCTTTACAACACAAGACAGTCTTTTGTTGCCTTTGTTTAGCTCTTTGGAAGCCACAGATTTTCTTCTGCCTGAAGTGCACAGAGATGAAGTACATTTCCTTTTTGTTAGATCAAAAATAAACTAATAATGAATTAAAATCTCATTCTCATCACCGCAACATCCAACAAATCTAGTTACAGAATTTCTTGTATGTACCAGATTACTAACTACCCGTTTATACTTCTGAGAGAACATGGAGTTGATACAATCTATGTGTGCCTAACCACCAAAATATTAATAAAACAAACAATTGTTTAAAAAGGGAGGCTGCACTTGTAACATTCATGTGTAGAGCTTTCTACCTTTGTATGGGTTATGCTATAGACCCAAGTGATCCAATGGATAACCATGATATCATGTTCATGTAAAATGTGTAACTGACCTTTGACTGCAGGGGGAGGAAGCATTATGTCAGGTTCATTTTCCTTTATTGCCTCACGGACAAAAGGAAGCGACTGTGCTGGTTTGGGCTCATTCTTTCCATGGCGCCGATTATGAAGTGCTAGATAAGGTGAAAGCGTGCAGTTTAGTAAAGACATAAAACTATAAAGTACTAAATATTTAGAAATTATCGAACAAAGACAGCATTAAAAGTATTAGGTTGCACGTAGAAAATCCCTGAAAATGTACTCTAGTCCATGCAACAACATATTCCATATCTTGTGATAGTACTGCTAATGTGTCAAGTGGACGTGCAAAACATACTGTATGTGCAGGTCCTGCAATTACCCGTCACTGAGAAAAGTAGTTGAAACAAGTATGTGTCTTGCCTCAGTTTGTCTCAAGTTTTTGGGACAAGGTTCCAATTTTTGAATTTCTTTTCAGTAAATCAATACCAACCGGAGTTTGTGAGGAGCGATGATGAAGAGGGGAGATTAGGGTGGTCCGTCTCTAGGCTTGCCTGAGATGACTCGGAGGTCGGGACTGATGCTACAACAGGGGCGGGGCCTGGAACAAACACGTCTGCCTTGTCTGAGACCGATTGGCAACTGAAAGTAAGACAAATCCAAGTCAAGCAGCTGCAGTGAGTGTCAGTGTCTTAAATTAAGTACTGCTAGCATGGTTTTCCTGGGGTTAAATGTAATCCAAACCATGGTACAAAAGAAGGCTACACTGTACATGACTGTAGTCTGCCAAATGAAGAGTGACCACAGAAACAAATTTGCCATTCTGAAAAAAGACCCTTCAGAGACCCAAGTGACAGAGACGTAATTCAACAGGTGCAGAAAAGTGGAAACTGAAGTGCAGAAGGTATTTAAATGATTATTTTTGCATATGTAAATATTACTGACTGAATTAAAGTGTTATTTTAAGTCAATTGTGGGAAAAAGCAGTGCATTGTGTTATAGCAGTCCACTCTATCACAAATGGATAAACAAGCATGCACCTTTGGTATAAGTGATGATACAGAGCACTCCCTTCCTCCCCTCTTTATTCCCACCCAGAACATAGAACAGATTAATAGTCAAAAATATAGTAGTGCATGCCCAAAATTACCCAATAGCCAAAGTTATCCATTTGCAAACCTGTGCCTCAATCTTTAAACTGAAGTAAATGATTTTTTTAATGAATAGTCAGTGGCCAGGCCAGAATGTTTAGCACTTACACCCTGATCTCATTAGCAATAGAGTAAAAGAAATGAAGGGTAATTTGCTTCAGAGAGAGGAACATGCACAACATGCCGACCTGACTCTTCAGCCTGGGTGACTGTTGGAGCAGAGGCTTTTGGACGGAAACAAAGCTGTTAGGAGCCAAATTACGATATGGCAATCTAAAACAAGCAAATAGTACAATATATTTACACACAGGAGGTAGGGGCAGGAATTCTGGATGAGCGCAGTCGACCCTCATACTTCTATGGAAAGAGAGAGAGAGAGAGAGAGAGAGAGCTCATTGCATCAGTTATTTAGATGCTTTACAATGTTTCCATCCAGGACTAATGTTGAACCCTATATTTCACAATCCAATGGATAAGTCAAAATATCCATTAAACTTTCTTTGTCATTTATTGAGAGTGGAATTGTTGTAGGAGAGACAAAACAAGGAAGCAGCTCAGACAGGATTATTTGATTACAACTGTGAAGTTCCAATTCTTAGAAATATGGCCCCTGTTGGCATTGACAACAAGCTGCTTTAGTTCTTTGTTGTATGGAAAAGTCAGGTGGCTTACCTTGTCTAGAGCAGGAGGTGCTGGGTCAGAAGCGGGGTTTGTGACAGTCTTTATATGGTCCAAAAGCTCTGGATTGAGTGTGCACAACTCACTCAAATCAACCTAAAATCAAACCAACTTACATTAGATGTCAACTTGATTAATACTAACAATATTCAATTCAATATTACAAACAGAGTGATGCCTGTTTCACATGGACGGGTTGACTTTACATTCATATTATTATTATTATTATTATTATTTAGACTGACTTTCTCTCAGTGCCCCCAACTAACGTTAATTGACTTCCAGCGTCCCTGGCTGGTTTCACAATAACACAAACGATGTAAGGTTAACAAATATCTTTTCTATGTATTTTGACATACTTACCTCCTTTCCTCGGCAGATATTTCTTTCATTCCATTCGACCATAACAGTAGACTTGACGGTATCCGTGGACTTCACCGTCGCCAGATGTACTCGACCTGGTTTACAGACAAACAAACCGCAAGTCACCGTCATGTGTGTTTACGAAAGACAGCGTTATTATTTAGGGTATAAATTGCAATAGAAAACAACACCAGCTCACCATCACTGCGACTGATTTTCACAGAGAGTCCAACAAGAAGCCTGGAAAGGTTGGCCTCCATTGTACTTTTTTTTGTGCTGTAACGTTAACGGAGAAATTTAAATCCCGCTAATGATAGGTTAACTTGCGCTACCTAGCAAGTTTGTCGTGGTCGCTTTAAAACTATATATTCCTTTCCTTGATAAATGAAATAATAATCTTGTCTGGTAACTTTTTCTCGCCACCTAACGTCAAAAAACACACTTACCTAGCATCCGTACCAATTCCAACGCCGCCAAAGTTTGAAAGTGGTGTTCCGGGTACTTGAGGATCTGATTGGTCCTCCGCGGCCTTCTTCTTCTATGGCTTTTTTTCAAATGTAAAATCCAAATTGGCGTTATTCTGCCACTACCTGGATCAGTAAGGAACGACATCTGTCATATAAATCAATTGTTAATTCTGTATCTGGTATTCTTTATTGCATTCAACTTGCGTATAACTAGTAGGCTCTGTGGGTTTATGCGTAGGCCATTAGAAATCATTTTGAGAAAGCTATTTTTGTGACATTATACTTTTGCACCACAAGGGTACACTTCAGAGAGAAGCATGCCACACTACTTTGATGTCACCTGCAGAAAGAGTTTATGTGTAAAAAGATACGGAGAACTTATAACATCTATTGCACTCTGAATAATGTATAGGCTACTTGCCACAATGTTTAGCCTTCTGAGTAGATTTCTCACAACATTAAAATACTTTTTACAGCTGATATGTTTGATTAACATATTGTAAACTTCTCATATTTAAAATCCAGGAGTAACAGTAATGCGATGCCAATGGCAGAATATAATATGTTTACATATAAGAGCTTGATAGTTGATAGACATGATGGAGTTTAACCTAATTCAAATTGGTTTTGGGAAAATACTTATCTGAAAATAATGCTTGTTTACCGAATGCCCCTGTCCTAAATTGCAACCTGACGTTATGAGATATTACAGTTTTCAGATCAAGTGAATATTACATAATTATGCAACGAGAACAACACATTTAAAACTGTAAGAAAAACATTACAAAACATTAATATAGATAAGTATTGTGGCAATTTCCCATGTAGTACATTTATCAAATATTATTGGTATTAACTTTGTCTTGCATCACAAGGACTTTTTCTCATTTATTACATCATTACCTAACATCATTTTTCATGTTGAGTTTGTTACTCCACAGTTAAATGTGCTGTTTCTTAATATTTTGCCACTGGCATTTGTAATAAAAAAAGCACATACATTGTAGTAGCCTTAATACGTTTTCATAACAATAGAAAAAGTAATTTGTATATAAATCACTGCTGATTTATATTTATGGTTGGGTGATATGTACTGTGAGACAATAGAAATGTGTCAAGTGTCAGTGGTTTTACTGTACTGTGCATACAAAGGTCCTGTATCCATCCCTTATTAATGAATGTTCCTCATTGTACGTCACTGAGGTTAATGTTACAAATCAGCTGTGAACTGCTAAATTCTGATCTATTTAGCCTATTGCATTTCATCCATGTGAGCAGAATTCTGTGTTTGTCCACATGCTCCCTCTCTTCCCACACCCATGGCAAACCAGGCACAACAGTTCAGTCCCCCATGACATCAACAATCAGGGACAGCTGGAGAATGACCCATAATGCAGTTCAGACTTGCCTTCAACGTGGGAGGCTTTCCATTTTTCCTCTTTTCTTTTTGCCCCCCCAGCCTCCTCCACTCCTCCATACCCACACCCTCTAAGCCTCCAAACCTCCTAACTATACACAAGCCGGACTTATGTATACACATTCCCCGCAAGCGAACGCTGACACATGACAAATCAAAGGTCTAATAAACAGCTTGTGCTGAACAATTTCCCCCCCACCACCAAAGGATGAAAAATAAACAAATCCCTGTCGGTTTGGCCCAGCCAGGCCATTTGGTAGGTCTGTCTGTCGATGACTGGGTGGCCCAGGGCTGCTCGGTGTGAGGCCTGGGACGGAGCCACAACTGTTTCCTGTGAGCGGCCCAACCCCCAGAACTTCTCCACAACTTACTTAGTGGGTGGTATTCCCCTCCTCCTTCTTTTCCTCACATCCCCAAAAACTCAACACCCTCCTCTCCTCTCTCCGTCAAACCCTCCTCTCCCCTTCTTTGCGCTGAGTGCTCCTTCCACCTTTTCCTCCCCTCCAGTCAGTCCATCTATTCTTTCAGCTTCGGTCTGAGGCTAAACACTTCCTCAGAATGGATGGAGTCCTCAGAGTGGATGGAGCAGGCTAAAGCTGAATCCCATTTCTCCATGTTACCCCTACCCCTTACCCCTAGCCCTTGGCCCTTGAAACCAAGTGGTAAGGGCTAGGGGTAAAAACATACCCCACTCTGGACAGACACCACTTGGCTACATCACCATACAGTATTGATCTTCTTGTTTCTTCTGTGTCTGTGTGTTTACATGTTCCCGTCTGCGTGTTTTTGGACATGTGTCATCTCTATAATGACATTAATTACGATGACATTGCTTAAAATGATGCCACATGGGCACTTGACCCACAACATTTTTCTCTTTTATATGTCTCTTTGAAATCCAATGAAATCTAGTAGTAGTAAAACTTCCTGTTTTAAATTATAGGGAGACTAAACAGCAGTGGATGTGTGTGGATCCTTAAACGTTGTTATGACACTTTGAACTTCTATGGAATTTGAATTCATGTACTTACTCATGATATCTTTATTGGTTTCAAGTTAGTCACTTAATTGTCTCCATGTGTGTCTCTGATAAGTCTATATCACATCTGAGTATTCTAGTGGTCTTTACCGATTGACATGTTTTTACATGAACGCCAGGTCATAGGGACGCACAATGTGAAGTGGCAGCCATTATGGTGATGATGAATGTTTCAGTTACTCTTCTCAGTTGTATAAGACAATGTGCATAAATATATTTGTGCTAGATGTCATGGAAAACCACAACAGCTGAAGCTTTTGGTTTTGTTAGTTTTTGTGTGCATTCATTGGGAATTGCAGAAGAGTTTGACAGCTTGCTCAGCATGTTATAAATTAAAATTATCACTACACACTGGATGAAAATTAATTTCCCTCAGACAAACTCTGTGACACAATGCTGATAATGATTCAACAATTACTGGGAAGAAGTTCTTCCTAAACGGTAGTCTCTTTAGTCCTTGCACCAGCATGTTGTGTGGATGTTGCAGTCATGGAAAAGCAGCAGCACAATTTTGAGGTGCTTGTTTCTCAGTCTGGAGGGTCTTGGTGGTTGATTTTGAGGAAGGAGGGGCCTTGTATCTGTTGGCCCTGAGTCTGTTTAACTGCTCCTTTTTCCATCTGTCCAAAAGCATATTTTCTCAGTGTATAGAAAATTGGCAGAGGCCATGGCTCTGTTCCCTATACAGACAAAACAAACACACACGTGCATACAGTACGTGAGCTGAGCACACTTATGAACCACCCAGGACGGCTGACAGACTGAGAGGAACAAAGAAGAAAAAAAGGTTGAAGAAGAGTACCAATTCTCATTCTCTCCTGTCAATTGTTTTTTAAAATTACACAATTTCTGACCAACATAGCATTTGATATCCATAATTTACATCTCTAGAATGGCTTTAATATTTTTAATTTTAATTAATAATTAATTTTTAATTTTTAAAAAGGAGTAGTTCATAATTACTCCTTGTGGATCATGGAGAAACTCTTAAATGCACCATGTTGATTTTTGACAGCCAATACTCACAGTGATGCTGGAATACAGACCAACAGGATGGTTAAGGGAAGACTAAATACAGAACGTATATGTTGTTTAGCTTGAAATATAAATGGTCAAAGTAAAAAGTTAGTTTTTTACCAAATAGTTTGGATCTTATTTAAAGGAAACCCTATCTCACATATTAGGATGTCTACGTTGCATTTTACAACATGGCCAGCAGAGAGCAATATAGCTACAAACACAAAGAGCAACATGCAGGCAGTGACAGCAATCTCTGGACTTGGAAATAAAAGCATAAACTGGCCCAATATTGGAATATAACTTTTATATGAGCTTTTCTATGGTGTCAACCAGTTGATGGTCGGGTGTGATTAATGTTTCATAACCAAACTTACTGTGCGTCAACGTAGCTACAGCAGGGATTTAAAACTTTGACGGCCAAGGAGCCAAACTGAGCAAATACTGAGTGAGTTGGGACCTTTTAGTCATTAAAGCATGTTAGTATTCTTGGCATGTGGGGATCCACTGAAACATGCCAGTGACCCATTTTGGTGCCTGGTCCATCATTTAAAAAAGCTGACATATAGACTGAGCTTACTCTTCAAACACATTAAAGCAGTGAAGTAGTTCAGTAAGCTCTGTCACACAGACCAGGCCCCAGTTAGCCCAGCTGGCATATTTCATTTGTTATTTTTATAATGCTTTTTATTTATTTGGTCTGCAGTGAAGAACGGTCTAGGTGGTGGACACAGCTGCAGTTACAGTATGGCAATGGCTTGTCTGTCTACAGGTTGGTTACTTCTGCAGTACCACACACTCTTACTGATAGCAATCATTTAAAACTGTGTCATACCAAAGTTGATACTTTGACTAGACTAATAAGAATTTAGTTGATTCAGTCTTTGTGTTAATGATTTGCTAGTAATACATGTAAGTTCACACAGATAGCCTTGTTTTACAGTATCAAGCAGCAAAGTGTGTGGACTGAGTGAATGAAATCCTTTGTTAAACAAAAATAAGAAATGATGCAGACTAACTTCACACCTGCACCTCACATCCACTCACCTCATCTGCACGTTAGAGACCATACCATATTTAATATGTTTTTGTTAGTCAGCGCCCACGACCAAGTTCAAAACCTGCTAATCCTCAATGACCAATCCTCCTTTCTGGTCTCCATGTTCATTTAATACAGGCAGCATTAAATGCATTTTTGATTGATTAACTGACCACCTTCAATTTCAATAAATATATCCTATTTTTTTGTATGTTCTTTAATTACAGACCGTTATCACTTGCAATATTTGTTTAGCTGTAACTTGCAAATGTTGGAGGACATAATCATTACAGCATTGTGTAGCCCAATTAGTCTATGTCCATGCTCCTCAGATCTCTGCAGGGTAAATCCATTCCTGAGTTTTCTGTTGCATGACTAAAACTTTTGAATGTACACACGTTCCACCAAAACAAGTTCCTTCCTGATGTTATTTTGCAGCGGCACTGTTGCGCCGCTTGGTGCTCAGCACCACAAGACTATTGTGATTGGTCTAAAGAAATGCCAATAAACCAGAGCACGTTTTCTCCCATACCTGGAATGCTGTGTGGACTAGCAGGACCCTCCGCCACAGCACTGTGGACGAAGGTCTGGCAACGCGAGACTGATTCCCAATAAAACCATAAAACATATAAATACATATGTCTAAAAAGCAATATTTGCACTAGTAAGAAGAATTTTTATAACCAATGAAAGAATTGGCAACACCAGTTTTGATATTTAAAGTGATATAATCTGACATGTTTAGTAAATATTAAGACACATAAGACTTTTAGGTCTTTTAGGACACTTTTAGGACATTAAGGTCTTGTGTGCTACAGTATTGAATGCCATTAGTGTTATAGTGTTATTGCTTTACACCCACAGCACACACACACACACACACACACACACACACACACACACACACACACACACACACACACACACACACACACACACATGTTCAGTCACAGAGTGCAGCTCTTGGTTTCTTTGTTTCTCAATTTGGTCAGTAACTAGTCCACAGGGCCAGTCTGTCACTCACAATTTCCCTGTTGGTCTTCATCAGTTTTCCATTTCATACCATTGAGCACAGAGAAGGCTGCTTCACTGCTAAAAATAAGAAAGACAAATTAGACTACGACTTTAAACTTTTCCTTTGAAACTTTAGTGAAATAATAAAATGTATCTGAAACAAATTTGTATCCTTGACTATGAAATTAGCCCATAAATTCTATTCTTGAATTCAATCAGTTTCTTCATGTGAACGATAAAGGTTGAGAAACTGCAGGCCTGCACACAACCTCTTTAAGGGAACACCAGTCATAACCACAAACCATGAATGGCACAGAAATGTGTCAGTGTGCTTTGGAAATTAATCCTCAAAACCCACCAGTGTTTCTTTGTTTCTTTTTTTACGGGACTCACCAGAGAAGTCAGATGTTTGCTTGTATAGTGCAGGGTACAACATGCAGACCCCAAGTGCTTAAAAAAAACAGCCTTCCCTGAAACCATGACGATGGGATGCAAACATTACCATCTTATCAAGTAATTTGTGTGTATCACTAATTCCTAAAAGCGTTATTTTCCTATATTAAGAGAATAAATCTGCCAGTGCAGTGAGATGAATGCAAAATGATCCTATCCACACCAAGATAATATATTTTTATTATGTTGTGGAATCAAAGCTAAGGGTCACCTTTCCAAAAAGGACTCATTTAGCTTGGATAAAAGTTGTCTGCATTTATAATTAGCTGCATATTTGTTGGCAAGACTACCTTGGCTCATCATAAATAATGTGCTGTTTGTTAAGAAAATCAGCAAGCCTTCAGTCCGAGACAAATGAAAGCCCATACTTACTGTAGAGGCTAAGTCCAAGCTTCAAACCACTGAGGTGACTTTCCACGGGGAGAGTAATTGACGCACTTTTTACCTTTTTTGATCAATGAAAGTGAACACCACTGGTTCTATTTATTTCCATGAGATATAAGTTCATAGTCCAGACAAATCACTGCTTTTATGTATGTTGTATGTTCATGTGGTGTTGCTGTGCATGTGTCCGGGTGTGTGTGTGTGTGTGTGTCACCGTGTGGTCAAAAACTGTATGTGCTTCCAGGTTGCACCCGAGGTATCAAGGATTGGTTCCTAGTTATACTAAGGGCACTAATTGTCTCTTACACTTACCGTGATCAAGAAAGCTGAACTGACATAGGGGGAAAAAAAGACATAGAAAGTCAAACTATGAATAAAGAAATACAGCAATAAAGAAACCACAGCACTAGCCACACTGTGAGTTCTGAGTTGTGGTTATAAAACACCACAGCAAAACTTTAGTTTATCATCAAAGCTGTCGCCATCATTAAACAAAAGATTGGAAATATTAATCTTGCACATTGCCGCTTACACCTCACAGTGACACAATCATTTTAGTGTTGTGTATCAAGGCAGCGTACATATATTGATGTATTTACACAAAGTTAAATGCTTTATTGAATGAAATAATTTTCCTATATTATTTCCAAATGTACTAAGTTTCCAAACAGCACTGTCAACTTCTCTTGTTTGTGATTGTTACTGTGGACCTGTGCTTGTTAGCTATACCCTTACAGTACTCTAATAAGACACTGTTAGTTTTATCGTTAGTGCTCCACAAATGTGTTAATGCCATTGTTTGCCTTTTTCATTTCATGGACAATCATTTGGCAGACCCTGCAAACAATATTAAAAAACACGCTTATGCATGGTGTCAATTACAGTTGATCCTCTGGTTTGCCTAACTTGCTTTAGAGTAAGGCTCTGCCTTATTACTCCCCAGCCTGCCCTGGTCCTCCTCCTTCTCCTCCTCCTCTCCTCTTCACCACATGAAATGGCTGTCTGTGCCAGCCTAGTGCTGAGCCTTCATTAGCTTTTACTACCCCACTTGGATGTGTTTAGCTTTGCTCTCTTTCTTTGCCTCTCTGTGTGTCTGACTGTGTGTGTGTTTGTGTGTGTGTGTGTGTGTGTGTGTGTGTCACCCCTCTGTATGTGTCTGTGTCTGCATATGTTTAATTACCAACCCCGCCCTCCCTTTGGAGTACCCCTCAATGCTATGCCACCATATCATTACACTGTGGCTACAATTTAAACTTCAGTCACACACACACACACACACACACACACACACACACACACACACACACACACACACACACACACACCCTGGCTGGCCTGCAAATTGTAAAGAGGAGACAGTGGGGTACTCTAGAGAGCTGCTTTAGCTCCTTTCTTCTCCCCTAAAATGGAGTTCTTAAATGGAAACACACACAAAGAGAGTGATGAGAAGAAAGAGGGGCAACATGAAAAACACAACAGAAAATGCAATGCCGCAGAACGCTACAGCACAACGCATCTTGACTGATCCACAACTACGTCTGGTGTTCAAACTGTTATTGTTTGAACTAAACAAACCACACAAGGCCCCTGCCTTACGAGGCTCATATTTAGGCCCTTCTGTAAACAGCAAAGCACAGAATGAATCAATTAAAAGGGCATTACGCTGGTTCCTGTTTATTTAAAACATGTTTACACTATTCGGGCCCTCCCACCTGTCTGCATGATTGCCTGGAACTTCGTATTCCTTCTCCTCCTCCTGCCACCCCTCAATAGGCCCGGTCATGGCCAAGGTATATCATCAAATGATCTCACACACACACACACACACACACACACACACACACACACACACACACACACACACACACACACACACACACAGTATAGATTACAAACACATTTGTTATGTTAAAGAGCGTTTTCAACAAATATTGATCTCGTTCTTCCTCTGTTTCTGGGAGAGATGATTAGAAGAACTCAGAGCAACAATCCGGTGCAGTGTGCAATCAGAGCTGGAATATATATATATATATATATATATATATATATATATATATATATATATATATATATATATATACAGGCAGCAGTAGAGAAACTATACTCTCAGAGGTGTTTTTTCATTTTAGAGAATATTCACAAAATGGCGATAGAGCAAATGATTGCAGTGAAATTAACATGTGCATGCTTTTCGTTAAAACATCTGACAGTAGATTATTTAGAATGCTACATTAAAAATGGCTTCAAATGGCTTGATAACAGTAAATTACGTAGGTTAAAGTGACTAATGCCTTAAACTATTGTTCACTGCAATCATAGACATCATTAGCTGACTGACAGCGTTCAAAAAACATTCATATTGTTGTTTTAAAAAAAATATAATTTATCACTGTATGGAGGCCTGCAAAAGAGTTTTTGTATTGAAACAAAGCATTGCTGTGGATGTGGAGAGAAACAATCCCCATTCCTTGGATTTGTGTGGTATGTCACCCTGAAGTCTGCTTTCTCACTGGCTTTACGGCTAATTCCCCCATTCTTCTCTGCTGCGCTTAGTGCAAAAGTACAAACACATACACCACCCCCTGCTTCACACAGACACGCATGCCAGTGCATGTTTTTACACAAACACACACACACACACACACACACACACACGCTTTTCTTCACTTTTATTCCACTAATCAGCCCTATTGAATTCCAGCAACAATGGCTCATCCTTGGCCCACCCAAGCAGTGCACACACTCACACACACATGCATACACACAAACACCAGCATCACCAGATCACGAGTTCACTCTTTTGTTCCTTCATTGTGTTTTCTTTTCCTTCATTGATCTCACCTTCACACACAGGTCAGGAGTTGGCACTTGGAGAGATCGTGTTATCTGGACTATCAGCTACTATCTGGGCCCACACATTGCACTCACAGACAGAAAAGGGGGAGCTAGCTCTATAAATCACACCTACATCCACTACTCTCTCACTCATGTAGAATAAGTAAGGTTATATGTTCATGCTGCCTGTGATGGTATAATGTAATACTGTAGACTGTAATGTTCCATTGTTGTTTTTTTATGTTATTTCACTTTTCTCTGTTACCCTAATTTTACTTCTAAGAAATATGTCCAATAATGTGCCTTGGAATGGTTTAAAGAAGCTGGAGCTCCAGATCGTGCAATTATTAACCTAATTATTCATTATTAACCTACATCACTTAATTGTGTTTCTTGGCTAAAGTGTTTTAGCAATAATTGTGCTAATGATAGAGGAGACAGATAAGAGGGCAAAGACGGAAAAATATGCGAGTGAATTAATTCCATAGATGTATACAATACAATACACTGCTTCAGACACACACACACACACACACACACACACACACACACACACACACACACACACACACACGCACACACGCACGCAGTAATTAATCTTGAGAATGCAGATGGTGTATATTACAAACATCTTGACACCACATTCATGCGATGGCAGATTTTTTTAAGGTCTTTTAATTATTTTCTGTCAGACAGTAATCAAACAAGGGGACTAGAAGTTCAATACTGTCACACCAATCTTTTAGTTCATTTTTTTTTTAAAATTAATGTTAAACATAAAATAGTTTTTATATATATATTTTTTCAATCCAATCCCTTTACACCAAGGTCAGAGGTCAGAATCAGACATAAAGAACAAGACCCCAGGAGTGGGTAAGGTTGACATCAGTTTTTTCGGTTAAATTATGGTCTTTCGGCTGGGTCTTTCCATACTCTGTATACCATCCTGTTGTCACATACCTATCAAAACCCTAAATATCCTCCTTCTAAACCAAAACATAAAGAAAAATCAGTTACAAAGGTAAAGTAAGTTCTCTTTTCTTATCTGACACCTCCGTACAATGCCTAATGCCTGTGGGAAACTCAAATACAACAAAGATTTGTATGTGTGTGTGTGTGTGTGTGTTTTTGCATGTGTGTGTGTGTCTATTGAAACCAGCCTGTGTCATCACATTTGTTTCTGATTATTTCATTTTCTTTCTGTGGTATTTACAGGAAAATAAGTGGGTGCTTTTAAAAATGTTATGTCTTGCCATGGTGTATTCTGAAATAAGAATGTTTTAATATTACAACCACATTAAATGCAATAAGTATTTAGATTATAACAATGTGGTACAGTGGCTTTTTGCACACTTAAGTAAGGTTGCCTTTTTTTGGTGAAGGTTGCATTTTACTCCCTGTGATCTCCTTCTTGCATGCTCCTTTGTTCATAGCTGTGAATATTATTCTAAACAACTGTTTAGCTGATTTCCACCAAATGCATGCTGGGATAGGCTCCAGTCTTGCTGTGACCCATAACTGGACAGCATGTTTTCATTTTCTTGTCACCGAGCTGTAACATTAAATACAACATGTGCTCTCAGGATGACATCACACAGGGGGCAAATACGTTCTAATTAACCTACAACTTTAAAACTAAATCAGTTTGGACAGTATAGTTCACTACTTTGGGGTGTATGTGAGATTGCATATACAGCTAGGTATTAACATTGGCGACTGTGAGATTTGTGTGTGTGTGTGTGTGTGTGTGTGTGTGTGTGTGTGTGTGTGTGTGGTTTAGTTTAGAGGTGGACGTGCATGACAGTAACTTCAAAAGACTGAGGTATCAGATTCAGACATGGGCTGCTTTGCTTGGGCTGACAAACGAGGAGCTGTTGTGTGAGAAGCAAAGGAATTTACAGCATCTACCTTTCATCTACACAGGTGGGCCTGTGTATGTGTGTGTGTGTGTGTGTGTGTGTGTCTACATGTGTGTATATTTGTATATGAGGAGGCAAGGGGGTGTATGCGTGTATGTAGTTTGTTTTGTGTTTGAGACTTTGGTTTTTAAGAATGTGCAGTGCACATAAGCACAGTAGTGATATGAGTGCCAATGTGAGTGTGTATGCTTGTGTGTGTGTGTGTGTGTGTGTGTGTGTGTGTGTGTGTGTGTGTCTGCATTCTCAATGGCTGAGATTTAGACAGACGAGTCACAACAATGATCCAGGAAGCCAGTGATCCAGACACTTTCCAGGTGGTTCAACGCTCCAGATCAGTGGTTCTCAGTGTAAGTTGATTGTTCATGAAGTGGGGACATTTTAAACTCTGCAGTAAGATAACACATATTGTTTGCATTCAACAATGTAAAAATAATTCCTATCAAACATGCAGGAATGTGACAGTTTGTAAATTAACACATTTTTAGGGATTATTTCCTAAACCTTGTGGGTTTTTCAGTGGGTGTCAGGTGATTGACAGGAAGCAGTGTTGCACAATATAGAAACACTCACCTCAAGCATGATGGAATAACAATAAAACACAAACTTAAAGCAAATGTATTCCATCCTGCAGTGAATTATCAATTTAATTATGATCTCTTTACATTATAAAAAGGATAGGGCGCAAGAGGAAAGTTAACAGAGTGAAATGGTTAATTATTTGGTGACTGTGAATGCCAGCGGCAAATTTTTAAAGAAATCCAACTTTACATTTGGAAACAACTTGGTATGGGTCAAAGTTAGCCTGGATGCCAGCCGAACTTGGCCCCGCCCACAACATTTGAGGTCGGGAAGTTTTATCTGGATCTGTTGTGGAGCAACTATGCTCAAACCAGAGCTGTTCGGACTAATCAAATTGTCAGGGTGGGCTTTATTCGATGACGGACAGATGATCAATTAACGTAATCAACCATGTCGCCAAAGAGCGCTCGGGTTGAATTTGTTTACAACAAGCAGCTGCTGCGCTGGAGAACTGAGATGTGTAGATTCTGCTATCAGGTTTGGAATAGAAGATATTAACAGCACATTAATTTAAAAGAAGAACAGAGAACCGCGATCAAGGCATTTGTTGATTGGAAAGATGTTTTTGGCGTCCTTCCTGCAGGATTCAGCAAGAGTTCAACATAAGTCACATACTCCGTTGCTCTGATTGGTTGTAGATCCATCCAGTTGAGGCATTTTCTTTCCTGGTTTGGTTGAAACACGCTCCATAATCACAGCCCAGAGGAGCAGTATCAGACTCACATTCTGACTAGAATCTGAGTGTGATGATGTCAGGCTAGGTCAACGTGTTAGTTGCGGGAAAACATTTTGATAGTAGCACTCAACAACTCAGAAAGGTCAAAGATGTTACCAGGATTATCCTTTGGGGACCATGCAAAATTTCCATATCAGTTGTCAAAGACTTTCTGTTGGAAAGATGCTGACGAATGGACCAACTGACAACGTCATCATGGGTGTCTGGGTGCTAATTGGGGGAAATAAGACATATGATCAAGTCTGTTAATTAAGCAATGCTTTTTGAATATTTGTGGATCAAATATTTAAGTTCAGGCAGAGACTTGCTAAAACGGCTTGCATGAGAGCTGAATTTTAGATTAAATCTACTTGGATATCATTAGCATCTCATAGTTTAAATTATGACTGATGTATAAAACATGAACCAGGCATTGCACACTGAATGTAACATATGACTAAGACACAGTTTCATATTCTTAAATGGTTTTGATATATCAGGGGATTCCTAATTAATGCTGATTTCAGAAATTCAGTTGATTTTTGGTAACCTTTGTGAACTGGGTAAAACAGTGTGTGTTTAATTTTATAATAGCGCCATGTATCAATGACCCAATGTCCTATCAAAGATATCCTTTCTATCTTTTGTGCAGTAATACCTTTATAATGATGGCCTACTGACTGTCACATGTCCATATGTGATTTGTCCTGTATAACTTCTCTTGACTAGAAATAATTGTGTTTTACCATGATTAATGAGGCTAAGAGATCGTAGTAAGAGTCTTGAGCATCTAGCCAATTTCATTGTTTCAGTGAGATTTAGACTTAAAAATTAATTTGTATTTGATCCAGGGATACTAGTGGGTTTAAAATATTTCTATAACATACTGAAAATCCAACCTTTTGTTTGACACCGTAATGCATAATAGAGTAGGTCTATTTAACTACTATATTAACAGTAAACACTGTCAGTTTGTAATTTAGTTTTCAGTTTGACAGTCCTGACCCTCTATTTGCAGGGTAACAGACACAAACCCACACTCAAAAAAGAAAACTGGCAAAGACCACAGAAACACTTTTTCCATTCAATTTATTTTGTTAGTTAAATTTCTATAGCAGGTGAGGGAACATAACGGTCACACAAGGGTTTTCTTGAGCATAGTTTTCAGAAGTCACAGTGTTTTAGACATGGACAAAAAAGACAATAAAGAAGGAAGGGTCAAGATGAAATGTAAAAACATGGTGTAATGACACAATCCTACACACCTTCTCCTTCATCTGTCCCCTTTTCTCCAACAAAAAAAAAAAAGTCTCTGCTCTAAAGTGTTGTCAACCCCTCCCTCCGACCCCCAATACAAACAAACTCAGCAACAAATAGATATATTTATATATAATATATATATATATATATATTCACTCTTTAAAAATAGAACTTCAGTCTAGATACTAACATCTGTACAAACTACAAAAATAAAATTTTAATATAAATAATTTATATGGCATGACATTAACGTTTTATTTTTTTTGAAATAAACTACAAACCAATGCAGGAGCTCCCCTCAACCCACCCCTCCTTTTAAACTCCTCACCACTGTCTGACAACACCTGCTGGCGGTCTACGCTCTGATCAAACTGTAAATGCTGCTTTGCTCATTCTGCTGAAGTATTCACAACTGCACAGTAGCTACTCAACTCTTCTTTCATATGTACAAAAGAAACCAAAGCTGCCACTTACAAAATGAAATGAAAAAATAGATCCGCAAGTTTTCCCTGCAATTTAACCCGGCAGTGATGAGACCAATACTGAACAACAACAATAGAAACTTTGTAAAGCAAATTACATGAAAATCCTAAGAATGAAGGAAAGTGTAATGTGGCATATGTGAGGTTTGTATTAGCAAGAAGAGTGAGACATTAGCTCCAGGTTGGAGCATTAGAAAGACTGAACCAGTTTACACAATGTAATATTTGCACAGGGTCGAAACAACATGAACGTGTTACAACTCTAAAGCAGCCAGCAAAATAAAAATAATATAATAAAATCACTCCCTTTGCATTGGATTTTATAATTCCCTTTCAAAATAATACAAGAAGGTGAACACTTGTCAAAAACTAAGTGACGATGTTAATTCACCCACTGTAGAGCTTACAAAAAAAAATCTTATCACAGCTCCTTCAAGTAGTTTAAAACTGCAGAAGACGTTGGGACACCCAGACAAATATTTAACATGAAAAATGAGTAAGGTGTGACTCTGTCAGCATGCTGGCTGACTAATCACATTCAGCAATATTCAGATAGATGGACAGATAATGGTAACAAACGTCAGTCTACTACTGCTTCTTGACAAACATTCTGTGTCTGGATGAGACAAAACATATATACACCAAAGCAAGGACATAATACTGAGCACTGAATGCTCTGATGACAAGGATAAGGAGACAAATTGAAGGCACAACGGTTTCTACTGTTAAGAAAACAGTATCTGCTGAGTAATTCTCTGCTTTTTTGTCTTTCTTTTTTTTCTACAGTGCACACTGTGACAGGAGCATCTATAATTAAACTACCAACAGAGAGTATTTCAGATGCAGAATATCTAACAGTAAAACACTGTAAAACCAGAGAGGAAGAGGGGTACTGCATTTTTAAGGCAAATCACTTAAAATGTTGTAGTGTGTAGCAGCAAAAAAAAAGAACATAATACAAATAGAAATAAAACACTGACCATGTATGTTCAATAGCCTAATATCTTAATAACATCTCAGTTTTTCTGGACACTTTTTACATAGCACATTTCTTATTCTATACAGTGTGGGGAGGGGAGGGGGCAATCATCCGCCCCACAAAAAAATAATCTTTTACATCTGAACTTTTACACAAGAGTATACCCAAGTTATACAGTACTCTTTTAAATAGCTTCCTTCTTTTTAGTATTAAAATATATACTCATAGATTTATATAATTCTTAAAACATCATTTTCTATTAATATGTCTCAAAATAAATCCTCTCATTTTTGTGTGAAGTCTATGTACAGTTGAGAGTTCAACACATAATGTGATGCCATGTGAGGCGCCAAGGTGCTCTGGAGAAGCAGCCAGAGACTCGAAGATAGAAGGCAGGGTGTGTGAGACAGTCTAGCAATCTTTGGCTGCCTGGATCCTCAACCCACCTACAGCAGAAAAACAGAGAAAAGAGAAAAGGGTCAGAAATTGCTAAACGGGCATTTCAAGAAAGAGAAATAAAGGCTAGAAAGAATGGAAATCTGATTAGAAATGTACATGTATTCCTTGATTTGTTCTTAGGTTAAATGTCAGCTCTCAATATGCATTTTTAGAAGATTAAAAGTCAGGTAAATCTGAGATTGACTGGTTATGAAGTCACCTTGTGTCTTGCCGAGTTGATGTTCTGTCTGGCAATGTGTTGCTTCCAAGTCCTGGAGCTCTAAAGAGTCTCTCTTACATGAAGAAAAGTTTGTTTTGTCACCAGTCCTCTTAGCAGCCTCAAAACAGTCCGACTCACTGTCCGTGTCAAAACTTTCATGCATGTAGCCTTGGTATGCCGCCCCCTGGCAAGGTTGGATGCACAGCCACCGTCACAGAGGCTGTGGCCGTTACCATGGTAACAGGTCCCCCTGTGCAGCCCATCGGCAGGGCGGAGTTGCTATTGCTATAGCTCGGCCCTTTAGTCCTGTTTGGCTGAGGCCCTCTGGTGTTCTGCAGCCTGGGGCCACTTTGACAAGTCCTCCCAGGGAAGTTAGCTCTGTCGCTGGGTAAGTGTTGTGCCTGGAGCCTCTGGAGGCCCGGCTGCTGCTTGTTTCCATCCCAACACGTAACCTGGGAGCCGAGAGGTGACTGTGCGTTGTGGGAGGATTCATTTAATGGTTCTATCCTTCCACCAGTGCCTGTTGCATTTTCTCTGAATGGCTTCACCACCTACAACAAATCATGTTTCATTATTTACTTGCAGAAAAACACAAATATGAAGAATATTTGAACATACAGGAAGGGTTTCAATCTTATCAGTGTGGTCATGTAGCGTACCGTAAGCTTGGGGAAGCTGGGATTTTTGCTGGCTTCCCAGCATGTGAGATGTTGCAGGTGGAACGCTGGTCTGCGATGCTATGTACGCGCTCTGGTCACAGTACTTATAATCCTCCTCCCCAATCCCTGCGTGGTAGTCATCTCCGAGTAATACTCAGAGTCCGGCGACTCAGAAAAAGCCTGTTGACGAGGCGACCGTGGGTTGTGGTGGCCCGTGTAGTACCCATGGTGGGTCATGGGTGGAGGCAGTGGGGGTTCAGGGGACAGCGTCGGCAGGCGGCTGGCATTGTCAACTGGGGTAACCTCAGCTGGAGGGCCAATCATGGACAAGAGGACTGGCAGGAGAACCAAGCCATTCAGCATCCCCAATACAGTGAGGATAGCCAACACGGCAAAGAAATACCTGAACAATGGAGAAATGGGGTATACGTTAGTTTGAACAGGAACCAAAAGAAGATACAGTTAGTGCGAGGAAAAAACTAGTTAAAACTAGTTAGCGGTATCTCTTTTCCAGTTTGAAGCAAGAAGAACTTTCTTGTTAGTTGTTAGGGACTGCGAATTGTTAACTAAGTTGGACTTTAGTTAGGCTAGGCTAGTTAGGTTTGGCTATACCAAAGCACCTCTGTGTTTAGAATGAACAAGTTTGCCTGACACTTCCCTTCTGGCTTATTGCCTGTATCAGCAAGATCACACACACACACACACACACACACACACACACACACACACACACACACACACACACACACACACACAAATTGACAAGACCAAAGTGGTCTGATGTACTGTATGGACAAGAACACATAAACACACATGCCCATGCACAACCCCAAACACACGTAAACATAGTTGGCACATGAGGAAGGGAAGTAGCTCAGGGGAAGAAGTCAGGGAAAGCCCAGTGTTTGTGTATCAAAGGCAGGGAGGGCAAATCTGATTCCCAGCTCAGTCCAACTAAAACATGCTTTGATGCCTCTACTGCTGCTGCTACAAGACTTTCTGTCGCTCTGTTTTTCACTCCCACTGTGTGCATTTGTGTGTGTGTGTGTGTGTGTGTGTGCGTGTGTGTGTGTGCGTGTGTGAGCGCGCGCATGTGCTTCTCAGTGGAGCTCTGAGGAGGCCAGGGGTGGAGGCAGGCCACAAGAAAGAGCTTCCCAAGAAAATTAGAGAGGACTCCAATTAAACACTAACAGAAAGCAGAGCGAAAGAAAGACAGTGAGATGCTAACCACTAGCCAGACTTAAAGAGGTAAAATAAAGGGGGAGGAAAAAAATGATTGTTGGAATGAAAAAAAAAAAGCCAACAAGGACAGGGATAATAGCTGCGTGGTGTTCTGGAAATCTGCTTCTGTCCTCAAAATGGACTACTACAAAGATTATTACTTCTACTTCGATTGACAAAGTTCACTCTTCAGGAAACAGTTCCTGGTTTGCTGGTATGTTGGGTGTTATTTCACAACTCTTATCCGCACCATTGTCAGGCCACCCTCCACAACCTCGCTGACATATTTTCGTGTTTAACCTATACATAAAGCATGTCATCCTAACCACTTAGGATGGTTAAAAATATCTCCACAGGGAGATATTTTCAATTTCTTGCTGTGTGCTCAAGCCAACGACACCACACTTAGATATTTAATCTGTACGCTTTATTGAATTGAAGCATGGACCCTGAAATCACAAATAGGTTGTCATTCTTTTTATGGCACTACATTGGTCTCCACTCTTTTTCTCACTTGCTTATTTCACTAAAAATAACTTCTTTACATGGTGAAAAAAAGAGAAAATTAAGACAGAAAGAAAGAGAGTGAGACGTTAGTGGGACCTCCAACAGTGTCTCACTGTTAGGAATTCTCTTGTTTATATAAACTGTAATCCTTTCCATTCGTTGTCAGGGCCTGGGGAGCCATGTGTGTATGAGAAAAAAGAGAGCGTAAGTGTTTACATGCCTGCTCATATGTGCATTTCTCCTTGTGTGTGTATGTGTGCACTTATACGTGCCGCGCATGTGTGTGCATGAGAGAGAGGACTCTGAGCCGAGCTGAATTAGGCCTGTTGTTTATTCAGTGCATCACAAGGCCAGAAGATGTTTACAGCGGTATATTTATGCTACTCCCCAGCTAGCCAGCTCTGGCTTGCCCCATTCACTCGACCCTAGCTACAGCTACAGCTAAACAAGACCTCCAACAGAGATACTAAACCTTTCTGTCCCTCTTCACCCCCACTTTATTATTTAGCACACAACCATGGGAGAAAAGACGAAAAACAACATACTGAAAATGTTCTCTCTGACTTCCTTCTTCCCAGTCCTACTTCCCATTTCCTCTCAATTTTTCCACCTCTTTATCTTTCCAATCCGACACTGTGGAGGATCCGTTAATCTACCCACCCACCAGAACTTCATATCCTTCCAAGAAAGCCACCCTCAGAGTATTTATCCTCCTCTCTCTTCGCTTCTGTCACTGTTTTCTGCAGAAAAACTGTGCTTTTTATGTCATGGAGGCCTGTTGCAGTCTGTGAGCTCAAGGTTGTGGTTTGGGGTTTGGGCCTAGACCACATTTGGCTGAAAAACATCGAGCTATTTGCCTTTTTTCCACTTTGACCATGAAACAGTGGTAGAAAACACATGCACACACAAGTACACACAATTTAAATGCATGCACACACACGCACGCACACACACACACACACACACACACACACACACACACACACACACGGGAGTGATGGTGAGCATCAGACCATCTGACTGTTTGACCACTTCAAATTTAGCTCCACTTTAGCACCCAACGTGGAGGGACAGAATGCCTAAAAGGATGATAGGAATTTTCACAAATTGCCTTTTGTATGTGTGTGTGAGAGAGAGAGAGAGAGAGAGAGAGAGAGAGAGAGAGAGAGAGAGGGAGAGAGAGAGAGAGAGAGAGAGAGAGGGAGAAAGAGAGAGAGAAGAGAAAGAGAGGGAGACATCACCCAGTGAGAGGGAGGGAGAGAAATAGAGAGAGAAAGAGAGAGAGAGAGAGAGAGAGAGAGAGAGAGAGAAGGTAGAGAGCAAGAGATCACCCAGTGGGTAGCAGAACACTTCCATGTTTACGAGCAGCTGCTACACACCCTTGATGTTTTCCCCATTTGTTTTGCTCTGACGGGAGATGTGTGTGTGTGTATGTATGTGCCCAGAGTGACAGAGCCAGGTGCACATTTTCACTGTGTGTGTGTGTGCATAAATAGGGGCATAACATTTCCACCTGTATGTACCCCTGACCCCCCACAAGGCTTCCTCCTCTCCCCAAGTGAGGCTAGACAACTGGCTCCACACACACACACACACACACACACACACACACACACACACACACACACACACACACACACACACACACACACACACACACACACACACACACACCAATGTCATACAACCAAAACACTGCTACTCCTGAAGGTAACAAATGGGCTGTGGAGGGTGAAGACACCATCGCTGTGTGAGTGAATACAGTCACTCACTGTGTCTCACACAGAAGCACAAAGTTAGCACACACATCGCCACACACATACAGAGATGCAGCACACACAGTGTCTCACCTCATGATGAAGTCAAACTCTGACCCTGCCAGCATGAGAACGCCCAGCAGTGTGGAGATCGCTCCGTCGACCACCGGGGCAAACATGTGCTCCAGAGCCACTGCCGAGCGCTTGTTTCTGTTGCCAATCGCTGTCAGGAAGCCCTGTGGTGGAGGAAAGGAGAAATGAGTTGGAAATCTTACCTATCACACAAAACTTGTGCTTGCGGCAAGACTTTGCATTCCTGCATTTGGTTTTTGTTGGGAATAACAACGCTACACTACAAGACAGTACACTACGCTAAAAAGCTGCCAGCATAAACCGGGATGCCAGAAGTTTCCTTGTAAATCTTTAATGACACCTATTTTACCTGTTCCACTTTCCATTTTAGGCAATGAGCTACAGGAGTTTATGCTTTGCACTGATTTTATGTTTGCAATGCAGCTTATTGCTGTGAAATGTCATGAAATGAAAAATGAATGAAATGTCAATTACATATCCTTGTAGCGAGAAAATACAGTTAATCAATAATTTAAAATAGTACTAAATAATATTACTGGTTAAATGTAATTTTTGCATAAAGTAGGCAAATAGTATGGTCATACATCTAAGTCTGTAGTAGGTATTTAACATTTAGACCAAAGCATCAGGTTTCAAGTAAAATAGGCGTTTAATTGTAGGAGCTTAGTCCCCCTAACAGTTAATCCATGTGTGTTCTCTTGCTTTGTGCTGAGTCTCAACTTACCAGTGCGATGTGAACGGTGAACTCCACCCCAATGCCCACAGAGGCGATCAGAATGACTACAGGGATGGCACTCAGCTTGATGCCAATCAGACCCATGATGCCAAACAACTCCACTGTCATCATGGCCAAGATAAACACCTGAAATAAAATTACAAAAAAAGGCATGGAAAGAAAGTGTTACTAAGTGAATCGTTTCTAACTGCAAGTATTTGTAAAACAGTGGGATGACTAGGAAAAAAAAATAAAGCATGTTAACTATAAAAGTGAAAACACCTTCCTTAGTGACTGAGTTGAGCCCTTTTGCCTCTTCACCCCACACAATGTTTGACCCTGTGCTCAGGGTCTCAACCACATGGCATCAAATTACCCACCCTAAGGCTAATTCCTTCCCCTCCTCCCTCCCTCCCTCCCTCCCTCATTCTCTTTCTCCTCTTCCTTCTCAGAGGTTGGGGGAAATGATTGACAGCGCCTGAGACAACCGAGTGTGGGCACTCTGTCACCGTCAGAACATCATAAACATATGTCTGAGTTTGTGGAAAACAAATGATCTTGTTTTTCACGAGATAGCAGTTTATTTTATTGTTTCTGATATTTTAATGCAACATCTTGCTGTGTAATTTAGTGTTTCGGTTTACTGATGTCTTAATAGTAAAAGTGCAATGTTACTGTAAACCGCAATGCAAACAACAACAACAACAACAACAACAACCAGTCTTAGAAAAGAAGGAGGAGAAAACGGTTCCTGGCCAACTGGAGCTTTTGATCCCAGCAGGGGCTCCGAGCTGGGGCACGGTTAAATTGGAAATGATAAAAGCTGTTTTACTGCTCGACCACATACAGTGAAACCTTCACAGGCAGGCTCATGCTTAGAAAACTGTACATGCATGTAGCTGTGCCTCTCTCTCTGTCTGAAGAGTCTATGCTATGTCGCTGTCTCAATCAGTGCTACTACGGACCCCTACTTAAATTAAACACATTCCAACTGAAACTGGCACTGTTGTTGTGCTACACTGCAGCCCCCCCAGTAGTTGGGGATATGTGGATTGTGTGTGTGTGTGTGTGTGTGTGTCTGTTAGGGGGGCCCTTAAGGACCACAGGTCCCACCAGCTTGTGTGTGAAATGTTTTCCGATCACTGAACACTCAGACTGTCTCTCTCTCTCTCTCTCTCTCTCTCTCTCTCTCTCTCTCACACACACACACACACACACACACACACACATCCCTGATGGATGGGTTGAGCAGGCCAAGGTCGCAACTGAGCAGATCTGTCCTGTCCCAAAGTCTCTCCCTCTCCTCTGACAAAAGCAATGAGGGAGTTGGAGGTAGAGGCTTCAGGAGGGCAAAGCCTTTCTTGCTCCTTTGCATTTCCTTTTCTAAGGCCGGCCCAGCCTACATTAGAATGACAAAGGTCCGTGTGTGTGTGTGTGTGTGTGTGTGTGTGTGTGTTGTGTGTGTGGGTGGGTGGGTGGGTGTGGGTGTGGGTGGGTGTGTGTGAGTGTGTGCGTATCGGCCCTCCACAGAGAAAAAGGGGCCCCCTAGACAGTGTTATTGAGATGTGCTGAGAAGGGTTAGAAGAAAGTGAGAGCAGGAAGGGGCTAATGATGTTGTTGAGGTAGCATGTAGGAGCAATAGGAAGGATGAGGATGAGGAAGAGGTACGATGAAGAGTTGTCAGGCAAACAACTCAAAAATAACTTACAATGACGCCGGCAGTCCAGGGGTTGAGCAGGAGAATGGCACAGACCAGGAAGGTGCAGGCCAGCACCACGCTGATCGCCAGGAGGAACCAGTGTCTGAGGCCAATGTACTGCTCCCAGAACAGGAAGGGGTATCCGTTAGGGTAGTTCAACATGCCCTTGCGACTAAACTCGTCGCAGATGGAGCGCACACTCTCGATGGCCTCCACAAAGTCGCTGGCCTGGCGAAGGCCATTCAGGTAGAAGGGGAACTGGGCAAACTCCAGGGGCTCAGCAGCTGGGACTGCAAGCGATGAAGAGATAAAAGGTGAGATTTGAGATCATTTGCTGTTTGTACTGCATGGTATTTTCAGGTGTATCCACTCTCGCCTAAATAATGCGTTACCATAAGATACTTACTGCGCAGATTCTCCCCTGTAGTGTCATACTTGTCGTGAATCCACTCTCTAGGATGGGGGTAGAAATTGGCCTGGGAGGCAGCATAGCCCAGAGGATCATTACTGACCCAGACTGTCAGGTAAATGTAAAACACCTCTGCCGGGATCAAACCCTCTGCATCCACCAGCCGACGAGAAGTCAGCTAGAGAGATTAAAAAAATTCTAAAATTGAATGGCCATTCACGTGTTGAGCTTTTGTCAGAACAAATAGTAAAAAGACGGCTGATAAGGTAGTTTTCAGAGTCGTAAGAATGGCATGTGGATTCTGTTTTAAAGTATGTTGTGTAGTTCTTGTAGACATACCTGGCTGAAGTTAAAAGGCTCTTTCTTGGAGCCGGTCTGGATGAGGAGCTTATACGCCAGCGCTCCGTCCTCTGTGCCGTTACGATAGCTGTCAGAGGTAATCCTGCCTGCCTGCCAGTCAGCATCAAAAGCAGCCTGAAGACCTGCGTGTGAGGTAAAACACACACAAAAGAAGAGAAAAGATTAATGTGGTTGTCATTAATAAATATTATTAGATTTATGTTATCATAAAAATTATAGGAGCTTTCTTGTGTGTGTGTCTGTGTGTGTGTGAGCAGTGAAGTGAATTTGTAATAAAAAATGTGAAATATCAAGTTTCCTTTTCCATTTCTTTTTTTTGGGGTATTTTCAGCTGGCTCTAATTGACCTGTTAGTTATCACTTCCTTCTGACTGGGTCTTTGACAAGTTCTGGCCTGAGGACACACACACACCCACACCCACACACACACACACATGCAAAGATAACCTATGACCCCAACCCGTCTACTGCACAACCACTGAGCCCAGGTGGATGGGGGTAAACAGAGTGACTGAACTTTCATTCACCCTTCACACACACACACACACACACACACACACACACACACACACATACACACACACACAAACACACATTCACTTCTGTTCTTAGTAAAAGAAGCACACCTGAAAAAACCTGTTGCACCCTCTACCGGATTCTGATATAATTATCAAAACCTCCCAGGCTGACAGAGAGGAATTTATTACCTGACTCACTTAAAAAAAACAAAAAACATTTCTGAGCCCGGATTCTTACCTCTTAGCCAGTCCTGGAAGTAGTGCAGCCACATTCGTGGCAGTTTGTTGTCACTGTCTCTGACCACATATTTAACTGAGTTGAAGGCGTTGTGCAGCTGGATCAGCAGCCTCTGTGACCGGGCGTAATCAAATCCATCCATGGTCACCAGATACATGTTGTAGAAGGAGAAATACTTGAACTGGGCGTCGATGAAATCATACTCCTTGGTGTCACGTGGCACAATGTCGGTTAGGTAGAGGCCGTCATGCACCATGGTGGTCCCATATAGGCTGAGGCCCAGGAGGCCCAGAAAGAGAACTACCACAATGACTTTGCTTTTGGGTTTGAGGAGCAGAGGGGCGTATTTCTCCCTGGCGAAGTTGGACAGGTTCCAGTGCAGGAAAGGGAGCGGGACACACTTCTTTCCCGATTTGGAATCCTCCACCTGAGCTAGGAGGTCCCGTGTAGAGCTGGAGGTAGGGGTGAAAAGCTGTGAGCCATAGGGGTCCTGCACAGAGGTGGTGGTGGTGGGGGAAGGTGTGATGGCTACGGATAAGAAATACAAGCAAGAAATAAGTGATTATGGTTCATACTGACTTAAGAAAACGGTGTGTACAAAATAACATAATCATCGGGATCTTAATATAGCAATATTTACCTTGTGGCTGTGAAGTGGGGCAGAGGATGATGGATGGCGGGCTAGTGGAGATCTGTGAGGTAGGTGGTAGGATTGTGACAATATGCTGACCGGCTGCGTCACACTGCGTGAATGCCTGCACTGTGGTGGTGATTTGGGTGCTGGTGGTGATTGTTGATCCCGCCGAGTACTGGTGCGTGTGCGCCGTTGCCGTCGTAGGCGTGTGTGGCTGCTCCCCAGAGTCTGACAGCTCGTGCGGAGAAAGGTGGATGACGCGGTCGGAGCAGGGGCTGTACAGGCAGCAGAGGACATCCAAACGCTTATCCTCACGTCTGTGGAGGTCCAAACTGAGGATGGCAGGGAAGATGAGCAGCACCATGGCGAAGTTAAACACGACCACAATGGCCGCCTAGGGAAAGAAAAAGAGAGAGACCAAATGAGAAAAACAAAGTGAGAAAAGACAGAGAACAGTATGTGAAATTACAGACACCCTAATCCAGCTGGGGAGAGTCAGGGCTCCGTTTTTTAAATTCTTTTTTAGTATCTCAGACCACAGCCCAGAAAGTAAAGAAAGGCCTTGTACTCTAAATCACCAGCCAGGAATACTAAGCAAGCCAGAAGAAAGAAGAAAAGAGTGCCAGAATGAAAGAACTACTAGAAAGACTGAGAAAGGAGCAGGAAGGGAATATATATACATACATATATATTTATATATATATATAAAAACTGTATATATGTTGCGAGTCTGAGCAAAACCATCACCCTTCAGCACCACTGCTGCTGCCTCCCTCTTGCCCCAGCCCCTGAAGTTGACTTTCTAACTGACTGTGGTTTCAAGTATGTGTGATGTGTGCATCTATGTGTGTGTTTGCTTGTGTGTTTCAGACCACCCACAGTTAGTCACAGATCAGAGCAAACTGCCTTGACGGGCCAGTGATATACTGATCCACTCCTCCCTCCCTCTCCTTCTTGTTCTCTCTCTGTCTGTTTATCACTCTCTTTGCTCTGATTATTCCACATTATACACATGCACACACACACACACACACACACACACACACACACTGCACATACACACACACGCAGAGACACGCAAACACAAAAAATGGCCCTGTAGGTGCAGCGGCAATAAAACTGGGAACAAAGGCTTTCCTTGCTCTGAATGAATGTCACCTCTCTTAAGTTATCTCTTTCATTTTCAAAGGAGCCTCTGGCCTCTCAGTGTGCGATTGTGTACACATGTTTATGTCTGTGCGCATGCGTGTGAGGGTGTGTGCAAAACATACCTGCAAAGAGAAAGCTCGCAAGGCAGGAATGGGTACAAGAGCGGCCATAAAGAATGCAATCATATTGTTGATGGAAGTCAGAGCCACACTGGTGCCGGTGCGACGCAAACAGTCTCCTGTCCGGTCCTTTAAAACAAAAACAGACAACGTTTAGAGAGGAGAGGAGAGGAGAGGAGAGGAGAGGAGAGGAGAGGAGAGGAGAGGAGAGGAGAGGAGAGGAGAGGAGAGGAGATTCTTAAAAGTACCTTAAAGGGGATGTTACTTCCAGCCTCCGTGAAGGAATGAGCCAGAAGAAACATGTCATCCACACCAATTCCTAGTGCCAAGAAGGGAAGCACCTGGGATGGGAAATGGTCAAAATGAATATTACATATACAAAATCTGGGCTTAAACTCAGAGAAAGACCCCCTTTAAATATAAGCCTTACAGTAATGTAACACAGAAAATGTCTGCAGATTGCTTTGTGTCGTACCTGTGTGGTGGCAGCATTGAAAGAGAGGCCGAGCAGGGAGCAGAGACCCAGTCCTGCAGCCACTGACAGAGCCACTAACAACACCCCGGCCAGCCCCACGGCCCCCTGGGACTTGGCACAGTCCCACCTTAGCATGGTCACACAGGCATAGGCCAGCTAGAGAGGAGACGTCCATTTTTAATATTAGTTATTTCACAGTAAAGTTCAACATTTTTCATGAACTTACTAGCCATAATCGATTGACTTAAATCACTTATTATGCTCACCATGAGCAGGTATCCTCCAGCCACCCTGATGACACTGACATCAGAGAAAGATTTCATGATGTCGTTAAGGGTGGTGGTGGAGAAAGCATGGAGGGACTGGCTGGAGTTAGATGGCATACTCTGGTGGACCACCTAAAAGATAAAGATCAATTATCTAAACGGGTGCAGTTAAAAAAATGCACCAAATTATACATTCTTCAGCAGATTACCTAAATACTAAATACAATAACACAAAAAGAAGATAGTGAAAGCACTGGAGTAATAATTTCATGTACTACAACATGCTGAGTAACTTTTTTTCCACATTCAAACACATTTCCCCCTCTGACCAATGCTACCTTAAGCTTCTGCTACAGCACCATAATTCAGAGCTTTCTAACAGAAAAAGCACCCTGTCACTTTGAAATGTGCGTGTGTGTGTGTGATAGTGATGTGTGTGTGGGTTTTTTAGATATGCCAGCATGTGTGCGAGAGTGTGTGTATGTATGACAACTGAGGAGTAATGAGCACAGATGCCAGAGGTTGTGAGGTCAAAGGTGAAAGGAATGGGATCACATGGCTTGGGAGGCTGCTCTCTCCGCTCTGTGCCACGAATGGACCAAAGCTCCCCTAAGGCAATTAACCTGTCCGCATTTAGTCATCGCTCGCAATCTCAAATAGATCTCTTCTTGTTCTTTAATGTTTTGGGACAAGGTGTCATGTCTCTGTCAGTTTACGTTTGAGTTTGTTACCCCTCCTCGCTTGAACATGTCCCATAGTCTACTTCCTCCCCCCTCTCTCCTTAACCTCACTGTGGTGGGTGTCAGCTATCACAGCAACAGCTTGTTCCTATAACTAGGGCTCTGACAGAGAGATGGCTGGCCTACCACACACACACACACACACACACACACACACACACACACACACACACACACACACACACACACACACACACACACACACACACACACACACACCTATTGCCCTGGTCTGCTCCATGATTTGCTTTACACGGGAGCTGAAGACTGAAGGAATTCAGACCATGTAGAATAAGTCCCAATGTGTGTGTGTGTGTGTGTGTGTGTGTGTGTGTGTGTGTACCAAAGCAAAAAACTGCACAGGGACAAAGAAATGCCTCCTTTTCTTTGTGTATGTATGTGAGAATTTTGAATATATATGAAATGTGTGATGTATGTTCGCACCTCCACAAACTTCCTCTGCCAGGACTCGAGGATGGCGGTAGCCTTTTCTACATTCCAGTTTATGTCATGGATCTCGTAGTCATCTTTAAAGTGCTCGTACAGCTGCTTAGGACTCATCAACAGGAACATGGTTTGGAGAGCCTCCGCACTGAAAAACACACAGATCTAAGCTTAGGACACCTCAGAGATGTCTGGCTCCTCCTGCAAACATGGTTTATTGGGTGTTGAGCTGAGTGAAAACTTCGACTCCAACATCCATCTCATGACTAGCACATTAGAAATCATCCAGTTGGACTGTTTTAGATATTAGTATCCCTTTACCTACACAGGAACATGCCTTTCTGTAAATGACTAAAGACAGGTGCCTTTTCTTTGAGGATTTGTCAGCCAGCCTGCCTGCCTGCCAATGTAAGCAGCTAAAAGCAGGTGTTATCTAGTCTGCCTTTCTGCCGGTTTCCCGGCTGAGATCCCAGATGTCCTTAAGTTTTCTTGGCACAACACAGTGAACAGCAGCAGTGCTCAAAAAGTGAAAGAAATGATCATAAATCAGATCCAAGAGTGTAAGTAAGTGTGGGTTCAGATGGGACTGGAATCCTCTTTCATTCAAGGCTCTGTTGGGCCTGTGTGGGTCATGATTTGGGCTTTGACCCAATGCTGTCACTCCATGTTTATTGGCCATGCTTTTAAATCCAGTTGAAGTCAAATAGGAAAATACTAAACTCTGGAGAGCATCACATTTAAAAACAGGTCAGCATCAGAAAAATGTGTGTTTTTTCCCACTTCTTCTTTTTTGGTCACTTACACAACAAATGTGTAACAGGGTAGGGGGGCTTTATGTGGCTGTCAATCATCTTTAATTGGCCTATCCTGGACTGGGGTCATGCAGGAAACCGATCTCTCTCAGTACCAGGCATTCCTAGCATGTGTATGTTAGGTTATTAAAGGTTACACAGATTCCACAATCACAGCAGTTCACAAGCTGACTGGCTGCCTGCTTAGCTGGCGGTGATGACACAGCCCCCTTTACAATCACATCCTCCAATAAGACAAGAGTAAACCTAAGACATACTCTGTTAAATTCCATCAAACTGCAGTGTCTCATCTTTCTTTACATGTCATAATAAATACACACCTCAGCAGAATATCCTGGGTGCTCTTGACCCGCCCTCCCAGGATCAACTCCTCCTGCCAGTGCATGAACTTCCGACTGAAACCATGACAACCACCCTGGAGACGCCCAGCAATGTCAGGACTCTGAATGGACGAGCAGCAGAGGTAAAGACAGAAAACCAAAGAGAAATATGTTAGGTGCTTTTTCAGTTATCAGCGCTACTTTTACCTACGTACAACTTCTTGTTTATAATAACTTGACTTCTTATGTGTGAGTTATTACCTCTCCTTGCTCCTTGTTGGGTGCACTGAGAGGGCAGTCAGGGTCTGACGGGTCTAGACATGGCCTGTTCATGTAGGCATGTCCCACCTAAGGAATCAAAAAGAGTTATAAAAATTCTCAGTACAAAAAGCAATTTTTTATAAGACTATGCCATCATTCAGCAAGTCTGTATATGTGTGTCCCACCTGGGCTTTGTCCAACATTTCCTAAATCCTTCCAGGGAAGTGAACTGACTCAGCTCCTCCATCAGCTTGACTGGATCTAGATTCATCCACTGAATATCTGGCATACCCCTGGAGAACAAAGACACACATATGATGAGCTTTTGATGACAATAATTTGAAAAAGTAACTGTAAAAATAACTTTTTCACTCTGTGCCTGCAAGTCTGCATGGCTCTGCATTCCTGCTATTCTTTACTGTGAGCAGAAAAACTATGATTCTTTAATTCTCTCTCCCTGGTTGCGCCGGGCTATGCAGGAGGCTAGCTGCAGATACAGGATAAAATAGCGTTTATTATCCTGTTTCACGCTGCCACAATGCCCGCGGAAAAGGCACAGTGGCTGCCTGCTCACTTCCATTCCTCAATGTCCTGCACTGAGTCATAACGATTACCTTTGCCTCCCAAACATCTTGATAAGGAGGGAGGGAAGGGGAAAGGTTGGGAGGATGGATAGTAGGGATATAGGTGGGGAATAAGAGGAGAAACAAAGGGGGAACTCTCACACTGTTTGTTGTGTGAAATATACTCAATGTTGAGCATCACCTGTATCACCATCCTCCTCCTTGAGATATATTTATAATCTGCACTATAATAAATTCTATAAATCTACTCTAATCTATTAAAAAGAATGGCTTTCTCGTGGTTTTGACCTTTATAGCCTACATGCTGAAGGCACTAATGTCTATCTAAAATCTTGACCAATAAATTTATAATTTTTTTTTTATTTATCCTTCTGAAAATAAATCAGTCCACTTTAACAGTAGTGATTGCTGGAACTTAAAATGACATAAGCAAAAAAGTAAATAATATGCTACATTATTGGCAAGATTTTGTGATTCGGTGTAACACTTAAGATTCAACATTTTCTGCAGTGAGACAAAGTAAGAAAGAAGACACATAAAGAGATGGAAATAAAAGAATCCTAAAGTATCTCAACTCTGGGGCCAATCTCCCTCCAATGGCTCATGAAGAGAGCTCCTCTCCTATTCCCACATACCAGGGTCCCTTTTGCTGCTGTTCGCAAAGACACACTCCTTTATCAGCTTGTTTTTGCTTGAGTGAACTGGGCTTGGGCCCTTTTGTTTTTTCATAGATTGCTGCTCTTTGTTCTCTCAAGTTTTCTCTCTCTCTCTCTCTCTCTCTCACACACACTCACTATTCCTCACTCTCTTTCCCAATCTGCCTCTATCCCTTTTCCCATTTCTCTCTCTCCATCTCACCCTTTTTTTTGCATTTAAAGCAGAGCTGAAGTGAAGCAGAAGCTGAGGGGAACACGGGCCTCGGAGCACCACAAGTTCCCTTCAGCTCCACTTGAAAAACGAGTAAAGAAAACGATTAATAAATAACAACAGATGCCGAACACTGTGTGATTTACAGGAATCCTTGGAAGATGTGTGAATCATCAAAGACCCCCTTCTCCCTCTCTGTGGCTGATATAGGCCAACCGGGAGATGCTAAGGATGGGAAACTTGTGTTTGTTTCTGTATGTGCTGGCTTGTCATGCAACATACCGCTGTCAGCTTGAGACAGAAATATAAACAAATAATGTGTTTGCAAAGGAACATCTGCTACGATCTAAACTATCTTTTATAAACTAAAGCATCAATTGAAATATCAATCCTGACGACCAAAAAAAGCTCTCTTTCAGTGACTTAATTTCTCAAGAGAACTTTGTCCTGAAAAAAGGAGAAGAAAAAAAAACTGAATCCGCAAATGGCCAAATACGCCCAGACTCCACTGTTAACTGTCTTGTAGCCTCTCTCTGTCTTTCTCGAGGGACTTGAGGCATGAATACTGCCCATTTTATTTGTTGGACAACTCAGGAGCTGGGAGCCCGGGGCATTACCATGAGAATGCCGAGTGTTAGCCGTGAGCTGACAAAGCCGGCCCCCCTCCCTCCTCCGGGGCCTCTGCACTGATGGACACTCACTCGTAAACTGAAAGAATGCTTACCATTGTCTGACCCAAAGGGCTCCCCTGCCACCACCGCCGCCGCCTCCCCGCCCTCCGTTCTACCAACCCACCACCCAGTTGCTGTTGCAGCCATCCTCCTCTCTCTCTCTCCATCCCTCCCTTGCTGCTGCATCTCTCCCTCACTTTCTCTCTTTGAATTTCTCTGTCAGGACACCCCCCTCCAGTCCCTCTCTGGGCCCTAAAAGAACTCTATTACTGACCGCCACTGTCAGTCACAGCACCCACTGACAGAATACTGAAAGCCCAACTGTATGTCTCCATCGAGCATGTGTTAAAAGTTACGGACCCCTCCAAAAGCTCTAGTCTGCAACACAAGTCAGATGGAAGCAATGACAGCAAAGGGAGAGCCAAGACTTTCAATTCAATGTTTTAATATGCAAAAAGAAAATGTAAGTTGAGTCAAATATTCCAAGACTTACGGTAAATAGGCAGAGCCTCCCTGTAGTTTGGCCCCTTCCCAAAAACAGTCCAATGGGGTAATTATCATACAGGGGAATAGCTTGTCAATCATCTGGGATCAGGAAATAAAAAGGAAGCATGATTAAAGAGTTCAAATCATGGAAAATATGTAAATATGTAACAGATCAATTTGTTTGGAACTTACCCTTTCAATCATGACATTTTCTATAATAGGAACTCCTGATTTATAGCATATTTTGTTAAGATCCCATGACCTACAAGAGAGAAAACATTGCTTAATTTACAACTACATTATTGTCAACTACACACTTTTTCACAAACATGTCTGTGGTCCACTTACTTTCCAAACAGTGACACCTGGACCTTGCTGGCAGACAGGGCGGCTTCCATGTGAACCAGCAAAGCCTCCTGGGTAAGAATATTGGTGCCCTCTTCTTTGGGGGTCTGGATAAGCATCTGTGAGGTAAATACTGACTCTTCTCCCTGCTTCTCCTTGGTGTAGCAAAGCTCCGTGCTCACTCGACTACCAGCTAGAAAACAAAGAATAAAGGACAAATGAATACCGAGATAGACAGATAGATAGATAGATAGATAGATAGATAGATAGATAGATAGATAGATAGATAGATAGATAGATAGATAGATAGATAGATAGATAGATAGATACTGTATATTAGTCATACATTAGCACAGAATTTCTGACGCTCATACAAAGACACACATACCCACACACACATTTGGATCCTATAACAAAGTGTGTTGCACACTTACACAAGAACACACACATATATCGACCAACGCCCTTGGCCCTTGCCAGTGTTGGTTTTGAAGGCACTTCACACAAGCCAGCGTCTGGCCAAGAGAAATGAGTAATACAGCTTCTCATTGGCTCCTTCTGCGAAACAGATGTGCCCTATTAATATGGAAAACCAACGCTCTGATGCCCCAAAACCCTCTGCCACTCTGCTCAGGGCAGCAGATATTGATTTAGTCATGTTGAGTACATGATAAAAGATCATAATGAGAAGAGAAGAGTTGGTTAAGAGGGACAGCAAGTGGTGGTGTTCATATGGCACACCAAAAGTTAGGAGTAAAAGACATCAAAGACCTTGGACATACAGGGAGAATAGGAAATAGATTCATAGAGAGAGAGATATTAGATGTTAGAGGTGGTGATGAACAAAAAAAAAACAGATAGAAAGGGGATGAAAAAATAACAGAGAGAGAGAGAGCTATGTTGTGCTGTGCGGTAGACTTCAGCCCCCTAATTACAGGAGGTTGCCCTGAAAAGAGTTTGCCAGCCGGGGGGATCTGTGCCTGTGCCAAGTGGACATGAAACATGCCGCGCTGGATCACAGAGGGCCCGTCTGCCCCTCACGCTGTCCCACTACATGACAACCCAGAGAGAGAAAGAGAGGGAGGGAAAGGGGGGAGTTTGGAAACAAGGGCTACCTCCTTCTTAAGTCTAACTCTCGTCACTCTTTTACTCACTTTCCCTACGCTGCACTCAATCCTGACTGCATCTATTCCTCTCATACTCTTTATACTCTATAGCTCCTGCCTCTGTCTTTCTCTCTCTCTCTCTGTCTCTTTCTTTCTTTCTTTCTTTCTTTCTTTCTTTCTTTCTTTCTTTCTTTCTTTCTTTCTTTCTTTCTTTCTTTCTCTCTCTCTCTCCCCTCATGCTCTCTGCACCTCCCCCCATCCTGGAGCAGGCTCCTATAATTGATGGGGAGAAAAGAAAAAACAAACTATTCAGCCTATGCCGCAAAAGTGTGAGATCAGGTTAGAACTCTGGGCCTTAGAGACACCGTCCAATATTTCTTTTGCTTTCAAGGTTTTAATTACCTACACAGGGGCTTCAGAATATTAGGTCACCTCGTTTTGCAGTCAGGGGTCTCTTAGTTTTTTGGAGTGTCTGGCTCAGTGCATCCCAAAAAGAAAAAGAAAACCTCAAAATGTTCTCGCTGGATGGATCCTTTGCACATCTGGTCGTACAAATTTTTTAAAGTTGAGCATTTTTTATAAAGCTTTTATTCCAAGGGAGCCACAGCAACCCAAAGAATAATGTCCTCAAGACCTTTGTAGTTGACAAAATAAAGATGTTTGTTTGACTCTTATTTAACCGTTTTCACACTGTCAAGTGCATGTACGAAGAATCTGACTTGGTGTATAAACAGTGCGTAGAGGTACAGTTGTGCCCGACTCCACCCAGTTTCCTTGCCACACAGATTTCCAATCAAAAAAGGCTACTACAAAATGGAACCCTTTCCGTTCGTGGACCTCTTTGACATCTGTTAAACCTTTTTTGACATTTCGTATGTTAACCTCTGCAGTGTGAGGTTTTGGTCCCAACAGGAACTGGGTGGCTCGGAGAGACTCTGGCTCTGTAATTACAGGCCTCCTGAAGTAAATTATAGCTATTTGTGTCTCGTTCCTCCCATCTGGACCACCCAGGCAGCCAGTCAGTCCTCTCTCTTCTCTCTCTCTCTTTCTCCCCTTCTCTCTTCAACCCCTGGTCCGGCCCCAACCACCCAACTCTCAGCTTTGCAGCTACTCCGCTCAGTTCAGCTCACCGCTCACTCCAAGCTTGTCCTTTCTTTTCTTATCTGTCTTTCTTTCTATGTCCTGGGTTCTCTTCTCCTTTACTCCCTCTTTCTCGTTTTCTACTTCATTCTCACTCTTTTTCAATCCCCCCTACCCTCTCCCTGCACTCAGCCTGCGCTCCACACAGCCTTAAAGAGACAGTTCCCGAAACATTTCCCACCCTGGGAAGAAAGCGCCTTTGACAGGGTTTCAAGACCCCAGTGGCTGGTAATTTTAGCACATTAGCAATTTTGGTAACATAAAATATAAGTCCTTGTTTGGCAACATGATCAAAAATGAAAAAGTAACAAAAAAACGGAATCATAAAATGATCACAACTCCGTCTAAATCACTTCCACAGTTCTATCATTGGATGTTTTTGAGAAACTCGACCACCATCTTACACATTTTAGCAAAAAACTCAACTTTGCTGTATGCAACATATGAATTCATTTACTAGCTTTACCACTAAAAGCAATTTCACAACAGCTACGCCTTTGGGAAAGTGAAAAGCAAATGAAAAATGTCAAAACAAGCCTTGACATGGTTTCATGGCTGTGTGTACAAATGTAATATTTGTATGAATATGTGTACATGTGCCTCTGTGTGTGTGTGTGTGTGTGTGTGTGTGTGTGTGTGTGTGTGTGTGTGACTGGTTCAAACACTGGACCCTGTCATTTCCTCTTCACCTGATCCTCTAAAGGCAAACACAGAGAATCCCCTAACTCTGTGAAATACGTGTGGCTTCTCACATCTGGCTTCTAGGGCAGAGGCAAGCATCTTTAAAGTGCTGTGCTTTAAATGTATTCTATTCTATTCTATTCTATTCTATTCTATTATATGTTGTCTTCATGGCTTACAGGCCTAGTCCCAGTTCCAGGGCATGCTAGGTCAGACCAGGCCACCTTCAAAGTTCAGTGTGGTAGATTAGCTGGATTAGGGGGCCTCTGAAAGGCCCCACGCTGCTATGGAGGAAGACCCGAGACGAAGAGGGCTGAAAGTGACATGTATGCTTTTACCTGCTACAAAGTGCATTGGAAGTTACCCTTTCCGGATTTACACGGCATAGCAACATAGCATTTGAAATAATGAGTAATGAACAGCCACTGGCCTCCACAAAGTAGCAACAATATAAAAAAGACATAAAGCTATCCCTCGGCTGCCATCTTCTATCCATCATTTACTTTTTCTTTTAGCCGTTTCTTTTTTTCACAATGTCCTCCAATAGAGGTCCTTTATTTCTTTTGATTTTCAGCAAAGGAGCCAAATGAGAAACTTATTCTCCTGGCCTGGCACCCAGCATAACAAGAAAAACCTCTTTTTGTCACATGTGAACCTACCAGAATGAGGACTGTGCTTCACTTTGGGTCCTCAGCCCAGGCTGCCCTATGGCATTCCCTAGCCAGGGCACCGCCTAAACCAGGCTGCCCCCAGCAGATGGGCCGTTCCTCCATACAGTCCTTCAGTGCAGCAGCAGTGCAGACTGAATGCAGACCCCTTTGTCATTCAACCCTTCAATTTCTTTCAGATGTTTCCCAACAAACAGCAGAATAAAAAAAAGCAAATGGACCAAAACTTTCCCAGCCTGTAAAACAATGCCAGAGTCGGCGGTGGGAGGGTGAGGCTGGGGGCAAGAAAGAGAAGCTGGCACTTTGGTATCTTACCTATAGAAATACAGTGTGTGTGTTTTTGTCTTCACATGCACGCGCTAGCCTATCTGTTCATTAATCGTCAGAGACAGTTGGGTTTCTTGAGTAGGAGAAAATCCTAATTAATGTGTGAACACAAAAAATAAAAATTGATCAGTTTCATCAGTGTTTAAATCCTGCAGCTTCCACCATCATGAAAAAAACACCCTGAGATCACACCTTAAAAACAGTATAAAACAGCAAAAAAAACAGGAAAAAATCAGTTTCACTTACATTCTATTCAGATGTGCCAGTGGTGTTAGCCACCACACATAAATTTCCACCAGGGTTGGCATTTAGGCACTTTCTATTTCCATATGTATAGGCTTGCCTCTGCTAATTATGCTAATCATGGGCAGAGTTGGCCACTGTGAAAAATAGTCACATTAGACACTCCACTGACCGCTAATACTGCTTAATGTGTGGTTGAAACATACATTCATCCCAGCCTGAAAGGCAAAATTTTTCCACGTTGCTGGTCTCATTCAGACAAGAAATGAATTTATTGAGCCCAAGAACCATTTCTTTTTTCCCTCCCAAGTACCAAGAAAATGTTCAGCCTTTCTCCCTCTCCCTTTACTTTTTATACGTGCATGGTGTAAAGACAGAGGCAAAATGGTGCAAACTCAAGGGTGACTGGTGCCACTTTATTTCGCGCAGACCAAAGACAAAGGTTGCTCTTCAGCTTGGAAAGAAAGGGTGCCACACTATATTGATTGAGTTTTCATTATCCCATTTTCAATTGCATTGCACCCTTTCTCAGTACTTTGCATTCAATGTTGCAACGACTGACAGTCCGGTGCCCTTTTTATAAAAGTGTTGGCACCAAAATAACAGTATAAAGATATGTTTGAAATTACCACGGTGATTGTGGCCACATGATGAATACTTTTGTTTTAAAATTGCTGCTTCAAAAAGACAGGTAGGAGCAGTCTGTGTTTCCTGTGTCATGAAGACCATGTGTCTGTAATATGTATCTATAGCTCCTCAATGTGTGTTTATTTGTTGGAGGGTGGTCTTGGTCTGACTGTTAAAGAGAGTGTGTGTGTGTGTGTGTGTGTGTGTGTGTGTGTGTGTGTGTGTGTGTGTGTGTGTGTGTGTGTGTGTGTGTGTGGGGGATGCTGAAAACAAGGATGGAATGAGGGAGACCTGGATTGAAGGATGGCGGGAAGGGGAGGGGGTGAAATAAACATTTAGAAGTGACCCAGGTTGACTCTGGTCTTGTTTGTTCTCTCTACCAGTGAGGTCCTGGGCCCTGAGCGCTGGGAGTTTATTTATCTAGCTGGGGCACCACCGTGCGCTATTCACCTCCAATAATGCCTCATAGAGCTCCCTTTCTCTGTCTGAACTGGGGCGCTGTGTGCGCTTCGATGAATTATAGCATTTACCTGCTGTGCCGCTCTGAGGTTTGTTTAGAAAAACTGCTCCAAACACCAAATTGCCCACGTGTGCATTTGCTCGTTTACGCAAACTCAGACGTCTTTTCTCTCATCCAGGCACTCTTTTAATCAATCTGTTTCTCAGTCTGATTCATTGATAGCTGGCTAAGCTAGCACTTCAGTCTCTATGCATTCATGCAATGTGGACTGTGTATGGTCTTTGCCTCCCCATTTCCTATCCTCTTTCTACATGGCCTCTTTATGGGACATGTGGTGCACCTTCTATCCGGATAGGCCCTGTCTCACTGCACTCATATTTGGACAGCTTGAGTCTGTGTACATGTCTGTCATGCCTCACCCAAACTTTGCCAAGAAGGATGAGTTTAGTTAATGTGGCCATGAGGCCATTTCTTTCTTCTCGTTTCCCAAACAAGCTTTTCAACTGGGCCTTTGTAAAAGGGGAATAATCAGAGCTGAAAAGTCTTACCATGCACGACTTAAAACAATTATACACATTGCAAAATTAAATCAGATTTTAGTAAAAAATTCAAGCTTAAGTAAGCAACTCGTCTCTTATACAAACCCAAACTCTCGCAGTCCTTTATGGTGGAAGAACAACATGCCTCAGACAGTCTCACACTTCATGTTTGTTCAAGTAAGACAAGGGAAGGCAAAAAAAAGGCAAAAAAAAGGTGTCAGCTAGCTGTAAACCTTCCTCCCTGTTCCTGCCCCAACCCCCCAATGTCTGCTCTCATCCTTCTCTTCCTTCTGCACCTCTTTTTACGATCTCTCGCTCTTTTTTCTGCTTGTGGACAACACAACACAACACCCAGACTGGGTCATACGTTGCTCTGCTCACACCAACTTTCCCTCTCTCAAAGGTGGGAAGGCTGTATAATAAATATAAATCAAATAGGATAATGTATGTTTACGGAATGCAAAGCTTCATTTACTGAGAAATAACAGAAATGGTGAAATTATATACATATAATGTAATCCAGGCACTTTTAAATCAAATATGATGCTGAAGAAATAATGAAAACAGTGAAAAAATAGTGTCCATCAATGTAGAATTGTCCTCAGGTCTACAGACACTTCCTAAACAAATATGCTACTCTGTGATACAATGTTTTAATAAATGAAGGTTAAGGGGTGATGTCTGTCTCAGACACTGAGCAGTAAACCAGAAATAATCCTTAATCCCACTGTCAGACTAAACACCCTGATACTGTGGTTTTTACTTTTACCTATACAGGTGTGATGACTAAAGACATAATTAACCCTTTTACGCTTTTGTTGCATGACCCCCCCCCCCCTAAAAATGCACAAGCATCCTTAGGGCAAACAGAAATGATAGGAAATAAAAGCTGTATACAGTGGAGGTATATTTGCTTTGCAGCGCAGGTACACATAGCAGAGACACTAACTTCACCGACCTCCCTGTCTCCTCTCTCTAGACAGACTCCACTGCTGTGCTCTGCTTCACACTGTTTTGGAGTAGGACGGGAGGAAGCAATTAAAAAAGCCCTGGTGGCCTGACTTCACAGAGCCGGTAAGACAGACAGGTAGAAATGTAAACAGCCATACACACAAAGCATAGGCAGACAGACGGGCACGCAGTCAGGAAATTCTGGCAGGCAGACAGATGGCTGGGCAGGGGTGTACACACCAAAGGTGGCCAAGATGACAAGTGTGTGTGTTTGTGTCCTATGCGTGAGTAGTGCGGGGGCGGCCTCTAGTATGAATATATGATGGAAAGCATATGCCCCTTACACATTCACACACACACACACATACACACATACACACACACACACGCACACACACACACACACAGCTCACACCATGTTGGCAGTGTTAACACATACAGTGTCAATTCACAGCTAGTTTATTCTGAACAAATGAGGATACAAGTGGGAAAGCTTTGTTGTATGCTGTAATCTGGAAGAGCCATTACATTGCATTAGAAATGTAATTTCTTCTAAGTTAAGAAATATGCACAGAAACAGTGCAATAAAACGTTAAAAACTACCCTTAATATGAAATCAGCTGTCTTATTAGGGAGAGGAGAGAGAGAGAGAGAGAGAGAGAGAGAGAGAGAGAGAGAGAGAGAGAGAGAGAGAGCTAACCTCTCCTTGTTACCGAACCACTTTACTCTCCATTGAGGCCCTAGCAGCTTTGTCAATGGGCTATTGGTGGAAACAAGGCAGGCAGAAACTTTAGAAACATGGCCACGGCCTCTTAAAGGAACAGCATTCCTTTTCAGCACCCCCAGTTCAACTCTCTCAATCCCACAGCAAAACAACTGGCACACAAACATCTAAACATCTCCTTTAAGAGATGGATCTGCCAATTAGCTCAAGAGGTAATCCTGAAGCTTTACACTAACCAAAATGAAACCAAAGGGGAAAAAAGAGACTGTGGAAATGCAAACTCTTGCTTTTGTTGCAAATCCAGGCTTTTGTAGCATCAAGCTAATGATTTCAGTGACTACATTTACAGAAGATTGTTTTTTTTTTTTAATTGTGCCTGATACAGGAACCTATTTAAATTCCTGTGTAAGTGAAGCGCACAGCCTCAAAACATTTCTCCTGACACCAGCAGCATGTGATTTCTCAAACACCTCCACACAGCTCCTGTGGGAGCCGCCTGTCCCCATCCACTAGTGACATGGTGGGCTTAAACAACCCCATACAGTCTGTTTATATTCACCAACTGCTGTAGCGCTTTTAGAGTGTGCAAAACAGGTGGGTAAACTTCAGCTGCATTCACTTATATTTTTTTCTTCTTGCGAGGAGGAGGGAGGGGGTTTTAGGGAGGTGGTGCCTGCTTGCCTGCCTGCCTGCTTGCCTCTTGTTGAATGGAATCCAAGAATAGTTAGAGACCACACAGGGAGCCGAGGGGGGAGGGGTCAGAGCCCTCAAAGATGGCTAACCATTCACACAGTCCATCTGCTGCGGGGATCAGCCCCGGCACTGAAAGCCTGGGGGTTTAAAAGGAATTTGGCCAGTGCGAAAAACCAAATAAAGCTGCATCTACCCCTGAAAATGCACAGATAACCTGAATCTAAAAATGCACAGAAAGAGTGGAGAAGAGAAGAGAGCACTGTCAAATCTAAAGTTTTGTGAGTTAGCTGGATTACAAACACAGTTATGTCTCACGGACAAGTGACAGATAATCGGCGTTTGTATGACAGAAGAAGGAGATAGACTATTATTATATACCAGTAATGCAATCGTGTGTTCTTTGGTAAAGTGTGACTTTTTAAGACATGAACAGACATGCGCGAACAACAATGAGAACACTGTAGAATACAACATACACTATATTCCCCATCCACAACACGCAGGAACATGGGCGTCTGTGCAAAAGGAAGTTAATACTTCATCTACAAGCTATTTGGTTCAAGCATTCCTTCTATACAGTGATGACGGATTTGATCATTGTAATTCACATACAGAGAAACATAAAAACAACTTGAAACCACCTCCTCCTTATCTTATTCTTGATTTTGGACTGTAAAGCAGTAAGTCTATCAGTCACTGAACAACCCTCTCATGGTACTGGAGAGGACTAATCATGGCCACCCTGCATCTCCCACCAGCCACTGTTGTCATTCAACCTCCATTTAAACCCAGTGTGGGGAAAACAAGCCTCAGCTGACTCTTCATCAGTCCTAATAAATCCAACAATGGACCTAACACCAAAACTCACAGATTGATGCCACCTGAAGGATAAGTGATGTAGTATTTGTGTGAGAAACAGTAACAACACCAGAGTCTGCTGCGTCATAAGAACATCGCTCAAAGGACCAATGGAAATCTCTCAAACTCACCTTCCACCCAAAGCTGTTCGATGTCTGTTTCGATGGCTGCGACTCGGAGTCCCACAGACAGAGCCCCGAATACTAAGAGTCCAATAAAAAGGACCTTCCCACAGTGCCTCTGGATGTGGCAACCCAGAGAGAACAGGAGGGCCTGGAACCTCGCCCGGATCCACAGAGGAGCTTTCTGACCTACCGCCTTCCCCTAGTTCGAAAGCAGGAGGGAGGGCGAGAAAAGGACAGAGTTAACATCACTATGTTACCACACATAAATGATGCATCACCGCACAACTCTCCACAAAGGCAGGTTTCATAGTTTGTATCTCTATGTGTGTATCAAGTGTGACAAATGTCTGAAGCATAATGACAACTTAAAACACATGCATCGGTATTCAAAGAGTCTTTCTGTGGAATTTAAAGTGACACTTTGTATAACATGGTGTCAAGGTGCTGACTAGCTAACCACAGATTTGATGTCAGTGCTGTCCTACCAACAGTGTGTTCTGTCAGATTCCTGCTAAAACCTCATGTCTATTGCTTGAACTCAGTCCAGACCTGGACAGGATCTCCCATGGCATGCCACATCTAAGCTGATTTAATCTGCACAGTTGTGGCAATGATTTGCACAAATGTCTAGTCTGTCTAGGACTAGTCTACCTTGGCACCTTTAACTCTGGACTGTGAGTGATTTTTATGTATGTGAACTATGTGTGTATGTGTTTGTTGTGTTATGGTTGTCTACTGGATGCCTAAAATTTCCCTCTGGATGAATAAAGTATCTATCTATATATCTATCTATCTATCTATCTATCTATCTATCTATCTATCTATCTATCTATCTATCTATCTATCTATCTATCTATCTATCTATCTATCTATCTAATGTTAAGTCTTTGGGGGAAAACTAGCTCCTAATAGTTTAAACGTACAGAGTCAAGAGAAACAGCAATGAAAAAGAGCTTTAAAAACACAATTTTCATCAATACAGAACAAACCCGGGACTTAACGGAAGCTACAGTAATTGTAAAAACTCAGAATATGGTTACAGTCGAACTCTTATCAACCTTATCGAAAAGGTGTCACTCTATATGAGACACCTTACATGAATCTGGTCTTTAGTGAGAATGTAATACAAAGCTATCACCATATGTGTACTGCCGTTGAACAGAATATTAGTATTAATATATTAACTGTTTCTATTCTCCAATATTTGGGTATAGTGGAAGCCTTGCTTAATCACTTTTTGCACGAGTCTAAACTAAGACAAACAAAACAAGCTGGTGATAAAGTACCAGCTGACATCTATTTCGCCACAGTAATCTGCAGTTTTTTTCCCCCTCTAATTTGTAAAATATCTGTTAGAATCTCGACTTCAGGGCTAAACATTCAGTTCCTGTGCTACAAATGTCACTTCTGCAGACGACATTGCACTGGTGTTGTGGTTTCTCTCAGCAGTGCTGAAACACGTCCAAGCATCCGGGCGGTCCAAAGATGCTTTGTCAGATCAAACTCAATCAGTGAATTCCTTTACAGGACCCACCACATTTCCAAACAGACCCCGGGCCAGTGCGCTCTCGGCTGCCTGCACAATGCCAAAAACACGCACAACACGACTGGGATATGGGAACAAACCCCTCACTCACTCCCTCCCGTTGGCTTTAGCAACATAAATGAATGGGAGCCTGGTGTCCATTCAAACAAACAGCATAGTTAACAAGCTGCCAAATAAATAAATAAAAAACACTTTATTCAACAGTGTTCCCAAAAGTGTCATGCGAGCTCGGACATCTAACAGGTTTTGTTGCATTAAGCATATGTCTCGCCTATATTTTACCCTCTGCTGACCATTTCTATAACTTGTTTTTTTTTGCCAAATGACAAATAGTTAAATTGAAAGACTCCCGATTTCACTGTTGTCTCCCTCGGGGGAGCTCTGCTGGTCCTCCGGACCCCGGTTTGGGAGCTGCTTCTTCAGCTTACCCTACAATCCCTCATGCGCCCTCAACTCACGATTAGATCACGGCTAAATCAAAAGCTGCCTTTGAAGACTTTTCATTCATATTTGCCGACTGAATGAAAGCTGCCTTCATAGTCAGCCCACACTATACAGCGAGCATTGTATCACCTTTGAGATCTGTTTAAGTGCGAAAGCAGCGTGGCAGTAGCTGGGTCTCCGGAGTACGTCTGGATTCGCAGGCTGCTGGGAGCGCGTATAACTCGGGGGTAAATCTCCATAGACGCCGGCCCCTGGGACCCCGCCATCCGAGGCCATAGTCCAAAGAGGGTGATCGGGGCGCAGAGCGAAGCGACAGAGAATCGGTGCGAGTTCAGAAAAAACGACAATAATCCAACATAGAAGAGGAGCGCATCCAGCACCGCCGGAGACAAATTAGAGAGACGTTTTCTAGTCTTCCTTGGAGCCAAACAAGTCTCGAAACTCCATCCCAACATTATGCGCCGAAATCCGTATAAATCCTTCAGTCTTCATTCGTCCCGATAGTTTATGAAACGAGGTCTCAGAGAGGAGTAGTAGTAGTTGTAGTAGCTGGGAGTAGTAGTAGTAGTAGTAGTAGTAGTAGTAGTAGCCTCGGTCTGAGCCGTCCGTGTCAAGTCTAACTCCGATCCCGTAGCGGTAACATTTGGAGAAGTTTGCCTCTCGGCAAATCCTGAAAAGGGAGGTTTGATGGAAAAGTGCTCCGGCTCCCATTGGCCAAGGAAGAGGCAAATTACTTTGCAAACATCGCCTATTATTAGCTGCTAAGCAACAGCTCACCAAAGTGGAGAGAGAGGGGGACCACCCAGGCTGCTGCTGCCTGGGCTGGAGGGAGGGAGGGAGGGAGGGGAGGAGGGCGGGGAGGAGGAGGGGTAGGGAGAGAGGAACTCTTTCAATAAACTCTGCACAGCCGCGCACGCACCCACGCACGTACGCGCGTGCGCGCGCGCACTCACGCACACAACTTGCTGCCTGCCCGCCTCACTTGCTCTGTGAACATTATTCCCAGTGGCCGGGCCCTCCAGTTTGTTGGAAGCAATCGCACATGCCATCTATTGATATCACAGCCACACACACACACACACACACACACACACACACACACACACACACACACACACACACACACACACACACACACACACACACACACACACAGTGTTATTGTTTCAGCAGCAAATTCCAATCAGTGAAAGAAAAAAGAAGAATTTAATTCAGCTTTTTAGACAAGAACGGAAACTTGATTCACTTAGGTTGTATGGGAGAATTACACGTCTTTCAGCACTTTTCATATCACTTTAGGCCATCTTTTGGAGCCTCACATTTAACACCCCAAACTATTTGTTTTACCCTCTCATGTTTTTGCTGCCAGTGCAGTGTGTTATAGGCAGCTGTGAGAAGAAGTGTGTGTGTGTGTGTGTGTGTGTGTGTGTGTGTGTGTGTGTGTGTGTGTATGTGTGTGTGTTTGTGTGTGTAGGTTTTTTAGCACAAACAGCTGCAACCTCAACTCTTGTGGCCAAAAGCTTCTAAAAGTAGGTTGATAGGCCTCCTTACACCCTAGAAAATATAACCACACCTTGGAGCGGCCTGGTTCAGTGTGACACCCTTATCTCAGTGGAGACTTTTGGAAAGTTTCCATGTCTCGCAATGCATGATTTCACGAGTTCAGAGAGCAGTTCACCTAAGAACAACGTTTGAAAATGAAAGAAAAAGACAGAAAGACTGAAAGAAAGAAAAGGGGGTTCTCAGACCTGATTGTTTCTAATCTCTCTGAGGGAAAAAGAAATAGGTGAAGGAATATGAGTGTCTTGGTGGTTTGCTAATGTAAGTACCCTTTTGGCCCCACTCATGACAGCATGGGGGTGAAGAAGAAACACTTTACCAGATTACATTCTCTGCCTAAACACCAACCTGTAATGCTGTGTCGAACATGTGTCAGGTGGCTGGTGCTAATGTGAGGCCCTTTGGGTGATTGTAAAACAATTTGGTGTTGAAGTAAAGCAATTTGAATGTGGGTGTCGGTGCTCTAAGCTCATTCTGTTTGTGACAGCTACAGTGCGTGCACGTTCATTCAAATCCATTGTGTCCATCAAGACTGTTTACATTAATGTAGCACTCCATTGGGGAAAAGAAGTAAGGAAGTAGACAATAATGAAGGATTTATAAATACTGTTGAATGAAGTCAGCTTCCCTGACAGTTGTCATTCACCTGAAATTGTTATACATACATTAAGTATATAAGTAGTAATATCTATATTATATAATACATATACTGTACATATAATATATAATAAGCAGTACATATCTGGGTCTTTAATGACATCCCAAAGCTCAATGTGGCAGTCCAACACCAAAGATGTACAATTTTCAATGACAAAACAAGAAAGTCTTTATGTTTAAGATAAAATGCACAAGTTTCATGTGTGTTGTCTTATTTTTACAGATTTCATACAATGTTATATTAACATAAAATGTTTTTGATATTGTACACTATATACTTTATTTGACACGTTTGTCCAGTACTTAAATACTTAAAGTATTACGTACCAAGCTACCGTACATCCAACATGTTGTGAAAGATGGATGAAAGTGACTGTCAGGATGATAATGATGACGTTCATGAACTGTACATAATGTGCATTTTTAAATTGACATCCATAAAGAGTTAAACAATAGCATCCAATACTATATGCAGTTTTTTCTAGCTAAAACAACACATAAGTATAATTTTGAGGTATTCTACTTCACGCATACTATGCCACTTTATACTTCTACCCCACAACATTTCAGAGGTAATTATTGCCCTTTTTACTAATTTCAGCAGCTTTCTATACTAATTATTTTGAATATTAGAATATAAAAAAAACATGATTAGCCTATATAATAGAAAGCGTTATAGATTAGGCTGATTGAAATTGATAAAATAGTTCAATTGAGCTCATTACACATTGATGTATCAGTATTAACCATCTAATGATACAATATAAAAGGGGTCAAGTACTTCTGCTCTGATGCTTTTAGCACATTTTGCTGATAATACTTTAATAAGGTTGTGAATGCAGGACTTTTACTTGAACTTCAATGATTTTCTTTTTCTTTTGTTGTATTGGTACTTACTTATAAGTGAGGGATCCGAATACTTCTTCAACCACTGTTCTCTTTATAAAATAAATTATGATAAAGCTCTAAATTGTTTTGTTTGCGTTCACTTCAAAAGTGTGATTTTGTTCACTGAAACCGGTCAGAGTAAAGACTATAAGTCACCAGTCTGGCTAAATAATCAAACATAGAACATCTTAGAAGATGGGCTATTAAATAAATGAAAAGGCTGTGCAACTCTCTATAATTATCTTATTACCTATCACTACCTCTTTGAACTTTTTATTTCAGATCTTAATCTTATTCAATGTTCCTATTATCTAAATAAATAAATGTGGGCAGAAATGGGCAATATTACATTTTAACACTAAGTCTTTGGTTAGAAAAAAAAACAAGCAATAAAGATGCAGTTTTAAAGCCTTACATGTCTAAAAGAAATAATCCCGGAGTCAAGCTTTTCTACTGGGCTCCTCAAATCTCTTGGTTTATCTTGAATAAACAGGATGTATCCACTGACTGCATCAGTCTATCTATTGATGTGGAACGTATGTCACAGATACTGTTGTAAACTTGTCATTTACCACCACACCACAGCTCTCTGTGGCAGTTAAATGACACACAGGTCTACATATCTATACAAACGTGCCTCCTCACCCATCTGCCCAAATGGAGGCGAGCATACGTTCTTATAACCCGCTCACGTTTCCGTAGTGGCACTGGTTAGGCCTGCTTTTTTTCTGCTTTGCTGGAACTGGGTGTAGTTTGACTGGACTGGGCTGGGTCGGGTTGAGTGGTAGAGGGAAACAGGCAGCTGGAAATGGGAGCTAATGTGGAATGTGAGGAATTGGGTTGTGTAGTAGGGGGCCCCTTCAAGCCTAACAAACTCAGGGAGGTCCGAGGCCTGGTCTGGAGGCCTTGGATAAATAAACCATCTGAGATGACCATGCGCTGTGCAGATATCTGCCATCACACTGCCCCGGCCTCCAAACACAAAACGCCCAAGCCTTCTCTCCCTCCTTCCCTTCTCCATGTCCTGTGTCCCACATGGTCCCTCTCCCTCCCTCAATCCCTCCCTCCCTCTCTTTCTCCTCTCCATTTTTATCTCCTCTAAACATCTACTTTTTAAGATTAGTTATTTGGGGCATTTTTGTCTTTATTTGACAAACGAAATGGGGGAGAGAGAGGGGTATGACATGCAATAAAGGCCCCAAGGTTAGAATCGAACCAGGGACGTTGTGGTTATGACATGCAATATAACCTTCATCTTTCTCCTCTGTTTCATTTGCTTCTCTACTCCTTCTCTTCCTCCTTCCTCCCCCCCCCCAATCTTCATTCCTCTATTTCATGTCTCCCCAGTGACTCCATCCATCCATCCGTTCATCCATGCATGCATGGCTGGCTGTCCGTCCGGGGTTCTGTATGTGCTACAGGCAGAGCTACGGAACCGCTCTGGCACTCAGCCGTCGCACAACAGCCGAGACGCCCAGAGTTCAGGCCCAGAGAGTGTTTATTTATCGAAGAGAGAGGCAGCGAGATTGCTCACGACTGCATTCCTTCTTTTTCTCTCATAAGAAGTAAGTAAAGATGGATGAGTGAGTAGAATCAAAGAGGAATTAAATATATGTATAATGTTGTTTTTTTACTGGAGCAACAGTGATAGTCACAGAAGAAGTGAGATTAAAAATGTAACCATAAAAGATGTTATGGGATGTGACATTTCAAACAACCATGCTGTGTTTCTGGGGAACATTGAGGAGGTGCCACAAGGAGGAGGCAGACATTCCCAAGAAAGGAAATATTTTTGACAGAAATTTCAAACAAGATGCCAAAAAATAACTTAGCTGATTCAATTCAAAATATATTGTCTATAATACATGTCTGAGTGCCCACATGGCAACTGTTATGTTATATGTACTATTGTCACATGTTCCTGGTTGCACAAAACAATAGAGCGGTGAAAATCCAACTTTTACCTTCAAACATTATATCAGAAGTAGTTATCTTTTAAAGCCTAAAGGGAAAAGCGCCCTTTTAATGTTAGTCCTTTCTGTCTTATCAATGTGTCTTATCAACGTGTCCTCATGGTAAGTCCCTGGCACAAACATCTATCGCACATAATTACAGAAACCTGTTGAGATCACATAGTCAAAGATATGTGTATTTTTAAAAGAACCTTTATACACTCACCCATTAATTGTCTAAACTTAATCTTCAGAACCTGTGTCTACACATACAAGAAAGTCAAATGGGAGGATTGAGATCTACACATGGTTATAAAGCTTTTACATCCTACATATAAGGTTGATCTAGATTTAGCCTACTATATACAGAAAACTAATCTGGCCCCAAAAATCTAAAAAAGAAAGAAAAGATGTTTGTACAGTGTGCTTGGATCAAAGATAAGGACCCTATTAACATTATACAAGCACTGAGCGTTCTGAAGGCGATTGAGGGCATATGACAATAATTTTTCTGCCCTCTCATTACATGCTGTGTATACTTATCTATGTGTGAGGGCAATTTACAGCAATTTCACTACGCAAACCACTTTAAAGCATTTAACTAACGAGCATCACATCTAGATCTTAAAAAAATACTGAAATATAACAAAAAAGATAACAAATCTCATACACATTTTGGGTCAAGGCTAATCCAAATGAACAAATCATTTTCATGATAACCAAACAGAATATTTGGCTATGGGCCGGCAGACTAGACAAATAAAGCTGTTTGAAAAACACACAAAGAGTTTGTGTGATTTGATGATGGGAAAAAAAATACACGCCATGTTTCAGATGAACTGAAACCTTTTTTTCAGTCATAAAACATTTTCATTTTGGTTGTTTGATTTAAAGTTCACAAAGTCATCTTGCATATTGTTGGGAAAACCCATAAGAGGTTTTTCAACTTTTCTAGTCTATAATTACATGTTCCTCAGATATCAATGAAAAGGCAAAAAGTTGCCCGGTAGCAGAGAGACACTTTCTGCATTGAGCACTTCTGTCAGTCTCAGAGCAGAGTTGGAGCTGCCACCCACAGTCTCGCACAAGATTAATTATGATAATGCATTTCTTTACCCCTTTGTCATCGTAATGAATGGTTGCCTTTCTGGGGGAAAAACACACAAAACACAGAGAGAGACAGAGAAACACACTTTTCTTTAAGTCTTTGTTGGTGCGGTTGTAACAGAGGTATTGTCAGACGCAGCTAGCAGGTGGTAATGCAAACTGAGACCTGTAGCTTTAAAAGAAAGCATAGAACCTCGCTATTGTTTGTGTGTGTGCATATGTAATTATATGTAAGCAAACATAGCTGAAACGATATAGCTTTTCAAAAAAGCCTTGCAATATTGTGATTAGTTACAAATGATGAGCAAGCCTATGAGAAACGCTCCAATCCAAATGCTTTGAGACAACATACCGCTGTCTTTTTATGGACAGAAATACATTTTTGAAGAACTGCATTAGGAAAGTAGGAAAATTAGCCTTTTGATTTTATAACACAGGAACTTTCTTTAACCATTTTATTTCTTCTTATCTCTTTTACATTAATAACATGACATGACATTGAATAGCTTGCAATTCAGGAATCACTCACTTTTAAACAGCTCTTGTATCCATTTAGCTCATTGCTAGTAGCCTTGGTGTAAAATTGAGCAGTTTAAAGTGATTTTAAGGGAAAGTGATAGTAAAATTACAGTGCAAAAAGTTTTTTTTTAATGATTTGGAAAAGCCAATCTGTTTGGAGTTACAGCTGTAGATGTTATAAACATTCCAACTAATGAGATTAAAAGAAAAAGGTAACCTGAGGGGAAAAAGCAGGTCAGTCTTTTGCTTCATCCTGTGACTTTACAGCAAAAGTAGTTTAAGATGTGATCGCAATCAACCACCCAGTCAATGTTTAGTTAATTAGCTGGGGGCCTCCACAGTGACAGATATCTGGCTTAGTGTGCGTGTGTGCTTGTGTGTGTGTGTGTGTGTGCATAAGGCATGTCACTGAGGTTGTTATCCCATACATGGGTTCTGTGTCTCAACACACACTCTTTGTTGGCTAAGCAATAACAGCAATAATCGTTGTATCTCTAAAGCTTGTAAAACAAGTGTTTGTGTGAAAGTATTCAGATGTTTAAGTTAGAGATGGGGTGTTGTATGTGATGGGGTGGGTGGTGGTAGTGGTGGGGGTGAGGGGGTAGCATCTTGAAAGGTAATGTGCGAAGAAAAAAAAGAAAAAGGAGGAGGAAAAGGAGGGAGGAAATTCATTTGTGGCCGGAGAACAGAGAAGACAAATTGAGGAAGTGTTGTGCTAATGTGCAGGGGTCAGCAGCAGACACACAGGTTTCTGACTGACTGCCACTTGGGTGGCCTGCTCTCTCTCTCTCTCTCTGTCTGTCTCTCGCTCACCCACGATCAGCCCTCAAGCCATGAAGCCACCCAGCTACTGAGCCAACCCCCCAACCTGGAGCTCAGACTCCACCCCACCTCTCTGTGCGTCTGGGTATGACTATGTATCGCACATTTATTTTCCGCCATCCATCCATCCGTCTAAGGGTATGGATCTTTTTCTATTTCCCACCCTTAGGGTTCCACAGACGCAGAAGCAAGACATCATGTGTTCGCAGAGGACGTCTCAGAGACCAGCATGTGTGAGGGCGCTCAACATGTTCACATTTTAGCCCTGAACACACGTTTTGTCCCCCCATATTCATCTTTGAATGTTAAAACCATCTAATTCCATGCAGATGACCATCTCATATTCATATACAAGTCCCATAAATTCCAACATGACACATTTGGTATTGTTGGGAGTTTATGGGAACCCCATTACAATGTTTGGGTGCAAAGGTTTGAGTTTGTAATGACCAGTTGCTTTAGGGGATATTCTTCAACTGGAAAAAGTAAAAGAAACACTGGCCAAACTATTTGGTTGTATTTGGTTATCAACTTTCTTAATTTTCTTTAACTTTCAGACTTTATTTTGGACAGTCTCCTTAGTAGCTTTTTTCCTTAGTAGAAAGATATAGAAAAACTATTGCCTTTGGATTATCCAACATTATTGGATTAACATTTTTCAACACGTTGTGCACCACAAACACAATTCCATTCACCTCCATTGTATTCAGGTTGGCCCCAGAGGCCAATATCTCAGAATGGTGGCCCATATACGAAATACAGAACTCACTTGTGATAAGTGTAGAAATGCTTACGCTAATGCTTAATGTGATTTGGGAATACGGACCCTTTAAAATACTAACCAACCAGCTGGATTTTATTTAGAAAACTAGTGTTTTTGGATATGCATGTGAGACCTGAGACAGCATCAAGATAAGATGTCCAGAAGTGTCATGTAATACATTTATCTTCACTATAAGCACCAAATGTTGACACCCATTGGAATTTTCACCAAGCCGCTTTGGGTCCCTTGCCAAACTTTAAAACTCTGCTGTAAACAAGCCTTTCAATCTCCAGACATCTGTCAACTTTTGTGACATTAATGTCCTCAAAAAGTGCTCTTCATAATACACTCATTTTTTGACACAAAATAAAAGAAGCCAACTTTTAAATGTCACTGTTGATGTGCAAGAGCGTCTTCACTTAATGTTATTTCATCCTTGTTAAAAGAATCTTGTGGGCAAATGTGTTGCCAGAAAAACGATAAACTGATTATAATCTGTGCATAAAAATGTTTCATTTTACAATTCACTTCTTTTTCTGTCTGGTTCAAGGCTACAAACCAAAGACCGACAGACAGCCTGATATATGATCTGCCGACATCTGATCTCCAGATCTGCAAAGCAAACATGCACATTTGTGTACGAATGTGTGCATTCAATCAAAGCGGTGCGAGGCAGCATTGATTGGTTTGTGTGACAGAGGATTAACAATGGTCACACACAGGTAAGCCTGGACACATGTGTGCACATACACCAGCAAACACATGTATGTGCTGGAAAGCGGGCTCGGCCTTGGTGGCGTTGCATTAAGGGGACTCTGGGGTCTTAGAGTAAATATACAAACCTCTACCCAAACACACCCGGCTGCCAGATCTCATCATGTGGTTGAAGAGAGAGTTCAGAGTGTGAGACCGCTAAAAAGGTTAACACAGCCAAGACAATAAGCACGAACAAAATGAACCTTCACTGTGGTTTTCACGATTTGCAGCTCAAAACTCAGGTGACAAATGTAGTCTTTCGCATTCTCATCTACTCTCTCTTGTCATGTGAAGAAAAGCACTAGCTTTTTTGCAATCCAAATTTACAATACAGAAGGAAATAACTGACAGTGCAAGCATGAAAAATTAGGTATCTTAAGTACACAATGTGAATAAAAATGGGAACAATGGAACAGGAAGATGAACACAGTTAAGACAAGGGGCATGGAAAAGTACTGAACAATGAAGTATTTCAGTCTGTGAGCTGAAGCCACATGTAGAGTAAACACAGCGAGAAGACAATTCCGCGGTGGGGACACATTAAGAATACCTTGTTTATTTAGCAAGGTCTAAGACCCACATTTATGGAATATGTTCTTGCACAGAAAATTATCAAATTTAAGTGTGACTCCTTTTGCATTCAATCGTGTAGTAAACAGAAAAATCCATCGATGAATTTACTTTGTAGACGACGGGTTGAAAAATGTTGCATCCTACATTTCCATTAACGTAACTTTAACAAAGGATTTTCAATAAAAGTATTTCAGTCTGGGATCCCAACTCAACTTATATTCTCTGACATCAGAAAGCTCCTCCAGAGCCACAGAATACCTTACACAAGTGTTTCACGGACTGAGTAGTACCCTACATGAGTAAACTGATCTTGATGTGTGAAATCAATTAAATGAAATCAATAAAATGTCCCTCGAAAGAAGGCAAATACTGTGCAAATTTAACTATAGAAACAAAAAGTAAAAGGTGTTTAGCAAATCCAGTGTATTTCAAGACTAATTCACAAAGTTGTACAATAAAAAACTTCAGGAATTTCATAAGTTGATGTCTATTCCTGGCATTTTCACAATTTTAGTGCAGTATACTGTGCACGATACACAGATGAAAGCCACATCAGTAATTCGGAATAATCATGCAAACATGCCCATCTGACAGGCCAAAAAGCTCTTCTAATGGACAGTAGAGATGGAAGACGAGACATCATAATCTCTGTCTCTCACACACACACACACACAGGCCACAAGAGACGGTCTTAATGACTCCTCCAAGGCCACAGACACAATAGGAAACAGGACAGAATCACACACAAGCACCCCCACATACATCCTTCTTCGTGACTAAGGAACTTCAAACCTGTAATTTAAGAAATGCTCTGCCGAAGGAATGCAATAAATCTTTTGACAGCAAAGGAGAAGAGAGGGAAAGAGGAGAAAAAAGAAAGACGTGTCAGGCGCGAGTCAGTTTCCTCTTCTGCCGTTTGTGTGTGTGTGTGTGTGAGAGGGTGGGGTGTCTGTGTTAACTGATACAGGATCAAGTTGGGTGGTCCGGGGCCTACACATACACCATTTTTGTGTACAAATAAACTTAACCCCCACGCCATTGTGGTCACCCCTCCCACATCTTTTTTCTCTCCATCTCTGGTCTTCACAGCTGCAGTGTGCACGTTAACACCCATGCACACTCAACGTGTACGACTCTCTTCCCTCTCAAACAGGGTAAATTGAGTAATTGAGCCCTGCCATTATAGGAGACAGCAAGAGTCTGATAATAACTAGTGTGGCAAAAAAAATTACAAAGATCTACCTCGAACTGACAGTTAAGTTGTCTCTGTCAAACAGTTTGTGACTTAACATGCCATTTTTGTTTATTTTCTCAAAGCAATGAAGACACATCCCAAAAAAATCCTAAAAGATGAACAAATAAAAACAAATAAAATCACCAACATGCTGATGCATGGATTTAAGCACTTGTCTTTATTTGGACACAATGTACAAAATGAGAAGAGAGTGTAGAACAGTCAAGCAGCATCCAGGCTTCTGATTGGTCAGTCAGCCAATGAATAAGCTGTCCTCTGTGTTTTGCTGCTCTCTGATTGGTTAGTGATGCCACTCTATCCCCTGTGGGTGCTAGATCTCCATCAGCTGGTCCGTTCCAACAATGACCTCATTAGTCCTCTCAGCTGAAATGAGAGAGAAATGTATACATTTACAGACAAAATGTTATAATAAGGCAGGTATTTTACTTTTATCTTGAAAAATGTGGTCGTTTCAGGAAATAAAACAATTGCTGTTTGGCAGGTGACTGTCAACTCTTGGATGTCAGACTTTCATCAACACTTTTTCTAAAACGTCCTTTGCTCACAACTCTATAACATGACGCAGATAAACTAACTTTTACAAAAGATTTAAAAGCACTAAACTGCATATTCATTTTAATACCATACCAATATGAATGGAAAACAATGGTTGTCTGGCCAATAGGAAATAAACATAAATACAATTTGTCATTAACAGGAAACAGTATGGTATAATTTATTTGAAATCAGTCCCAGAAGCTTCAGTGTGGTTAGGTCACCCTGACTGCTACCTGAACCTTACAAAAAAGATATAGATGATGCTTGAAACTGAGTCTGCCAGCATTTTCTCGCTATCTCTCTCAACCCAAAGCTAGTTCAGCTTGAGGAGAGCAGCCGCTACTCCTCCCTCCATCTTCGAGCATCAGTACTGATCCAAAGCAAACGGTGGCAGAGACTAATGTTCCATCCACACAGACAGGTTTTAGTGTGAAGGAATCTGCTTCTCAGAGCGAGTTTATCCACTGCTGTGTAGAGGGGAGGACAAATGAAGCATGGGACAGCAGGAGAGTAAAGGAGAGGGAGCGACTGGAGGGAAAGGGAGGAAGGGTTACTGAATTTGCTCTATATATTCATCAGTAACTTATTCAGTGTTGTAAATGTATTGAGACTATATATTTACATATTTCTGCTGCTGGGCCAGTAATAATACACAGGTCCAACTCTACCTCAAATCATCAAATAAATGAGAAAAACAAGCCATATGTTGCAAGTCCATACACTAAGTATAGTTGATTGTCAGTTAAATGGTTAAATGTAATGGAGGATTCAGCATTAGTTAAGAACAGTGTGTTATCTCCAAAAGACACTGGGAAGAAGAGGAGAGACAGTGTGTATTTATGTACAACGTATGGCCACTGTTTTAATGCATGCATTCGTGTGTATTTATCAAAGCACCCAGACGAGAGGTATGTATCTTTTAAATATCAACACCTAACAGACCTGTGTGTGTGTGTGTGTGTGTGTGTGCGTGTGTGTGTGTGTGTGTGTGTGTGTGTGTGTGTGTGTGTGCAGCTAACTAGCAGGGTGGTCCTTCACTGCTAACAGCTTCAGCAGTAGAGTGGGTTTGTAATGTCTTTCGCAGCCTACAGTCAGCCAGCTAGATAAGTGGCGAGAGACAATCCTGTACTTTCTTACAATTCAAAATAAAGTAAACCAGAGAGCTGGTTTAGATCTAATCTGACCCAATCTCGGTTATCTGATCGACAAACTGGCAGATGATTCTACCAAAAACTACTGAGGCATGCTTTCAAATGGCTTACAGTGGACTGCAGTGGAGTGCATTACTATTGTCATTACTTATTTGCTGAGAAGGACAACTAGTCGAGTATTAGTGTATTCTAGAGATAAATGCCACTGGCCATCCAGGTGTGTCTATAATCCAAGATTATAATAATCAATATTCTGTCATTTCAGGTTTGTTTCCTTATTTCCTTGGTACTCTGCTCATGGATTTTGGTATCCACCACTTGTCTGTGTGCCAGAAAGTTAATGCTTCAATAGTCTATAATTATGAACAACTTAGTTCTTCAAGGACCTATATGGTTATATCCCATCTTCAGGCTTGGATGAAGGGTCACAGTGGTTACCCCATGTGTAATTTGCCTTGGTGATTTGTGCACACATACAAACAAACATTAAAAGTTAACAACAATTAAGACAGAAACAGAGACAAATATATAAAAAATAACTAGCTAGTTTCCTATATCCAGATTGAGAATAGGAATAAGCGACTGCTATATGTTGGACATACTGTAAAGCCCTCTTGCATTGTGGGCTATTTAAATAATCTTCAATTGACAATATACAGCAGATCCCTTATGAAATGCCTATTGAAGAGACAAAAATGTATTTCATAAAATAATAATAAAAGGGAAAACAATACGACATGAACAACAATGTGTCTCCATGTGTGAGAAGGATATTTTTTTATGTGAGACAGAGAGACTTTCTGTTCATCAGAGACAAAGAGATTGGAACTTTGGCTATACTGTGCATGCAAAACAATTATGCAATCAGGGTTCCAAGTTTTCAGGGTTCAATAACATAAAGTTAGCAGTGCACCCTCCAGCATCCAGTAACCGCCCACTGGATGCTCCAAAATGGCACAAACATTTTGAGTTTAGCTCAAACTCACGCTGTTGTTACGTAGAGCACCCTGTTGTTCACTCAATTAGGCTGCTCAGTCTGGTAGCCGAGCTCGCTCTCTCTTTCTCTATATGTGCATGCGTGCGTGCGTGTTGGATGTGGCTGGAGGCTACTGCTGTTGAATTCCGGGTGGTCCTGTTCTGGCCCTGCTCTCTAACCTCTCCATCAATGTGGCACGCACACACGCACGCACGCACGCACGCACGCAGAGCTTTGAGGACAAAAGGATTACGGATATAAAAAAAATTCTCTGACAAATCTCTCTATCACTATCAGACTTCAGAATTAAGAAACGTTCCTAGGTGGCACTTACAGACAGATCCACTTGGCACTTACAGACAAATTACCACACACATACATTAACACCCTATTTGAGTCAACTGAGGAGAAGTGCCAGGGGCTTTAGAGATAGTGCTTATTTGTTAAGGCGTTGTACTGAATGGTGTTTTAATGTGTATCTTCTTTCTGTATACAATTGATTTCATTTGGGGATGCAAAATGGTCAATTACTGTTTGTTATACTACAAACAAAATGCTTACAATGCTAAAATGTTCTTTGAGCGTCCCTGGGTAATGAGAGGAGAGGTTGTTGAGCAAGGCATCATGTGCTGACAGTTACTGTGAGATTTGTATTTGGGGGGGTGCTCACCCTCTGGCTCGATCCGTTGTCCGTATCCCACCAGGCAGTATTTGAGGTCTGCTCCTCGGCCTATGACAGCATTACTGCAGATCACGCTGCCCTGGATATTACACCTGGAAATCACACACACAATATACATTAATCACATTCTTGTTATATTTTGATTTCTATACGATTGATACCTAACTGGGTGTTTGGACTCCCCATGGGGTCACAACATAATAAAAGGGAATAGACAGAAAAAAAAATATTTAACCCTTGTGTTGTCTTCCCGTGTTGTCTTCCCGTCAAACCTTTCGTTTTTCCTGGGTCAAAATTAAAAATTAAAACTTTTTTGGTTATGTTTTTTGATACTTGTTTTTGAGCTTCTTTATATGGGCGCTCGCTCTACCACTAGGCCACCCAGTCACCCAGTTTTTGTCACTTTTTCCGATTCTTTGTCAATTTTCTCAGTGCCTTTTTAAGTTTTTTCGGACTTTTTTTTAACGTCCTTTTATCAATTTATTTATCTATAAAAGCTATTAAATTGAATAAAACAACCAAATTAAATGAATGAATGAATGAATGAATGAATGGGGGAACTGATCATGTTTTTTACTTGTCAACAGCGTTGCAGAGAACCCTCCACATTACTTTTCGTTGAAAATTTGGTTGAAAGAAACCCAAATTTCTGATATAGAAAATAAAAACAGGAGGGTTAATCTATTACAACAGACCTGCAATAAACCCATCCTTCATAAAAGGTTTAATGTTTAATATTTGTTCAAACTTTATGGTACAAAGAATCAATAATGACACACAGCCACTCAACAATATCTCCAAACTTTTAACTATTACATACAGGTCTGAAAGTAGTGAGCTACTCGTGAGTAATTAAAGATTGATATTTTGCTGGGATACGGTTGGTAGTGTTAAAACATGAAAACATTCCAACTGTCGTTTGCTCTTTGGGTCCAGTGGAGATTCAATCATGTTTATGGGTCACATTCTGTTTTCTTCTGTCTTCTACCTTATTATTATTATAATAACAACAACAACAACAACAAATTTATATAGCGCCTTTTGGGAAACCCAAGGACACAATTACTGGGGTAATTCTGTAATGTATGTACACACACACACACACACACACACACACACACACACACACACACACACACACACACACACACACACACACACACACACACACACACACACACACACACACACACACAAACACGGGCACGTACACATAGTTAAGAACATACTATTCTTCATCCTTGACGTTCCCCTTCTGTGATTGCTTTGGCTTTGCCGGAAATTCCACCGGATGCATGTATTTTCCATTTCCTTCTACTTTCTTTATGTTGGTATTCTCAACTCCGGTGGATTTACGAGGACTATGGTTAACTGCTCCTCAGATCTCGGCAGGGTAAACTGAGACAGCTAGCTAGACTAGCTGTCCAATCTGAGTTTTCTCTCACACAACTATTTGACAGCAGCTCCGTGCAGAGCTTAGTGCCGACGATTGTGATTGGTTTAAAGAAATGCCAATAAACCAGAACACGTTTTCTCCCGGAATGCTGTGTGGACTAGCCAGACCCTCCTCCACTCTGCAGCGTATGGATGGTCTGGCAAAGCGGGACTAAGAACATCCATAATGGGAGCTGCAGATTACAGCCACACCCTACCACTGTTCCACTCCACTTGCCCAGTTGTGGAGGGAGTCCCATACTGGAGGTCAAAGTGACAGTAGGAACATTCAGCTCGTTTCCCCATCAGGGATCCTCCCACCTGCTCCCAACACTCAAACACAAATAAACTGAATTTAACTGAACATTAAATTAGCATCTTTATTAAAGAAGAACAGCCGTCCATGCATTGTGCACGTGCATGTGTGTGTTAAGACATTGTTGGCCCTGTACTTCAGTCCCACCTGAGCTGGCAGTGCCAACCCACCGTGCATGCTCACATTCAGCCAAACCATGACCATAAAATTCTTGGAGGGAAGACACAGACAGTCTTGTGTGTCCTGTGTCGGCTAACCGTAGAGGGTGTGTATGTGTAAGTGCGTGGGTTAGAGAATATGTGCTTCAGTAGCTTGGGGAGCCCTGTGGAGAACACATGTTGGTCTTGCCCAGGCAGTGACGCACACACACTTGGCCCTTTGCACCTCACACACAGACAGGTTTGTATTGGCTGATTCTATTCAGGTGGTTAGGCCTGGAGGGAGAGGGAGAAAGGAGTGTGTTGATGTGTATGTGTAAGTGACTACCTAGGAGGTGGTGGTGGTGGTAGTTGGTGATGGGAGATTACAAGATTCAGAGTTTTGTAACATTAGAGAGAGAGAGAGAGAGAGAGACAGAGGGTGAGAGAGAGAGACCACCAAAGAAGCTTCGGAGCTGAAACACCACTAATTACTAACACCAGGGCTCCTCCTTGCCATGACCCCCACCCCCATCCTCACTCTCACACACACACACACACGCACACACACACACAGACGTCAACCCCCACCTCCTGTGCCAACCCCCCTGTAAAGTTGACCCTTACTATCCCCCTCCCCAAACACGCAGCGCTTTGTCAACAAGTTCTGGTCAGCTCCAAACAAAGAAAGCAGAAATGCGAGGGGTTTCTGCGACATGGCCGGGGTCTGCTAATCCTCTCACACTGGCTCTTTCTTTCCTTCTTTCTCCTTCCTCCTTATGTCCTCAAAATAAAGAAAAGAAAGAATTGCAATTTCTTTCTTGCATGCTAGCTTGCTTTGCCCTCGCTTCTTTCCTTCCTTCTCCTGTCTCTCTCGCTCTTTCATGCCTTTGTGCGTGCACCTACATGGGCATGATGAGGGTCCCCATGCTGGCTGGCTTGGGTCCCTGAAAGGCTTAAGATGAGATGGAGAGAGACAGAAAGAGAGAGAGGAGAGAGATGGCGCCGGGGCCTTGATGGAGAGAAAAGAGAGGGAGGAGTAAGAAATTGACATAAAAGAAAAGTAGACTGTGAATGAGTGCATTAAAATCCAGACTTGAGGCCAAGATGAGTCTCTTTCCACCAGAGCTTCTGGCTAAGAGACTAAGCAGATCAATCTACATGCTAATTCTACAGTGGTTACTGGCGCTCTCGTGCAAGTCCTCTTTTGCTGCAACAAAGCAACCAATTTTGACCACTTTAACTACTTGCTACATTTGTCCATTGTGATGTGGATGATCATGATCCATCACTATTCAGTTTGGGGCTTTTAGCCCTCCCTAAGTGACATCATAATGTGGCATATACAATATCTGCCATGTCCTGCATTTTCTAGAATTTCTAAGAAGAAAAGCAGCACATGGGTAGAATTTTTAGCACATCCTTTGGTAGTTTTTTGTTGTTGTTATAGCCTGAAAATCAAATCCTGACACTGTCAAGATTTCACACATGCCACACACAACAAGAGAGTATCCCTCTTAGACGTGTTCTCACTTACTGGCAAAACTTTGTTTGTTTTAGATACAGATTACACTGCGTCATGGCTGTTCCTTAATGTTTTTCAATGATTTCAGCGTTGGCCCTTATCAACAGAAGTTCCCGAATCTTGCGGCCTCTCCAGTTAGACATTGTAGTTGTCGTCTTTGTGTAAATCCCCCTTATTCTTTACCCTTGGATGTTTTATTTCTCCCAGTTTGGCGAAAGCTGATAGAAACGTCATCACACACCCACACACTTGCTGTGAATTCTAACACTTTGGATTACAAGACTAGGGAGCTGGCAGGGTAAAGACTGTTTGAAGTCCACTCAAACTGATTTGGACATTTGCCGTGTTACATACAGCTCTGTGTAGTTATGTTTAGATAATTTCAGGTTTACAGTGCATGTGTAAAAGGTGCTTGTGTCTAGCCACCATAACAAATAGTGAATAAAAAAATTATTAAATCAGCTAATGCTAGATATCCCTTCAAACCGCACCGACCCACTTGTGAGCCAATCTTTACAAACTCACGCTGTACAGCCAACATTTCTTCAAATGCATCAACATTTATATCCAAGTTTCAAGTTTAGTAGCATTCCAAAAATGATGAGCTAACTTTTGGGGAAATGTGTACAAAATGATCTACAAGACCTCTTTCAATTTGATGGATTGGTGCAGTCAGAAAAAACATTGGGTTTGAATATGTCGCTGTAAATATCATATTGCCAACCTTAAAGCTAATGAAAAAGGAGAAAAAACTAAACTGTACGTTAACCTAATAAATTACTTTATAAATCAATCGAAACTGACACTTTTCTGGCATTTGATCAGCTTGTATTGATAAAACTGATCAATTAATAATTTCAATGATACTTTCCATGACAATTATCAAACAGCCCAGACTGTTGCTGTCTGGAATACACCTTTCAAACCCCCAGCGTGGTCCACAAATTACATAACCATTAGGAACTTTGGTATAAGCAAGTAAATTAGCGGCTAAAGGAAATATATGGATGTTGTGTGTTTCGGTACAACAGCTATGTGTTTGTTTGGAACTGGTCTCTGGCTGGCTGCACACCAATAGAGGCATTGTTAACTCAGCGCTCCCTGTTTGACCCCATAGAGGATAGAAAACAAAACCTGTTCCACCTCCCATCAACGGACACAAGCATCTGTCCTAAAACACACACACACACACACACACACACACGCACACACACGCACACACACACACACACACACGCGCGCGCACATGTGTGTGTGTGTGTGCACTTGCACATATGAGCACCTAGAAAACTAAATGACAAGATATGCAGTGGAGGGATAACTAGTCATACCACTGCTTCTACATGTGAAAGCCAAACAGTGTTTACAGATGGGTTAGTAGTCTCAGAAGATAGTGTAAAGACTGTGTTTTTCTGGAAACCTCAGATCACTCAACTTGCTTTGAAATGTTTGTTTACTAAATTCCACTGCTTCGTGCCACACAGTATGCATGTACCAACTGAACACCGAACAAAAGCTGACGTGAGCATTAAAACCTTTAAACATAAACATGCCTCGAAGGTGAAATTCTCTTTCAGCCTAAATTAATGTGTTCGCAAAAGCACTTGAAAGTACATGTATGTCTGTGTGTGTGTGCACAGATGTGTGTGTTCTCACCCCTCCTCGATGGTAACACCATGCATGATGATAGAGTTGGTGACTTTGACCTTCTCTTTTACAGTGGTGGAGTTTCCGAGGGTGGACCTCTTTATGGAAGTCTTATCTGCTACCTGGCACAGTGCTCCGATGATACTGTCTGATCCCATCTGGGGGCAGAGCCAACACACACAAACACTAACATTACTCAGACATAAATCAATACATGGGCCTCTCCAATGACGCAAATTACACTCTGGCAGAGATGATAGCGGGTGAGCTGTGATATAGGAGTGAAACTGCTAATTGAAAGAGAAATGTAAGATAAAAACAACAATAAGAACAAATATGATTCTAACTTGTACACTGACTAATAGTACTTCAACTACATACCTGACATCTCTCAGAAATGACAGCTGAAGGGTGAACTGCTGGCTCCTCAAACAGCTTTGGGGCCTAATAGGAAGAAGACAGAAGAGTGTGAGACACGAAATTAAAATAATAGAAAGATTATTTAATAACTGTAATGATTCATATAGAGGAATTGGGATATTAGGCTAAGTACAAAGGATTCTAATAAGCAATTTGGCATTAAAAGTGGCAAAATAGAAGCAACATTAGATGCTATATGGACACCTGTGACATTCACAAGAATGAGAGGAATAAGAAATGCGGAAGAGAGAATATTATTTCCACGATCGACTTATCTGCAGATTATTTTCTCAATTAAAATGGTTTAGTCTAGGGGGGAAATGGCATTCACAATTTTGAGGAGCTCAAGGGGATTGCCTTTTTTTTTGTCAAGACTAACCTTCCAAAACTTGAAGATACTTAATAAACTGTGATACATGACACAGAAAAACAGCAAATTATAACATTCATGAGTCTGGAACCAGAGAATGTTTGGTATTTTAGCTTGAAATGATTCACGGATTATCAAAAGAGAGTAATTGACTAATCTTTACAGTTCTAACACTACATGCAATAAAATGATAGCTATGTATATAGCTATACAAAAATTACTCAATAACACATGCATACGTACATACTGTATGTACAGAACATGCACATCCGAAAATGCATCTTTCACAAAAACCCTCGAAGGAGCAGGCGTCCAACTCACCAGTCGGTTTGCTTCTATGTATGCAGCTAAAGTGTTGACGCGGCAGCAAAGGCCCTGGTCAATAATGTGAACATAGCAGCGGAGCTTTCCTCCATGGTAAGCCTCGCTCATGTCACCGCGGTGGTCATTCCAACACGAGCGCTCCTGGGCCAGCTGGAGGAGAGGTTCGTCTCGAGATGAGATGAGGAGCTCTGGACAATAAAAACAGACAGGAAGAAAGGCAGAAAGAGCATAGTTAGGAGTTTAAATAATGACACATACACACTGTTTTGGGGGATTTAGCTTGACTTGGGTTTAGGCAAAGTTGTCCTAATAGTCAACTTGTTACGAGTTCTATGTCAGTGTTCATTTAAAGCAAAAGGCAAAAAGATATCCTCCATGCTGATGACTCATGAATAAGACCCAGAGCTATAAAATGGGTCTGTCCCTCTGATTCGAATATGTGGAGTTTGTGATGTGTCATGGCAAACACTGACCGTGGTTTGTAGAGCCGTCATTTGTTTTCTGGTTCTGATTCTCTGCATCGTCTTTAATTTTTGGACTGTTGGTTGTTTTGGAAAACTGCTTCCGCACCAAATACGGTATCAACTCACCACGGATTGAAGAGATAGACCTACAATACAAGAGGTACAAGAAAACAAGATTTCAACATGCCGCATATGCTAAGCATCCTGCAAAGTAATCCGTATCAGACATAAGCGCAGAGCAAATGATCCATCGTTGGATAATGGTACACTAGGTAAAGAAAGAGTAACTGTTGCTGCTGTGCATCAAAAACATAGAAAAGACAGCTGAGATGGTTAACATATTTGCCGTGACTATTATTTGAATTTCATTTTTTCTTGTATTCACTTCATCTTGCTTAGCTGCCTTTTGTGCTCCCCATCTGATTTTGTATGAACACAGAGGAAAAGACCATGGTTGTGTCAACCTAATTCTAAACCTAATCATCAAACTAATTAATTTAGCTACTGCAGTTCAAGTTCATGCACCACATGTGAAATCCACAGGACACTATGTCTTGGTAATGTATGAATTAAGAGGGTGACATAACTACATCAGTCCTGTATAATATATATACCGTGTGTGTGTGTGTGTATATATATATATATATATATATATATATATATATATATATATATATATATATACACACACACACACACACACACACACACACACACACACACACACACACACACACACACACACAGTAATTGCAAAAAGGAAGCCAAATGATGCATATGTGTCATTACTGTAATAAAGGCAAAAGAAAACAAATGCAGTGAATGATGTATAATGCAGTTATTAGTGCTTAACATACATTTTATTAAAAAGCAGATAATGACAATGACCACCTCAGCTCCTTATGATGACTTCAAGTCTCTCTTTGTGTAAACCAGAAGGTAACTTCCCCATCTTAATTTCTTTTTTTTCCCCTTTTTGAACTGTGCTGCGTTCAGTGCCGCCCCCCCCCTTACTTGTCCTCTCTTTCTTTTGAAGAAGGATTAGAATTTCCATCTGAATGACAGGAGAAAAACAACAGTTACTCTGTCCATTTCTCTCCCAGAGCAAGAGAGAGAGAGAACGATCATGGAGGAAAAAGGAAGAGAGTGTGAAGCTGTTAGAAGAAAGTCCAAGAAACAAGCTGAAGAGAGAAAATTGTTATCTAACAAGAAAGATGATATATGGCAGCATCAAAAGTTGCATTTGTAATGTAATGACGTAATATTTCTGTCTGGCAAATTCCTATAATGTTCAAGCGTACCTCTCGCCGTAATCCAAAACATACAGCAGAGATGGAGTGCAGTTGGGGAATTTGTGTGTTATGGCATGGCCTTGGATTTATTTATATGTCAACCAAAACTAGACACTCCATTTACAATTGTTTAAATTTAAAACTAGGCAATACATATTGCCAAAATCTTTAGCCAAGTGCCCACTTTTCAATGGGACCATTTCCAAATAAATCATCAACACACTTGATATTTTTGTCTTTAAATGTGCTAACCTAGATCTCCTCTTCAAGTGTGCTCCAAAAACTTTATAATTAATGGTTAAGAATACAATGAGGTAAGACATCCTCTGACCAAACATTATCTAGAGGACAGACCAGGTCTTTCCTGGTTGGGTGGCGCAATATTTTGCAATACACAAATGTATCAATACACAGTGTGGTCCCTAAAGTGCAAAAACAGCTCATACATAGATCCTTTGATTGTTCTAACCATGCATGCATGCATGCATGTATTGCCAGGGCAGCTACAGAAGGTCCCTGTGACACTGCCTTACCTCAGAGGCTAAAGGCCTAACAGCCTGCCTCAGTGGCACATAGTAAAACAAATTAACACCTCGCTGAAATACCCTGCTAACGGGACCTTTCAAAGCCTTACACACCATGTAACCATGTTTAACACTTGTTACAGATTAAGCAGCAATGCCTGTCTGTGTTGGTTCATGTCCAAGTGTATGCATCCAAATATAAACTGGTCATTTTTCAACTATTTTGAAAATATGGTTAAAATTTAAGGTTGGATAGCTAATTCTCTTATTATATATGTTCATTGCTATATTCATAGTCCAGAAATGAATGAGGAACTCACTTGTTGTCAGCAAGAAAGTCCACCACTGCTTTTTTCAGACAGTAGAGGTGAGCGTCCACAAGGCCTGTTTTGATGTGCATCCTGGGATGTCTGCAGATAAAAGATAAACAAAAATATCAAATTTGACTTTTGATATGGATTTGTGGAGTCCCACCACACTGCATACATGCACCAATTTCATGACAAACTATGCAACCCTGGCTGCTACTTTGAAGACAATTTGCTTTGATTCATCTCATTGCCTGCTGTTTTTATGTTTTACGTTTGCTTCTCATTTACTGAAAACCCTTTTAATTTACCTCCGCTTTGCACATAGGACAGGAACATTTGATGAAAACCAGACACAGCCATGGGCTCATATAAAAGTCAGAGAATAGTGACATCTGTCTATTGTCCTCCGTCAGCTACCGTAGATGTCGCGCAACAGAGCTGCTGTCATGAGACAGCTGCCAGTGAGACAGGTTTATGTTGACTAGGGGGCCATATGCACAGAGACACCCACTCATGCATCCACTCATTCACGCACGGACACCCAGTTTGAACATGTGACATTTACGAAGCGAGAGCCAAAGAAAACCATTTCATCCTCCAGGTTTCAATAAACAAATCCACACTTACCCCTTTATCCTCTCAGACTACCTATCCCTGTCCTCCTCTTCCTCTGCCCTTTTAATTATTACATAATAAAAACTGCAGGGTGCAAGGATCGTTAAAAGGACCATACCAGCGCTTTTACATGTTTTAGTCCATTTACTACAAATCACATATACTGTTCCTTCCATTACTGCTAACCATCTTTCAAAGCATGCTGCAGTAATTGATTTTTAAAGTTGTACAAGCAGATAGATTTGAAAAGTCTGTGTCTCATTACCACACAACAATAACATAATTTTGACAAAATTAAAAGCAGACATGATGTTCACTGTTTACAGCGATGTTCAGATGTAAGCAAGCTAATTTAAAATTTAATACTGAAATCAATAGAAACTAAATCTGAGATTCTACGTTATGTTACAGACAATATGGGTGGTAGCCAAAAACAAACGGGTGGGCGTTGCAGGTGTAACCTAAGTATTCGTGCCCACAAAGAAAGCGAGGCAGCTTTATTTGTATAGCACATTTCAGCAACAGGGCAATTCAAAATGCTTTACATAAAAAGATTAAAATAGTAAAAGTTATAGTGCAGACCAAGAAATTAAACTTTAAAGAGCAGTTTAAAAACAGTCAAAAATGAAAAACAAAATTAAAAGTTACATTGCAGTCTAAGAAATTAAACATTAAAGAGCAATTAAAAACAGTTTAACATATAAAAGCAGATAAAATAGTAGATTTTAGGCTCTAGTATGGGACAGTGTATAAGCCGCTGCCCCACACACGTTATCGGGGCGCAGTAACCATTTTGTGAAAACCCAAACTCTGTTGACCAATAAGGTTGCTCTATACAGGCAGAACCACATGTCTTTACCAGCTCCAACTGTTTCTTGTAGATTTTACCGTAAAATCTATGTCACACCCGCATTGGAGAAATTCTCAGACACATACTCGTTTCCTGTTCAGAAATACCCCCAGAATGGCCACAACCCTAATCTCACAAATTGTTAACAAAAACAACCCAAATGGTACCAAGTCACTCAGTTCACTTCATGATTTGTTTTTCAGCCAACATTAATAATAAAGATTTTCTTTTCGGCGCTTAATTGTTTAGAAATGTTTATCTGAAGAGTTAAATCACTTATCACTTTAATTTTGATCTTACGCTTGGTGATTGTCATACAGTTTCAACAAAAATTAACTTCAGTATAAGAAATTTGTAATCATTTAAAGAAAGGCAACATCAAAAAGAAAAGAGCTGAGAGTTGCAGCAGACCTGCAGTTCTCTGGGAGTTTGTTACAGATATGTGGAGCATAGAAACTGAAAGCTGCTTCTCCGTTTAGTTCTGACTCTGGGGACAGAAAGCAGACCTGAGTGGTCTGGGTGGTTCATAGTTTACTAGCAGATCAGAAATGTATTTTGGTCCTAAACCGTTTAGTGATTCATAAACCAGCAGAAGTATTTTGAAATTAATTCGTCGAGGCACCGGAAGCCAGTGTAAAGACTTCAGAACCTGTAAAGACAGTTACAGTAGTCAAGGTTACTGAAGATAAAAGCATGGACAAGTTTTTCCAAATCCTGCTGAGACATAAGTCCTTTAACCCTTGATATATTCTTAATGTGATAATAGGCTGACTTTGTAATTGTCTTAATGTGAGTCTTAATGAGTCCATGACTACACCAAGATGTCTGGCTTTGTCTGTTGTTTTTAACATTGTTGTTTGAAGCTGAGCGCAGACTTTCAACTGTTCCTCTTTTGCTCCAAAAACAACCACCTCAGTTCTGGCACATCCAGTTGTTGATTTGTTTAATGCACTTAGTCAGTTTTTGTATTGGACCACTGGCAAAGAAGTAATACAACAACCGTGGATAATGACTTATCATGGTAAGATGCGAGTCACAGTTGTGCATTTGCCTGACAAACACAGGATAAAATACAAATGTCTGATGAATTAATAGCAACATCTAGAAAACATGTATTTGTAAGTGGTGGACCACTGCAAGCGGGCAGAACGGCTTCACTGGTTCTTGGCATTTATTGTACATGTGTGTGGAACTCAACAGGAGAAATTATTGTAATTTTTCCAAACGACATTCCCTTATTTTATGTTTTTGATGATGGTATAGAGCATTGTTTAAAGTGTTGGTCATCTCTCATAGGCCTTTAACTGGATAAATATCTTGTTGTTGGTGTTACTTTCTTTTGCTTTTAGCCAGAGCCACCATCGTTGGTTTCCCTAATGAGCTACTCATCAATACAGTACCTGTGGTGCCAGAAGCATATAGAAAATGCTTACATAAACAGGATTAAACAGGATTAAGTGACAATATATTTAACCAATATTCGGCTTCTGTATAGACAGCCAACATTCACGATTTAAAAGTAGTGGAACATTTCTTAAAACACAAAATACAGATTGATTGTACACAATAAAGGCTTAAAATTCCTCTTTACTCTTTAACATGTACATAGACATTTGTAATAATTAATAAATGTCAAAAAAAATATCTTCAATGATACAGGATAGGATATGGCATGTGAGAATGGTTGACCTGAAAAGAAAATTATGGCACACCAACATTTCTCTTTCTCTACCTCTCCTCCGCTTGTTCCCTTCCCATATCTTTCAGTCCTTGCTAAAATTGTCCAGCTTTCTCAACTCTCTGTCCGGCTCTTCACCAGGCTTGTAGTATAACTAGAGTGACTCAGGAGGATTGTTTGGTCACACATATTTTACAACCAGATGCTGAAAGCCATAAATTAAACTGCGTGTGTCCGCCTGTGTTAAGCCATTTTATTAAAAAGCAAAAAAACACATGTGCACGCACCCACAGACACGCTCTGTGGGTGTTTGTCAAATGTATTTATTCATACATTTCCCAGGTGTGTGCCTGCGTGTGTGTATTGTGGGCTTACAATGGAATTTATGGGAACACCCAGCATGTGACATCACAGTTTGCCACCTGCGGGTGGGCAGGAGAGAGTGCAGAGGAGAGAGAGAGAGCAAAAGTAGGAACAGGTGCCCTTAAAAGTATAGGGCAGCAGGGTGAAGAACAGGTAAAACGGATGTGCAGACTTTTTCTTTAAATCACAAAAACAGATTTTACAGCAGAGTGAGGTTCTGCCCACTGCAGCCCGTCTGACGACAGCCATTGATTATATTAATCCAGTCATTGTATTCATTTATTTTTACGTCAGCAGAAGTACACTACATTTCATGTGAGACAGGATTTTTTTTATCAAAAAACAATAGGAAAAATAGTTTGATCAGACACTATGCCACAGGCTGTTTTTATGATATCAAAGGACTCCATTATAGCAGAGGGAAAATTGCTTGGTCACATGCATGAGGACAATGAGGGAGTCTCAAAGTATAGGTGCTCCACCCTAGGTAGGAAATGGTTTGGGTAAAGTAGAAGGCACCTCAGAGGATGTCAGAAAAATTACTCTCCCAATAGTTAAATATAACAGATAACAAAGACAAATTTGTATCAAAATACTATGAACTCCACATCAAAACACACAATTCAAGATCAGGAAAACGCCAACACTGGCCTTACTTGCACAAGTCCTAACAAAACACAAAATTAGAGCCTTAAATGATAATTTAATATAATCTTTAGTTAACCTATGACCTTTTATTTCAATGAATATATCATATTAGCACCTTCATAAGTGAAATCAGAACAAAACAGCGCACAAATCAAAATTGTCGTATCAGGCTAAAACATTAGAAATGGAACACAACCCAAAATGCAAAGACACGTTTTCGAATATCTTTGTATTTATTGATATTAACATATTGATTTTCTTTAAACCGCCAAAATCCAGACCCTTCTCATCTTCAATCTAAACCAAACTGTCTGTACCAAATGACAAATGTTGTGTATTTCGTAAGGGTTGCTAGTCTGATTCAAACACTAAGCACTGGCCACATGCCACTTTATTAATTTAAACCTTTTGCAGTATCCAACAAAATCAAACATCTTGCATTTCCCAAACAAGGGTAAACATCTTGTTTTTCCAGCAGCATCATGTGATTTCTGGTTGCTGTGAGTGCTGTAGAGCTCAATGTCTAGGGGAGCAGGAATTTAGTGCCTCTGTAGGCAAGGATGACTCACTCCTTGGATTAATCATGGACTACTAAAGGACCACTAAAGTCCTCAGTGGGAGAGAGGAGTCACATATCTCACACTCTCAAACACACACACTGCATAATGTCTTATTTAGTTACAACTAAAACCCCACAGCGGACAATGACTCAGACACAGCAGAAGGACTGTTAATACCCTCATTAGTCAGGTTTCCAGTACAGAGCCAACAGGGCTGAAGGGCTTACGACGTATTCAGGGCATGCAACTATTGCTTCCAAAGTAAAATGTGGGTGATTTACTTAATACGATGCTAGTCTAATAGATGCTTCCTTAATTGAGCTGACTCACATATCTGAACCTGTGTTATAAGCTTAAAGTATACATGGCCTTGCAGGTGTAGTAAGATTACTCTGACAACTAACTAACAGCACAGTCGGTCGTGTAAGATCATAGACATATCTTATTTAGTCTATAAAATGTCAGAAAATAGTTTTTCAGAGCACAAGGTCGGGTCTTAAAATTGCATTTTAGTCGAACAAACCATCAGAAGCACAAAGATATTCCATTTAATATGATTTAATAATGTAATACCTTCACATTTTAGAAGCAGTAACATGCATGTGTTTGCCATTTTTGTTTGCTATTAATCAATAATCAAAATTGTTTCATTTATTTTCTGCCAAATGACTAATTGAGTAATCATTAGGGTAATATTTTGAAATATCCAAAAAGTTGAAGACAAGCTAAAGAAAGAGGAAAATGAAAACCAGGGTGACATGTATGCCAGCATTTAGATTTTAGCTTTTAAGCCTGCCAAATGATTCAGAGGTTCTGACATTTTCCAAAATACTACAACAAGCCAGCAAGTAAACAAATATCCATAAAACAAACAAAGTGGATGCACAAAATAACTCATATATGAGCTTATAAATAAAAAATAATAACTACTACTAATAATACTATTATCCCTTTATGGCTTCCAGTCTACATAGACATTAGTAGTATATTGATAATCCTTGTTACATTTAGTACTGTACAATCATAGTTCTAAAATGTGTTATTGAATTAATGCAATCCCGCTCTTTTGATGAACTGCAATGGAAGTTATTTATTTTTTTGGAAGGTACACCATGTGGTATTTGTGTTGATTGGATGGGTTTTAGCCCCTCTTTCCTGTGCCATCATTGCTAACAGATGCAAACAAACTGGTCCAATATCTTAAAAGGTCAGTGCAGTTAAGATATGCGTTTCAAATATGTGATGTGATTTGTAGCTTGCCTGCATGATTGTTTTTACAATGATTTGAACTTCAAAATTAAAATAAATTACGAGCAACTATGCTACCATGTTAGTTTGTTACTGGTGTAGTCTTAAGATTAATAAAAATGTGTCATCTGCGTAAGAGAGATCTCAACCCATTTTTAAAAGGCTCAATTAAAATGTAATTATATAAAGTATCAAAAGGCAGCAGTGAGACCTAAAAGGATTAAAATAGATGAGAGGCCAGAGTCAGCTGCTAAAGGAAGATCATTGAGTACTTTAACTCCTAATTTCCTGCTGTCCTGCGGCTCTGCTGCACGTCGACTCAGTGTTCCACCGTCCGTCAATACCCACCAGGTCCGGATTTGTTTGCGGAACAGCTGCGGCCATGACTGACAGCTGAAGTCACGAGGACCCACGAAATCTCGCAAATTCATGTAGACTAGAACTAGAAAACCAACAACAGTTTGTTTCCATCCAGAGTGATAGAGAGGAAACAACTCTGTGCTGTGTTCTCAAGGTGTAGCGCAGGGAAATATCCTCCGTGAGCATGGTCTATTTTATTTTTTTAAATTAACCGGATGTTTTATTTTGTTTCTGTGCTCAAGTTCCTGTCCTGCCGTGTGCTGAATTGCTGCGGAGCTCTCCGTCATCCACTGAAGTTGGAAGGCACATTGACTTTAATTGAAACCTAATTACTTCGCCGCTGTTCCGGAGTGGATCCGCAGCCATTCCGCAACTGGTGGAAATTAGGAGTAAGGAGTGCAGTCACTGTGCTCTGGCCCACCCTTGAGCCTGACTGAAATTTTTCAAAGATAACATTTGCAGTTATGAACAAAATGACCTGTTATGCGACTATTTATTTTTAGAACCTTGGTCATGAATGGAAATTTGGATATGTGAATAAAGTTGTTCAGGATAGTGGGGTCTAGTGAGGATTTTTTGAGAAGCAGTTGGACTACTGCAGACTCAAAATGATCAAGGGACAGTAGGGCTGCACGATATGAGTTAAATATGTGATATACAATTACGTGATTGAATATTGCTATAACAATATAATTTGCAATACATAAACAGATATTAAAGGGTACTCTTTCAGTATTCTGCTAAAATACAACAAATTGCTTGTTGAATTAAAAAAAAAAAGAAAAAAAAAGAAATTCCCATAATTATTTTATTGAATTGATCATAAAAGGCATATTATATATTAGACGATATATTGTGCAGCCAAAGCGGAACAGTGCCAGATATGAGAGAGGAATGGATTATGATCACAATAAAAGGACAAATTAGTTGCAGGACTCCTTTAAGTAAATGGCTGGGAAGGATATCAAGACAACAGGATGAAAGCTCAATATTGGTAATGGTCTTGGCTAAATGATCATTTGACACGTCGTCAACCATTCCTCCAGGCCTGCGTCCAAGAGACCCTGACAGGTGGAGCTGTAATGTACGAGGGGAAGCTCTGCTGGATTCCTTTCACACCATTTAAGTGATTGCCAGGTCAAACATTCTCACGTGTGCAGAATGTTTTGAGCTAACGCACCTCAACCATGAGGAAACTGTAGAGAAATAGAGGAGACTGAACAAGGACGAACGAACGGACGACTACAACGGACGGAACAATGACTAAGATATACAACTGAGACAAAATACAAAAATATACTATTTTTATGTTTTTATGTAAATGCTTATTGGATAAACAGTTGTATGGACAGAAGCACATAAGGAAGATGGCTGCAACTATGAATAAAAAAAATGTCTTTGGAAATTTAACTTTTTGTGCAAATGACCAAGTTAGGATCACACTGGTGGGAACAAATGATCATGAAAAAGGCACATGTACAGCTGTAAAATAAAAATTACAAAAGGAAGGCACCTGTAGTGTGTGTATGATGTGCCATGAAGAAGTGTTAGCCCGGTCTTGATCCAACATATTAAAAGGTCATTGCAAGTTAAGATGCTTGTCAAAAATGTGATCTAAGCGTCATCTAAGCTGGATGGTACTGATGTGCAGTCAAATCTTGTAAAAATCTATAAAAATATACAACTCTGGAATTTACTCTGGCATTACCTTAGGCGAGAAATACATGTGACGTGTGTTTATAAATGATCAGAGGTGATTTAAGCGTTATAAGTACTTCAATGTAAGCCATAGATGTTTATCTTTAGGCTTGTGTTTTCACTGATGACGTGTGAGTGTTCACTCTCTCCATCAATGTCCACCTCGAAGTTGTGTTAGGTGTTTCTACGTGTTAATATAAGCATTTCTGTTTGTGTGTATATATATGTATGTACTGTATGTATGTATGTATATATATATATATATATATATATATATATATATATATATATATATATATATGTGTATGTATGTGTCTGAAGATTTCTCTGTGCGGGGAAGCATGCAAGCAGCTGCTCTGAACCCCCATCACCCCCTTGTTGGCCAGAATTTACAGTGGCTTTGGCTCCATGAAGTATTTACGAGCTCCCCAAACACCAGCTCTGACACATACATGCATTTTAGGACTCAGAAAAGAAAACCTACCTATAGTACTCTGCCTGTAACAAAAGTCCCACACAGAACCTAGCCTAAAACACTGATTCTCTAAACCTAACTAGAAACAACAGAATATATTTATATATTATTTTAGAGCTGTAAATTGATTAAAATATTTTATTGAGATTACTTGCATTATTGTCCATAGAAAAGGACGGATGTTGCAAACATCAGTGGTGAAAGTGCTGACTTTATGTTCAAATGCCTCTTCTCTATCATCATAACAGTCAAACTTTGCAATAGAAGTTCCTACTGTGGGTCAAAATAATGTGCTGTGACCCCAGGGTAACTTTGATTAGTCTCCGGTGAGTGCAGCGGGGCTGAATTGCTTCCCGATTTCCCAAACTACGAAGTGGCACAAGGCCCAAATCACAGGCCACGCGTGCGGTAATCACGTGTCAAGAAATCACTGGCATTAAAAGGAATTTGTGTTAACTCATTATTATCGCGTTAATTTTGACAGCCCTATATTATTTTTAATTAAAAATGTATACTATTTAGCCATGAATGTAACACAATGTTGCAATAGAGGTTGTTGTTATGCTGATGTCTTTTTGTAATCAGTTCTCACTTGTACCACTTTCTAGAAAAGCCCCTATAGAAAATGTAATATATACACACACACACACACACACACACACACACACACACACACACACACACACACACACACACGTATGTATAATTTGAGTGAACCCACTCTCCAGGCTTTTTAAAATGACTTACTTCCTCATGATAGACTTCCTAATTGAAAGCCCGTCTTCCAGATCTGCCTCATTGGCCATGAACAGCAGCCTCTTCCCTGATTGATCCACTCCAACAAAGTCTCTCTGTTCAGCTGGGGAAAAATAGACAATATTTAATGTTAACACAAAACAATGAAGGGTAACAGTAAGTGACACATTTAGCAATTCCACAACATCTTTTGCTTTATTTTTTATTTACTTTTTTAACTTTACGGAAGCCTGTTTCCTTTCTTTTTCTTATTTAACAAGTAAACATTGCAATCATACATTGTATCAGAATCATGTCATACATGTAATGTCTCCAGTAACAGTCTAATTTCCTGTGATTAGTTTGTCCTGTTACCTGTCTTTTTCTTGCCCTTCTGGCCTGGGACTGTCTCTGTGAATTCATGGGCATTGCTCATTAGCATGGCCAGGGTTGCATTGTGGGCTCTGAAAAGATCAACCACTTCGTGAAGTGCCACATCTGTTATCAGGTCACAGCTCACCACCAGGACGTCCGTCTGAAGAGGGAGGTTGGAAAGACAAAGAGAGTAAAGGGAGATATCCAAACCAGCAGTATAACAGTAAGATAGAACGCAATTACCATAATATATCAGATCTTTCAGGCTCAAATAGAGGTTTCTATCTTGTTTTCCACCTATTGTGATTTTAAAGACGTTTCCTATGTCACACACACACACACACACACACACACACACACACACACACACACACACACACACACACACACACACACACCCATCAAAACACAGAAATGTATGAAATATAGTTTGAAGGGTGAATGATGTTTATAAAGGGAGGTTTGCTCACTCCTGACAGTCATCTTGGCATGCACCTAGACTATACAAAAATATATGTGGTCCACATAAACACCTCAGAACATGAAAGCTTAGACTGTGCTATTTTCAATATTCACAACAGAAATTGGCTCACTGACCAGGATTTTGAGTTATAGACAGAGAGAGAGAATAAATAATGTATTTTGGTCAAAATTAAGCTATGCTAAGTTTAGCATTGTTTGTATAAAGGCAGCACACACAAACACAAACACAAACACAAACACACACACACACACACACACACACACACACACGGCTTGAGATAAAGTGACTTAAACTATGAAGACAGTAAATAATAAATCTTTCTTTGTTTTATGGTTTAAAAATGTGTCTGTTTCCTCCATTTTAGGCTATTATAAAAGTTTTGAATAAGAGTTGCCTTTACATCTTTTTTAGCTGCATCAATATTGCTATATATGTACAGTAATATCACAGCAATGAATTCAAAGAGATGACGGAAAACAAACGGTGGGACATTCAGTAAGATTTATCAATGATCACAATACTGTAGTTCTAGATAAATTAAGTCCCCAACAACAGAAAACTGCCGTAAAGGATGCTATGAAGACAAAACACTAGCTAGCATTTCTGCTGTTTGCTAAATGCATTTGAAATTTTGTTCAACTCTTTGGTACTACTTATATTGATTTCCATTTTTTGTTTTAAGGACCGTTTAAGTGCTTGACAGATGACATATATGACGCGTTTACTTTTTAGCCTGTGTCGGCGCTCATTTCTCTGGCAAAAATAAGTGGGTCAAATAAATCAAGGTCACCTCTAACTGTGCAAATATCAAAATATGTTTGTATCCAGGCCTGGCTCATTTTTCTATTATTCTCCTGGCAGAAACTGACACAATATTACATAAATAACTTACCTCCCTCTTATACCCAGTACAACTAATCAGGCTGGCTGGCTTTAAACACCTTCCTATGAATTAATCCAAAAACATCACTGCTCTATGACACAAGGAATCTTGGATCTTGATATCGAAAACTCAAATGACAAAATTATTGGGTTTTGGAAACCCTCCATCATTGAAAGAGAAAGAATATTTGTTTAGCCTTTGAATCTGCAGAGATTATTATTCCATCATAAACTGAAACTATTTTCAGCATTCCAGCTATGTAATAACATGTAAACCCATATAAGTTTTAAACTGTATATCAATACACAGCTTGTGAATTCCATAGACATATCATTTGCTCTACCACAAACAGTGAGCACAAAACAGACATCAATCTTATCAACTGGCCTCCATGGACGCAACATGTCTGCATTTGTGTTTGCATGTGGGTGCAACCACATTTGTGTGTCTGTGTGTGGTATCCATCTGCCTGTCCAGTGATGAAGGCTGTCAGCATAAGAACTAATCCCACCATTAGCACCAGCCGCCTTAATGACAGAGACATCTTTACTCTGTCTGTGACGGAAAGAAGAAGGAAAAGAAAGAGTGAGAGATGAGGGGGCAGCGTCAAATAAAGAAGGAAACTCATGAGTAAAACAAAAACAACAACCACTCAACAAAGAAAGAAAAAGATAGGGATAGAGGACTTAAGAAGAAGAAGACAGAGAAAAGAGATGATGGAAGGCGATACGATCAACAAAATATTGGCAAAATGACATGTACTGCATTCACTGAAACACATCGACATATAGGTGTCGTGCATTGTGGATGTAAAAGGATGCCGCTTAAGATATTTTAGAAAACACAACTTTAACTGTTTAGCCTGATGAACAATAAAGGAAAAAACAAAGAAACTACAGCACTGTCTTCTACATTCTTAATGGCTCACAATGAAAGTGGAGAGGAAGCAAAAGTCAAACTGTAGCACACTTCAACCTGCTTTCACATTGCAATTCCCAGTTGATTTGAAACTCTTGAAAATGAGGATTAAGGGTTGTGGAAACTAAAAAGGATTAAGAAATTCACTTGATTTTGTAAGTAATGAGCACTGTTGTTGAATGTCGACAATCTGAGTAGAGTTCTGTGTGAATGTGTGTGTAGAGGGCCAGTATCAGTGGGGTTAGGGGTTGTGTAGTTGACCTAGAAGTAACTCCCAGCATAACCTGGTCTGGACCTGGCGACAGGAAGCTGCCACGGCAAAGCTGGAGGTGTCTGCAGGAGATCTACTGACACTGAGAGTCACAGACCTTTCAACTCTCTCCTCCCTCTAACACACACACACACACATGTTCAGAAACAGAGCACTAAAGTATGCACGCACACATAAGCTCACACACAAAAACACACGCCATCACACACACTCAGGCGACAACAGAGTGGAGTCAGCTGGAGAGACAGAAACACTTTGGCCTTTCAACAGCCACAATCTCTGGACAGGTCAGGACCACACACACTGATGCACACAAACACACACACACGGACACTCACTTGTCCCAGTGGTCCAAAACTACTGGTTACACAATCTCAACCCACTTTATCAGTACTTGGAAACCTTGTATGTATGATGATTGTGTCCTGTTCGTTTTGAGCTTGCATTAAGAAAGCCTTTTTTATCTTCAAATAATGTCTACACTGTCTCTCCTTTGTCCCTAAAAGGTTTTTAAATGCGGACAAAACATTACTTATGCTAAAATGAGAAATGTTCAAATCAAAGAATTATTATGACACATTTTGAACTGTAGAGAAAAAGACTATACAAATGAACTGGCCATATATCTTATGAGAGTTTGAACCTTTTAGAAATCTCTCAATTCTCTGTTGTTATTGCGTTTGAGAGTGACGGCCCTATCTTGCACCTGGCGCAGCACGGCACAAAGCCCGACGCACGTGTCTTTAATATTTTAAGACCGCCCAGTGCCCCCGTTGTTTAAATAGAAAATGCACCTGCGCCCATCTAAATGTAAATGTATTTATATAGCGCTTTTCTAGTCTTAACGACTACTCAAAGCGCTTTTACATCATACAGGATACATTCACACACATTCATACACTGTGGCCGAGGCTGCCGTACAAGGTGCCACCTGCTCATCAGATAAACACTTACACACATTTACACTCCGATGCGCAGCATCGGGGGCAACTCGGGGTTCAGTGTCTTGCCCAAGGACACTTTGACATGGGACTGCAGGGCCAGGGATTGAACCCCCAACCTTCCAATTGGCAGGCAACCGCTCTACCGCTGAGCCACAGCCGCCATGGGTGTGCTGGTCTTACAGGGAGGTGTGTTCAGGTGCATTCTTGGTGTATTGCTATCTTGAGGAAGTGATTGTGCCATTGACCAACAAAAACCTGGTCGAAAGTCAATAGTGCAGAATTTTTAACAGCAAATTTGTAAAATGCACCAAGGCTTATGCACAGCGCGCGCGCACACACACACGCAGAAAGTTTACAAATAAAAATATTACGGTGCAAATCCAACATCATAATGGCAATACGCCAAGGTACAAACGTGCCTGGCTTTTAAAGGGAATGGGAGATGACACTCTTATTGGTTTATTGCATGTTATGCCCGAAACACACCTATGATTAATGGAGAAACTAAGTACAACCCATTTGAACCATGCACCCGGCAAATGGACCCTTTTTCCCGCCGTTAAACTAGCAAAAGTAGATTTGGACACGCCCTGAACGTACCTGCACCATGCGTTTCACGCCGTGTGCATGGATCGTTAAAATAGGGCCCTGAATGTGTCTTTCCAGGATGTACTCATAGATGTATCATGAGAACTGAATACCATGTTCCAAGATGGCACCCATACAATTCATAACATTTTCTCATATTTCTCTATTTATCATTTACGTAGCAAATACAAAAGTAGATCATTTCCAACACCATCTGATCCTGCGGGCCACTTTTAACATGAACTGTGCCCAAAACTTAACTTAAAATAACGTTCTTTAGATTATTTGAACTATTGTGTGTTACAGGAAGTAAGAAAACGGTGTATAGGGTTAGAGGTGAAGAGCAAAGTGTCCCGCTCAAATGAAAAGCCTCAGCTCTTTCTTTCTCTCTTCACCTTTTGTCTTGAGTCTTACAAGCTGACTAACAGATGTAGACCAAAGGTGAACCTTTGAACCAGCAACAGCAATGTATATATTGTTCTTTTAGCCTGCATACACTCATTCTGCCAGATGATTAAGCCTGAATGATAATACAAATGTCAAAGAGGCTTTAAGCAAACAAAGCAAAAAGTGCCTGTAAAGTACTCCTTTCACTAGTTTGGCTTATTGTGAAAGACCTAAGTAATAATCAGGAACATCCCTCCACTTATGTGTAACTCCACTGTTTGAAGAGTGAACAAAATAAAATATGATGCTTGTAATCTCTCTTTTCAATAATCAAGAGGAATGACCTACTCTGCTCACCCACTATTCCTGTAAGTATTTTGTTTGATAGGTTACACCAAATCCCCTCATGGGAGGGTGTTTGTGTAAAGAGTGTGTGTGTGTGTGTGTGCGTGTCTATACTGTACTCATGCATCAGTTTGACAGTTTGAGTGATCTCTGTGCTAGGATTTGGCAGGCAATGGTTACAGTTCTTCACTCATCACCCTCCAGTGTGTGAGCGTGTAACTCAATGCCTCTAATCTAGCTGGCTGCTCAAAGGATTAGGGACTCGACTATTCTCAATGGCAGCATGCTGGAGCTAGTCCTGTGTGTGTGTGTGTGTGTGTGTGTGTGTGTGTGTGTGTATGTATGTATGTATGTATGTATGTATGTGTGTGTGTGTGTGTGTGTGTGTGTGTGTGTAATATGCATCTATCAAAAAACTCTTGAGCAAAGACAGAAATACAAAATAAGAATCTGTACAGACTTAGTCAAATGCCAAAGGAAAAACATTAAACCCACTTGTCACAACAAATTTGGCAATTTAAGTCTCTGATAAATCTGTTCTCAAAAGCAAAGCCGACTGATTTTTCTGTGAAGAATGTAATGAGCTGCCGTGGCAAAACACTTACGTCTTCAAATGTATGTTTGATGAGGTACGCTTTAAAAAAAAAGGTATCTTGAAGCACAATATTATGAATAATATATTTTTAAGCCAAAATTCAACAAGTTTTTTGGTAATGTTACTGCATACAGCTGCCAGTAAAATGGCAAATGACTGCAGTTACCTTAACTTATTTAATTAAAAAATTGAAGAAAGCAGAGAATAGCATCATTTCACCACAAGCTATTCTCAGCTTCATTTTCAATGTTTCACTCAGACATTAATCAACATTATTTAGCTTATAATTCATACTACGGTATAGTTTATGCCTACTATTTTAGTACACATTGTAAAAAAATATCCCTAAAAGCTTGCATATTGAATGAGTCATGTCAAACTCATTCCCCAGGAGATTGTTCATTTAAACATTCAAAAGCTTGACTTCCTTGAAGATTGGACAGGTTGAATTTTTAACATGCACTATTGTTTGGGGGTATTAGAGATGGAGGTTAATAACTATGATCCTTAGGTAAACCAATACTTCCCCCAAACCTGGAAAGTGTAGAGAAACCAAACAGGAAGCAGTAATTATACAATAAAGTACAGATCTCTATAAACTCAACATTACTAAGCCATGATGCCAACCCTAAGCGATCAGTGACGGTCAAACAATAAACAAGAGCAATTGCTTTAGAAATACATCACCAGTTTTAAACTACACAAAACCTCATACAAACATGTCTGCATGGTCTCAGGAGGTCAGTCAGAACCATGGCATATACTGAGGGATGACATATAGCCAAACATACCCAAACACAAATGTTGCACAGATGTGCATGACTACAGGATGAAAATAAATGGTGCACCGGGTAAACTGGCAGCACGGGGAGTTTGAGTCTTAACCATGACCTCATCTGTTTAGAGAGAATCGGATGGAGGGATCATCAGGCAGGATACAGAGGGGTGTCTGGAAATTGGGGTTGGGGGGTCATGGATGCCATGTTGGCATGTGCAAATGCATGTGTCTGTGCCTGTTTGTGTGTGTATTTTAAAAGGGTGAAATGAGGCACTTCAGCAGCCTTGACCATTCGGGGGAGGGAAAGGCACGGATCAGTGGTCACCCAGCAGTACACACACCGCCCACCTAAACCTCCCCCTCAATCTTTGTCATTTTTCTTCTCTACCTACGACCTCTCTTTCAATTTTTCTAAGGATTCACATTACACAAGAAAAAGTCTCTCTCATTACGAAACACTGGCATACAGAATATTTGGTATTGACGAGTGCATAATGATTGTTGGACTCTCCACTTCCACCACAAAATAGAACATGTTCAGCTGTTCATTATAAACAACCTAACCATGTTATCTTGCTCAAACTAAGGTTGTAATGAGACAGCAATAATCAATTAACAACACTGGAACACTTCAATCTTTTGAGGAACTGGCCTTCTCATCCCTCTTTCATGAACTCAAAACTGATTGTCCAATTTAGTTTATCAAATAATACAGATTGATAAAACCTTACTCTATTTATATTGAAGCAATAAGGAGAGAAAGAATATCCTGTGTATCAGTGGGCCAATGGGAAATTAAACTCATTTTTGAATGCTGCTTTTTGCCATTTAAAGTGAAAACAACATACCATAGTTTGCATAACTCACCTTTTGTAATTTGCTCAAATAATTGCTAACTGTTGATGAAATAAGTAAACTGTAATATTCAAAATTTACACTGCAAATCTGGAACATCAAGGGGGAAATAAACATTGAAAGACTATTCTGTGGGAGAGAATTCAATTTGGCTGCCATGAAGTTGACTATACCCCAAAGTAACGAATGGTCAGTCCACCAGTGTCTTGATACACAAAAAGACACACACCTTTATCTTCTGCTGGATGTGTCTGAGAGCATCTGCAGTGCCCATGTCTCCATCTTCCTGGATGCAAACCACATCCAGTTTCATCTTCACGTCTACCTTCATTTTAGGGTCTGTTACCATCATCTTCTGGACCTCTTTGGTGGTGATCACTATCACCTCTGGAAATACAGTTCACAGCAAATAAGTGTCAAGCATCGTATGCAGCAGAATGCTGCAAAATATCAGGACAACAATGATGATAATAATAATAATAATAATAATAATAATAATTAATACATTAATCCCGCAAGGGGAAATTATAATTTACACCATGAATTACACAAACATGCTCAGTACCTATAAATGCACTAAATGGAGAGATGTCAGAATGGGGGGGCTGCCCATGGAAAGGCGCCCCGAGCAGTTGGGGGTTTGGTGCCTTGCTCAAGGGCACCTTGGCAGTGCCCAGGAAGTGAACTTGCACCTCTCCAGGTACCAGTCCACCACCATACTTTGGTCTGTATGGGGACTTGAGCCAGCGACCCTCCAGTTCCCAACCCAACTCCCTACGGACTGTGCTACTACAACCCAATAACTCATAGCTGCACGCTCCATGTGTTTCTTTTAAGTTAAGTGTTCCTATCTTGCAAATAAGCTATGCATCATTTCTTCTAAAATCATAATGTTTTCAGTGAAATACATAAAAAAGTCTGCATCTTCAGAAAGCAATACAAACACAACACGTAGCTCTCTAAAGCTTTATGTAAACTATATTTAGCTCCTAAAACCTTTTATGATGGTATGACATTTCTTCCCTAGAACTGCACTTTCACAGGAAAAAAAAATTGTAAAAATATAGGTCTTTCTCTCTGATCATTGACTGACTTACGTTTACCTAAATGAGAAATATTGCTCACATAGAGCTAAGAACAATACCTTGATAATTACAAAGATGAGCAGGAAAACTACAGAAGATGTCTATTTGACTATGATACATCCTAAACTTTAAATCAGGCTAGGACCTGACTGCTCCCCCTTTTTTTCAGACGGTTGGTAATAACATAAACAGACCACTTTATGAATCTAGAACAGTGCAGAGTCCGTGTGGCTTAATTAGCCTTGTCTGCATAAAATGTTTTCTACCGGGCATTTGTTCTATGTCAGCCTAGTAAAACCAAATTACAGGGCTTTGGCTAGCTGGCTGTACACAGTAAACCATTGGCCACACAGGATGATTATGTATAGAACGCTAGTTTTATTTAGACTAGTGAGGACCTACAGGCGTTTATAACAAACGGCCCTGTTTCCTGGCAAGAACAGAAAACTGCAACAAATCCCTTTATAAGCCCATCGTTTCTGGACCTACTGCATACCGCCACACAACAGGCAAAAATCTGGACTGTAAATCTAGACAGGAAATGCACACTTGACCTGACAATGGCTGATGATGTGATGAAAAGCTGGTCAAAGTATGACTAGAAAAAGCAGCACATTATCCTGCTTCTATGTAGTCAATATGGTTGTTGAACGAAGCTCAACACAGGGTGACCCTTTTATGTGTTTGTTTGTATTTTTATTTATTTTTTATTTTTTTATGTTGATTTGAAGGAAGGAAAAAATGTTTAAGTGGACTGTATTGTATTGCGTTACTAAAATTGCCTGTAATGTTCAATTTGGGCAATAAAGTTCAAAAAAGAAAAAGAAAAAGCAGCACAGTTGTTAACTTGTTTTAGAGGAGAAAGGAGCAACCTTGCTTGGGGCAATGTCAAAAAAGTAACCAAACAGCACAGCTACCACTGACCAGGAATGGAAGAGGCAATTATAATTTGGTCTTGTTTTTAAAAATGTAACTGCTTCAAAGAAGGTGTAGCACATTTTTAACCTTCCTGTCGTCCTCGGGTCAAATTTGACCCATGTTCAAAATTTCTATATCAGAACATTTGGGTTTCTTTCAACCAAATTGTATTGAATTGTTGGTGTTTTATTTAATTGTATAGAATTATTCTGACTTCACTTTGACAGTCTGTGATTTTTCATCAACATACGTTCCTTTGATCTTAAATATTAGTTAGAATTAATCCTATTTTAGTCAAAAAATACCACAGAAACGTTGAAAAAAAACACGCTGAAGAGACAAAAACACAGCAGTTAGTGACAAAAGTGTCCAAAAAATGTGATTTTTTTTTTAGCCCGAAGGACAACACAAGTGTTATAGTAACGTTTACTTCAGTATAGTGATAAACTTAACTAATTTTAATTCCCAACTATTAGAGTCAATATTTTGTTTCTCTCTCAGCAGAACATCAGGAGCTGACATACAACTGCTTGTGTTTTAAACTCACACAAGCAAGTGGAGGAAAATGTTATCTACCTGCAACATTGAGTTTCACAATTTATCAATCACATTAGATTAGATAATGGCTCTCTGCTCAACTTTAGCCATTATAAATGTCAACTGCAATTTATATTTATTTTTCAATCACAGTTGATTTGAATTCTTGGTAACTATAATAAAGTTTGTATGATCTTGTCTGTCAACTTAATTGATAAAATACAACAATATCCGTTTTAAGTATCTCAGTAACATTTTCTCTCTAAAAACAAAAAGAAAAAAAAAGAACAATACAAATATATAGAGTATATCATGTACACACTATTAGTGATGCATTGATCAGCTCTTCCTCCAAATACATGCATAGTCTTAAAATCCTCCACGCACCACCCACCTGAATTAATTATTTTCTCCAATTTAGAGACCCGCAAGTGGACTAGAGTGAACGCTTTACTACCGCTCTAACCCGGTAGGCTCTGTTGCTTTTTAAATTATTTATTGTATTAATGTATGAGTGTTTGTTTTAACGATTTACTCTAATGATTAGAGAGGCTGCTATGTAAATGTTTCCATACATATTTCCATACAAATGTTTCCGTGAAAGAGGCAAAGCAGCGGGTGTGGGAGAAGTTCGGAGAAGACATGAAGAAGGACTTTCGGAAAAGCGGGGAACCATCCAAGCTGTGTACAGTAAGGATGGGATGCTGTTGACCTCAACTGAGGAGGTAATTGGGCAGTGGAACCGAGCATTTTGAGAAACTCCTAAATCCAGCTAATTCGCCCTCTATGGCAGAGGCAGAGCTGGAAGATGATGGGGGATTGTCGTCAATTTCCCTGGTGGAAGTCGCTGAAGTAGTTAAGACGCTCTGGGTGTGGAGGGGCTGTCTTGGTTGACACGCCTCTTCAACATTGCATGGAGGTCTGGGACGGTAACAAGGGAGTGACAGACCGGGGAACTGGTGGTTCCCCTATTCAAAAAGGGGGACCAAAGGGTGTGTGCCAATTACAGGGGTATCAGCCTCTCAGCCTCCCTGGTAAAGTCTACTCCAAGGTGCTGGAAAGGAGGGTGTGGCCAATAGTCAAACCTCAGGTTGAAGAGGAACAATGCGGAGTCCGTCCTGGTCGTGAAACAACGGATCAGATTTTCACTCTCGCAAGAATCCTGGAGGGAGCCTGGGAGTATGCCCAACCGGTCTACATGTGTTTTGTGGATAGGGAGAAGGCGTTTGACCAGGTCCAGGAGATACTGTATGGGGGTGAGGGGGTCCCTGCTCAGGGCCATCCAATCTCTGTATGACCAAAGCGAGAGCTCTGTCCAGGTTCTCAGCAGTCAGTCAGACTCGTTCCAGGTGAGTGTTGGCCTCCGCCAGGGCTGTGCTTTGTCACCAGTCCTGTTTGTAGTATTTATGGACAGGATATCGAGGTGTTATCGGGGTGGGGAGGGGTTGCAGTTTGGTGGGCTGGGGATCTCATTGCTGCTTTTTGCAGATGATGTGGTCCTGATGGCATCATTGGCCTGTGACCTTCAGCATTCACTGGATTCACTGGATTCACAGCCGAGTGTGAAGCGGCTGGGATGAGGATCAGCACCTCTAAATCTGAGGCCATGGTTCTCAGCAGGAAACCGATGGAGTGCCTTCTTCAGGTAGGGAATTAGTCCTTACCCCAAGAGAAGGAGTTTAAATACCTTGGGGTCTTATTCATGAGTGAAAGGACAATGGAGCGGGAGATTGGTCGGAGAATCGGCTCAGCGGGTGCGGTATTACACTCAATTCAACGCACCGTTGTGACAAAAAGAGAGCTGAGTCAGAAGGCAAAGCTCTCGATCTACTGGTCAGTTTTTTTTCCTACTGTCACCTATGGTCATGAAGGCTGGGTCATGACTGAAAGACCGAGATCCAGGTTACAAGCGGCCGAAATGTGTTTCCTCAGGAGGGTGGCTGGCGTCTCCCTTAGAGATAGGGTGAGAAGCTCAGTCATCTGTGGGGAGCTCGGAGTAGAGCCGCTGTTCCTTTGCATCGAAAGGAGCCAGTTGAGGTGGTTCAGTCATCTGGTAAGAATGCCTCCTGGGTGCCTCCCTAGGGAGGTGTTCCAGGCACGTACAGCTGGGAAGAGGCCTCGGGGAAGACCCAGGACCAGGTGTAGAGATTATATCGCCAACCTGGCCTGGGAACACCTCGGAATCCCCCAGTCGGAGCTGGTTAATGTGGCTGGAGAAAGAGAAGTTTGGGGTCCCCTGCTGGAGCTGCTGTCCCCGCGACCCGATACCGGATAAGCGGACGAAGATGGATGAAGATCGATGGATGGACTTGGTTTTAGGATTAGGGTTAGAATTAGGTTATGGTTAGGCATTTAGTTCATTCATTCATATTTATTAGACAGGAAAGTTAAAAGTAACATTACATCACAATATAAACAGGCCTGACTCAGTTTAAAAACTGGTTTTCAGCAGGTTCCTGTTCTGCAGAAACATAGTTGTGATGGTTGGTGATGGAAGCGGATGAAGATGGATGGATGGATGGATGGATGGATGGATGGATGGATGGATGGATGGATGGATGGATGGATGGATGGATGGATGGATGGAATTTCTGAAGTGGTATTTTTGGCCTAGTGACATTTTTAAGACAGCATCCTTAGATATGCTGAAACATGAATTATAGTAAGTATTCAGTAGTAGTGGTAGCAGTACTTTTTTTAGCTCTCACCTTCAAAGCCCACTCTCTCCAGCAAGTTAAGCGGGTACCACATGAGGGGCTTGTTGCCGACAGGCAGCATTGGTTTGGGGGTGTTGTATGTCAGATCAGTCATACGAGAACCCCCACCAGCCGCCATCAACACCGCCTGGAGCTCCATGATGTCTGCTAGGGATGGCAAAGAGAGAAGGACAAACAAAAATTTACATATTCATATATTGAAAATGTACCACAACTCAGATTCAAATCTTTTTTATGTGTATGTAGACACTTCTATGTGGATAGGTGTTGTATAGAAACATAAGGTTGCATATTTTGTATATAGTTTCTGAATGTGTGTATATTTTTAGTTTAGTTGATGCTTTATATGGCCTTTTGCTTGGGCAACTCTGAGGTTTGTCTCACTTTGCCAGACCTTCCTCCTAAGCGCTGCGGAGGAGGTTAGGTATCTTACTAGAAGTAGAGACACTTGATACACCAGTTGGTAATGAATTGAATAACTCTTTTTTGATGACTCTAACACTAATGCTAAATGTTTATTGCACACACAAGAAGGTGAAATGTTCTTCTCTAATATACAAGGTACACTGTGTCTACACAATACAAATACAAGGTACACTGTGTGTGTGTGTGTGTGTGTGTGTGTGTGTGTGTGTGTGTGTGTGTGTGTGTGTGTGTATACACATGTGAAACAAGCACGTGTCATGTACTGTGCATGGTCATTTTTGCATAATATGGCACATAAATCATGAGGCAACTAGCATTTCTTTTTACATCATGTCCAAATTAGACAGGTTAGCTACACAGCAACCAGGGCTGACACTTATCTGATACAACTAACGTAAGCCGTGCACTGGCTAAATATGGCCAAGGCATACTACAATATGGCATTAACAAGGAGGTGAAATTGTCCTGCTGACTCACTCAATGTTTGAAAAAATGTGTCTAAATGTACCTGTCAGTGATCCCTGTTAATCCGCTGCCACTTGAAATGACAGCAACGGTTGACGCATGCAAAGTTAGTTGCTGTTACTGTTGTTAGCACTAAGCTAACGGTAAGCACAGAGCAGCAAACGATACCGCTTCAAAGACAGTTCACAAGAAGCTGGGCACGTTTTTTTAAAGCGAACGCTCACTCGGATAAGTGTCTGTGAAAAAAAGAAATTACTCGTTTAATATTTTGACAAAGGTTACGTTTTAGAAGCTAACGGCTAGCATAGTATGATGACACCTGGGTGCTTTCAGTGAAATGCGTCCGTGTAGAAAACTACTTCCTCCGTACAGTGGTTCCTAGGAAGAGGAGAGGAGCGGAGGGTGTAGTGTAGGACATGCTTGGCTTTACAGATTGTGTTTGCATAGGCTTCAAGATTATTATTTGAACATATGTCGTTTACCCAGTGGTGGAAGACGTTTTCAAATCATGTAGGCTACTTAACTAAAAGTAGCAATGCCACACTTTTAAAATCCAATTCATGCATTCAACAGTTTACCTAAGTAAAAGTAGTTGCAACAAAATGTACTTAAAGTACTCATTATGCAGAATAGCCTCTGTCCGTGTTATATTATTAGATCATTATTAATCATGTGTAAATAAGCACTACTTCAATGTTGTAGTTGGTCGAGATGGAGTGTATTCTTAGTTCAATCTAGTGTCATATTTTATAAACTGGTAAACTGGTATACACGCCCATGTGTTTTGTAGGTAAAATCTTAATCTCAAACTATAACTGTTAAATACATGTAGTACAGTAAAAAGAGCAATAGTTGCCCCTGAAATGTAGTGGAAATAAAACACCCAAATAGAAATTCACAGTCCCTCAAAATCGTGTGAGTAAATGTACTTTCCACTATTGCAGATATAATATAATAATAAATATATGAATAGTAAAACTAACACCTCAGCGTTTTAAGTTACTATATAAAAGTTGGTATATATCTTGGTTGGTATATTACTATATAAAAGTTGGTATATATCAGCCGCTCTGCTCCTCATCTCTGGAACTCATTACCCCCCCAACTCAGAAACATCGATTCATTCCCCCATTTCAAGTCTCAACTAAAAACACATCTGTTTAAAACTGCCTATTCCACCTAAATGTCTATTGCTCTGCCTTTTCTGTTGTTTTACTGTATAGTATCTGTTCTGCTGTTGTATAGTATTTGTTTTGTTTTGTTGTATAGTATCTATTTTGCTGTTGTATAGTATTTGTTTTGTTGTATAGTATTTGTTTAGCTGTTGTATAGTATTTGTTTTGTTTTGTTGTATAGTATCTGTTTTGCTGTAATTTATGAATTCCCTGTGCGGCGTCATTAAACCAAATTACCTCAACCGCAACTAACTAGGAATAATTAGAGAAAACCATAAACAAGGTCCTGGTTTTGTACTCACGGCAAACAAGCCCCCAACTTGTTATGACCGGCTCACAGGCCACAACAAAAGACGGAGATGCACAGCATGACAATAATAAAGTGACATTTATTAAATAATGATGCAAACAAGAGCACGATAAGGTGTGATTGTCAGTATCAGTGATGAATGAAGGTGTATGGATGTAATGGAGAATGTGAGGTGCATGTTGTCAGTAGTAAAAAGGAAAACTCAAAGAGAGAAAACATGTTGGCATCGGGAGAATGCGGCCTCCTGGTCTCAGGGCAGGCGGGGTTAAATATAGTCTGGGATGACCAGGTGATCACAGTCATCTCATTATCATCTGCTACACCTGCAACTTAACAAGACAAACCACAGTACACATGTAGGACAGGCCATGGGCCGTTACACCAACAAACATGACATCATTTTGATAGCTAGTGTTTGTGTGTATGCAGTAGTTGTCATATAGTCGTGAGGAATAGTTTCAGTTTTCTCACATTGCCACAGGGTTTGCTCCCCCTAGCCACTGTACCCTCCTGATTTAACCCACGTAGCTGTAGGGTTGCCTTCTTCCTCCTTCCCACATGTTGTGGTGGTTCTCACACCAACATCTTCCACCTGCACTGCTGTTGGGGTCTTCACTATTTTCCCACAGCTGGGGCTATTTACCCATAACGGGGACAGTGGTTGATGGGCATCAGGGCGTTTCCACTCACCAATGGGCCTGCATGCCACGTCTCTGGGGCCCACTGCTGCTCCGAGATCCTGTACAACTTAGCCTGGAACAACAGGGACCAGTTACCATGTGTGCCACAGGGAGGCGTGTACGAGATCTTGGCAGTGGAGAGGCTATGTCACAGCGGATAAGGCTTACACACTCTTTCCGCCCCTGAAAACAAAGGGCTGTCCGGTGGCAGTAGCTGGAGTAGCTGCATGTAGCATGTAGCATGTAGCACACACTAACTACAAGCTCTACTACTCCAACACTACTGCATTGACACATCACACGCCCTGCGAGCAAACACACACACACACACACACACAGACCCATACATACGCACGCACACACATACACAGACCCATTCACACAGACAGACAGACAGACACATACACACACACACACACACACACACACACACACACACACACACACACATACCCATACATACACACAGACCCACACACACACACACACACACACACACACACACACACAGACAGACACACACAGACAGACACACACACACCCACACACACACACACAGACAGACAAACACAGACAGACCCACACACAGAGAGACAGACACAGACAGACCCGGACAGACAGACAGATACTATACCAGTACAAATGCATTTTCTCTTCCTCAGCCAGGCAGAAGCTTTTTGTACCACTTCTTCTTCTTTGGCTTTTGCATTATCTGGCTCTGAAGATCTACCAGCTAGGACCTCAAGGTGCTCTCAGTCCTCTCCCACACCTGCTCTTTTTCCTGCTGAGTCAGCTTCAGGCTTTCTGTGGCCTGAAGGAGGGATGATTTTTCCTCCTTCCACTGGTTGAGATGACTATCCAGCTGATGTTCATACTTTTTCTCAAGAGCATCCATGAGGTTCTTGTTGTTTTGGTTCTGTATCTCCCACTGGGTTCTATGGGAATCCTGGGATCTTTCCAGAATCTCCTTTGCCTCCTCGTAATGTTTTAGGAGAGCTTCCTCCACCTTGCTCAATTTATCCTTTAGTTCCTGAGCTTGAGCCCTTTCCATCTCCAGATGGCTCTCCAACATCATGTTGGTGGTCTTACCTACTATGAGCATCTGTCTCTCTTTTCGAAGCTTCAACTTCTGAATTGTCACAATATTTTTAAGGGCCTGCTTCTCTCCTTTTATCTGCTTTAAATCGACTTTCAGGGGTTCAGTAATGAAGGTCTGCAGGTCAAGATCTTTTTCCAGCTGGGATTTCAGACACTCTGTTTCCCCTGGTGGGGAGTGGACATGTTCAGCCGGAGTCTCATCCAGCTGGGCTCTATGGGAAGCCTGGGATCTTTCCCGTATCTCCTTTGCCTCCTTCTCCTGTTCTCTGAGCGCTTCCTCCATCTTGCTCAATTTATTCTTCAGCTCCTGAGCTTTAGCTCTTTCCATCTCCTGAAAGCTCTCCACGTTGGTCTAACTTACCTTGAGTTACCATGAGTCTCCACTTCCTTTTTCAGGGCCTCCTTCTCTCCCTTCATCTGCTCCAATTCGACCTTTAGGTCTTCAGTAATGAATGTCTGCAGGTCCAGATCTTTTGGGGCTTTTTGCAGCCTGTTGCTGATTTTTCCCAACTGGGATTTCAGATGCTCTGTTTCTCTGGGTGGGGAGGGGACACGTTCAGCCAGTTGAACTTTCAAGTCACACATCTCCTTCTGCATCAGCTCTTTCTCATGGCCGCAACTGCTGCCGTCTCTCTGTTGTTGGAGCTTATCAAGGAGACAGGCCAGCAAGTCCTCTCGGATGATCAGGTGAACGTTGCCTTGCTGTCCTTCAGCGCACACCGTAATTGTTCTTCAAGTGAACTGAGATAGAAATGTATTGGTTGAATCTCTCTGGAGTTGAATTCCATGTTTTCCAGTGTTTTTATCTCCTGTTGCAATGTTTACCTTTGGATTGTCACAGTCAAATGACTCTCTGATACAAACTGCTGTCTGAGTGAATGTGTGTCAGAACTAAAGTTGGGTTCCAGTATTCAGTGTGTTGTTATGACAACAACAACATGTATTGTTATGTTTTCAATCCAAATGGTTATTGATTCTATTCCATTCTATCTTTGATTATGTTGTTGCTATGGGACACCAGTTTGTTTATGTTTGAATATACAGTATGAATGTAATGACTTCTTATGATTCCTAAAATATGGCGGATAGAACACTTTACAAAATTAGGAAGGGAAAAAGATGAGCAGTACACACAAGTATGCACCAGTTGGGATGTCATTTTCTCTAACTCCATTCACCATGTGCGCACAGCAAATACCTATTATTTAGGATATGCATTTACCACAATAAAAATAAAATTATATATATATATATATATATATATATATATATATATATATATTGTGCATCAACATAAATTGTTGATTGTGAAACAATAAACATGATCTTGACTTTGAACTAAATGCAACAGCATAGCCAATGGTTTACTTTTACGCCATACTCACCAATTGGCTGCTTCCTGGCTGGTCATAATTTCACATTTTGCATATTAGAAATAATCTCTGGTTTTAAGCTAGCTGTCTGCTTTATATGGAAACATTTACTAATTACTCTGTAGCCACCAGTGTTGGTCAAGTTACTTTAAAAAAGTAATTAGTTACAGTTACTAGTTACTTCTTCCAAAAAGTAACTAAATTAGATACTAAATTCTAAAAGTAATTAAAGCTGCAAGCAGCGTTGGACGGGCCCTGGCTAATGCGTGCGTTGGGGTTACTGGCGGACGCCAATCATCACCAATGAAGATGGAACTCCCTGCTGAGTTCAATGATCCCTCACACAAGTCTTTACGTCATACAGTTCATTATATGTGAAAGGGGGCGTGACCGAATCATAGGAGGTGGGTCAAACCATCACCAATGAAAAAAGAAGTCTCTGCTGAGTTTATTGATACTTCACACAAGACTATACCTTAAATGGGTCACCAGTTATGAAAGTGGGCGTGGCCTATACATAGGGGGTGGTGCAAAGCATTACCAATGAACAAGGAACTCTCTGCTGAGTTCAATGACACCTCACACAAGACTTTACCTTAAATTGTTCAAACATTATGAAAGTGGGTGTGGCTTACGCATAGGGGGGGCGGTCCAAACCATCAGCAATGAAGAACGAACTCTCTGCTGAGTTCAATGACACCTTACACAAGACTCTACCTTAAACGGTTCAAATGTTATGAAAGGGAGCGTGGCCTGAGTGAGTGGGCATGGTCAATGTATAGGGGCCGGCTCAGTAGACCACACATAAGTTTCATGGAAATCGGATGATGTTTGTCATATAAGGCTGATTTCCTGTTGCCAGTTGGTGGCGCTATCTCCAAAAGTCAATATTGGCCTGTAGATGTACTCAGGCCTGGACTAATGGTGATTGTGGGTTAATTTCAAGCAGATATGACAACGCACAATGTAGTTACAGCCACTTTCTTCTTCATCGCTAAACACTCAAAATGGCCGCCATGCCACACCTACACCGTTTGACAAAAAGTTTTTCATTAATAACTTTTCATCATTAAGGTGTTTAGATGACTCTAGATGACTTTAGATGATGAATTGGAAGCCGATCTGATGAAATCTCTTGGAGAGTTTGTTAAAGTAAAGCACCATGTCTTTTAGGCCTACTTCCTGTTGCCACTAGGTGGCGTTATGCCTTTGAGCCAGTATTGGCATGTATCTGTCGTCAGGGTTGGACTCTGATGAATCCTGAAAAGTTTCCAGCCAATTGGAAAATGTACACTCAAGTTACACCCACTTCCTAGCCGTTTCTCAATGTCAAGGATCTTTCCTTGGTAGGACTAGTCCTTCCAAGGAAGGATCCTTCAGAGGCCCGTCCGAGTCCTCCTTTGCGTGCTTGCGTCATTGAAATTGTTTTGCCGCATTTCAGAACAGTGGATGAAATGGTTGCAGAACTGTTAACTGTGCTGTTCAATTATTTTGTTGAGATGGAGAAGGTGAATCAGCGTCTGCTTGCAAGGAGAATGTAAGGTATGTAACGTTATCGACATTGATATGCTACCACTAGTTTTTTTCTCTTATTCCTCTCATGTCAATTGATTAAAAACTGGGAGTTCATGTTTGTAGTTGTCACTTACCGGCAAGGAGAATTGCATTAATTAATCTTAATCTTAATTACATTAATCTTACAGTAGCAGTTAAAATGAGCTTGTAGTTTACTGCATACATGTAACATTAGCTTATTGTTCAGTTTAACAAATGCTAAATATGATCAGCAACTACAAGGTAAACGCTACCAGCATATGAGCTACCACAGGCAGTATGACATGCAGTAAACTGCAATTGTGAAAGATTAAATAGTAATGTAGACACACAAGTGTCAATCAACATATGAAAAGTCATAACAACAACACCATTGATAAACACCCACTAACACAGTAAAGGTAGGTGTTAGTGTGTTATGTGGTCAACAGTTGTCAGTTACGTTCATGATGAAGAAACTACACAGTGGACTTTAACTGTATGCTTAAATATACTTGTGATACAATTGTAATCTTACCAGGACAGGTTGGGTGACTAACCTAAAGCTTTTTCCTTCTTTTTGCAGTCTGGAAGCAACCTCATCATCGGCAGCTGTGTCTGATCGCCCTTCATGTTGAATATACTTGTGTGTACAGTATATAGTAATGTTTGAATAAATGTTACAGTAAAGATACACGTTTTGTTAAAATCTTTTTTAAAACATGTATACCTTATGAGTTATTAAAACAGATAACATCTAAATATAAATAAATAATGTTAAACCCTTAAAATACGTACATTTTCACCAGACTTGACGCGACCGCCAAATTTGGTGAAAAAGGCAATTCATTTGCCAGAAAAATAATAATTCCTTCAGTTCCAATAGGGCCTTCGCAGCTTCGGGCCCTGATAAAGATAAAGAACAAACTGTTTCTTGATGCTAGAAATGCTAAAAACCATAATTGTACTTAATATACTATGTAGCATCACATCTGGTACAATGGGGTTTATTGACAACCAGCCATCACTATCCAACCCGATTGTTAATGGTTGAAAACACCATCACCATCACCCAACACCAGTTATATGGAAAACTCATCATCAATGTAAAAATAGACAATGTGATATCAGACTCTAAATTGAGTTATGAAAGAGTGCAATGGGTTGTTGTTATTGATGATGCTTTTATATTTTCACATTCATTTCATATGTCAATTTTTTTCAGTTGCTTTGACTTCTCACAAATAACAAATAAAGAGCTTTAAAATATGCAGGCTTTTTCCCCTCTTGACCATAGAAGTAATTTCTTGGGTTCAAAAACACACACGCACACGCACACGCACACACACATGCACACACAAAATGGTGTGAGCCGATTAGCAGCCAGAAGCCACCCAACTACTCCTCCAGACTTCAAGCTTGAAAACTCCCAATTCACAGAGCTGAGTCGTAACAGCAAATTGAGCTTGGGGAATGTGGCTATGGTTTTGTTTGCTCTGGCCAGGAGATGAGCTTGACTGCTCATTGCTGCTTGCGCGCAACCAGGAGAGCGAGAGAAACGACTGAAGAAGGAGACCGAAACAAGAGAGGAGGAGACAAACAAGCTTGTCTGTCTGTTGTTGCCTGAATGCCAGAATAATGAAATAAGATAATAATGAAAGAAGCAAGCCTGGCAGGTTGAAATGTTGGAGGAAAAAGGGAGAGGAAGTAAAATTAGTTAAAAAGACAGGTTCCTGGAAAAGGGGTCCTTGAGTAATGAGGAGAAAGGAGTCGGAGAAAGGAAACAGCTGGGAGAGGAGTGAACTAAGGGTAGAGAAAAGAAATAAGGGGGAAAAACAGACATTGACACAGAGATACAGACAAAGAGAGAAGGGTTTTTGAAGATGTCACAAACTGTGGGGTGGCTTCATATGTATTTCCTTCACATTTCGGTGTGAACAGCTGATGATGTTACCTCGTAGAAAGAGTCATACATTGAATGGACGCATGCTCAGCTTGAGCTCCTTTAGGAGTGAAACATTCATGGAATTTATAGCTCATTATGTCAAAATCTGGGTGTAATGTAAGTGCCATTAGCACCAAGATAGTGAGATATCCACTTTTCAGCAGCAAATCATAGACTGTCGTCTATACAACAACATACACCAATGGAGCAACAAATGCATTACAACAAAAAGATCTAATCCCATCGGGTGGGGGTGGGGGTTGTCTCATCAGTAATCCGTTTACTGCTACATGTAAAAGCCAAAAGACCAGACAGATAGTGGAATCAGTTTGCAAATACCAAACCAAGCATTAATGGTTGCATGATTAAGCAAACTTTCATTAAAAGTGGTGTTGCACTTAAATAGGTAGTCCAGCAGTTTAGTGTTACATTGTCCATGACAAATAATTACACACATTTACATTTCCTGCTTTTTGTTTGAGACATCAAACAAAAAATTGGAATTGGAATTCTTTCCAAAACAATATTGATTTAATTATTTATTCATGTGTGATTTGTTGTGACCATTGAGCCTTTTGTCCCAAGCTATAGACATAAAGTTGACTTAGGTAGGATTACTAAACACACTAAATTACTGTAAAACATAAAGCAAGTCATCTAATGAAAAATAATCAAGAGATACTGAGGAAAAGTCAACTCCCAATACAACAGTACTGTAAAAAAGTTACTACTGAGAGCATTTTAGACAGAATAACTTAATAACAACAGACTTATAACCAAAAAACAGATGAAATCATTTGTCTGACAAATATTGCAAGCTACAAAAGGTCCTTTATGTTTTCCTGTTTCTCCTCAATTATAAGGTGTTGTCAGTGTGCTGGTGCAGGGGGATCTTGGAAAAAAGCTCCAATAAATGTCAACCCCAACCACTGAGACTCACAGAGGTTACTGCCTGACTGCTTTACCACTGAGCGCAGATGGGTGCAAGACATTCCACATTTCTAAACTGGAGAACTGGGCTGCAGCTTACTGGTGTCACTGAAAGCTCACATGACAAGAGGCAAACATGAATGATACAAAAGGTGGATGATAGTGTCTTTTGTTTCTTCACAAGAAAAGAAGAGGCCATGCCCGCAAATGCTGCTACAGTATAGGCATTTCCTTTCTTCCTTGGAAAGACAATGCCATTGCGTCACCTTGTTCTGCACATGGCATGGTTCATCATAAAAGGAGAAGTGTGTGTGAAAAACAGGGACAGATTGTTGTCAGGATTTTCTTTTCTCCCTTGTCTGTGGGAAATTAAAAATGGAGAATAAAAAGCTGAGAATGAGGGCGAGAGACTTCACAGGCAATTGAAAGTTCACTGATCCCTTGTATTTTGCATATCGTCAAAGTGTTGCTAATTTGTCAAATAAAGACAGCAATGAGTAGGGGGCAAATAAAAAAAAAAAAGCCAACCCACCCCAGCTCTGGGATAGAAACAGATGGAGATAGGCATGAGAGCCGACACAGAGAGAAGTGTGCAGGAATAGTCAGTAACTTGAAATGGAGCCCGAAGATTTCCTCTGATTTCCTCCTCCCTCCTTGGCCCCGTTGCTGCGTCTTGTAAATCATTCTCAAATCACTGAAACAAGCCAGTTGGATTAGCTTGGTTTAGATCATAAACATTTGCAGCGCAGACCACCCAGGGAGAGAGCATGGCCAAGACGAGAGTGTGTGTGTGTGTGTGTGTGTGTGTGTGTGTGTGTGTGTGTGCGCGCGCATGTACAGGCGTATATGTGTGTGAAGCCTCCCTCCAAGTTTAGAGATGGGCAATGGAGCACATACTGTACACATTCAAATGTGGTCTTACACATATGCATGCGAGCACACAGTCACACACAAACACACACACACACACACACACACACAAACAGATATACTGTGGTTTGTGTTTGCGCCACTTCTAGGGCCAGTGCACTGTGGGACCCTCACCGCTGCCGTGGAAACCAAAACAGGCTAGTTCACCCAATGTCAGAGATTAACCCAAACACACACAAGCCACAGATAAAGATGTCTCACTGCACTGCCGCTTAACAAGGCTGCAGATATTTTTATTCTGTAAAAAGAGACTCAGACATTCATTAATTTTTTTCTTAGTAGTCAGCTGATTGGATGATACGGATGTTTGTGAAGACTCAGCCTTTTGTTATGCAAGTTTATACCCCAATACCCCAAAACCAAATAGATTTGGTCACTGTCACCTCTTGAAACCAGCTGCAAATTGTTAAGTGTCATCGACCCAAACAACTATGATATGAAGCATGTTTTCCAAATTAATGCATTCTTTTTCTTCCAAAAGTTCAACAGTCTGCATCACCAGAGCTTGAAATTCATTCTTTTACACATGAACACAGGTCGAGTGATTCTTCTCTTGTTTCTCACCACAGCAGAAGAGATCTGAGAGCCAAGCTGGTTTCAGAACCAGGAATATATCTGGGCTGGGTTTTGACTAGCCAGAGTGGAAACAGTTTGGCAACTCCCTCTTTCAATTCCTCTCTGTCAATCTTGCCAGTCATGTCTGTCTCACTGAGATTTATTTCTACGATACCTGTCTCACATTTTTTATTAGCTCAAATATGATATGATGCTTTTTGTCTGGGTGATCTTCTGTTCGAGGACAGGTGTTTTGAATGGAGCGAGTAAAAGCTCTTGTTCAGCCTAGTCGAGCTTGTGGTGTACAAAATAGTATATTTGTGCTTTTTCTTTCCCGAAATATAGATGTTGCAAAAATGGTGATATATTTCATGTTTCATGTGGCAATTTTATAGTAGAGCAAGACAAATTTAATGAATAAGGAACATAAGGAACAATATAAGATGAAGGATAGAAGGAAGAAAGGAAGAAAATATGTCAGAGAAATCCCCATCGTGGTTTAACCACACTTTTTCAACCAGTTTCCCTCTCTTCAGTGTGTGTGTGTGTGTGTGTGTGTGTGTGTGTGTGTGTGTGTGTGTGTCTCTACATGTTTGCCCTGTGTGGTTGAGGGACCTCCCAGTCGGTGGACAGTGCGTTAGACAGTGTGCCCCAAGACAGACTGACACATAGAGACAGTCTTTGTATATATATAAATAGTTAGGTATAATACATGTTATGTTAAACATGTCTTTGCGTTCTGATCAAATTAAAAATTGAATTAAAAAGGCCCTGAACAGTTCAGCACATAGACAGTGCTGGACCTCAAAATGAATTACCTTACAGTAATGACCTGGGCTATCAAGTCTGCTTTATTGTCTTTCACAATATGATATGACACAACAGTAGCTCATAGTATTCCATGTCACTGTAATTAGCGCTTTTGTTCAGTGGATTTATCAGATCAATCTTACTGCACACAGGAAGTGGTAGTAGCTGGATATATTTTAAATGAAAGTATGAACAAACAAAACTATTTTTTTTTTTTATTTGGAATGGATAAACTTTTTCTTGCAATTTGATCACAAGGATATTTTGTCCCAAAAATGGTACATTTAAATAACATTTAGGGCATCATCGTAATACATAATAATTAAAAAATACGACAAATTAAGGCCTGTGAGGATCAGCAACTGGGTCATGATTTTTAAAATCTGAAATGGTTCATGGGTAAGCAATGACTCAGCAATGGATTTAGCTCTTTTAATGTATAAACCATGTCTCGTTTTATGGACAACACACCCAAAATATTTGGTCATCTTTGATCTCTTTCTATCTGGTGGCCTACATGTGTAGTTAAACTTTCCTTCTCTTTCAGCAATAACAGTGAGAGTGCACGCACACACACACACACACACACGGAAAAAAATATTTTTTTCAACCGAAATAAATGTTTATGGCATTCCAAACATTTTGTATGTGAAACAGTATGTGTGGTCTTGTCTGCACCTAGCATGAGGTTTGAGGTTAAGGTGTTTGTCTGCGTGTGTGTTAGTTGTGTGTGTGTGTGTGTGTGTGTGTGTGTGTGTGTGTGTGTGTGTGTGTGTGTGTGTGTATGTGTGTGTGTGTGTGTGTGTGTGTCTGCACTTTGTGCATGTTCACGTGTGAGTGAGTGTGAGAGAGAGAGAGACGGAGAGAGAGAGACAGAAGCGAACACCCATGCTGACTTTTAAGATAAAAGAGATAGAAGAGATTAGATAAGAAAAAAAGGTAAAATACTGGATCCAAGTTGTTTGGTATCAGTGGAATGCAGTAGGTTGATGAAGTTTGGTGTAGCAGTGCTTAAAGAATACAGTAAAATAAGTTATTCAGCGAAGAAAAAAATGTCAGTGTGGAGATGGCACAAAATGGTGAGAAACACAAATGTACACACACAAAACTACAACAAAAAAGACCTGCTGCTGTCATATGCTTCCATAAATTAGAAAATCAAGATATTTGTGTTATAAACTATAAAAGTTACTGTTATCTAAATGTGAAATGGATTGCTTTAATTATGAATAAAAAGAGATGAGAGCAAGTATTACAAATATTTGTAAGTGGCAATTTCCAAAAGGACTAACATCAGTCGTATGCAATACAATATTAAAGGAACATTTCATTTTTATTTTTCGTGTTATATTTGCTCTTAGGATAAAGCAATAAGCATTTTAGTATTTGGTTACATATGTGCCATGCCCCAAAACTGGTGTTTTATGGGAGTTCAAAGATGGTGTGCCAAATTTGTTGATGATTGGGTCAAATTTCTGATTGGTTGGCCATTTTAAGTTTCTCTTGTTCACATTTGCCATGAAATGAGTGTGATGAGGTTTGGACAAATATACATTGGAGTACTTCAACTCTAACAACATTAAAACATACAGTACAGCTGCAGCAATGACACACACACACACACACACACAAACACACAATATTTATTACACGCCTACACAGCGAGTTGCCATTGAAAAAAATGCAATTACTATAGTGAAATTAGAGTTTGACAGTTCATTTTTAACCTTGAGAAGTTAAAATCTCTTGCTTGCTTGTTATGCAGCCTTTGACCTCATGAAATGTCTGCATCAGCAGGTGAAGGTTGCTTGGTTGTCATTGAAATGTGGATGTTCAGAACTAAATATATGAAAGCGTCAGAACTTACAATAACAAACACTGCTGATTTTTGCAGTGTATAGCACAATGGCTCAATGATGCTCTCCTCATCAAACATTATCTAACATGCTGAAATATACTAAAGAAATACATGTGTTAAATATGTCTACACCATGTATAATCCAAAATAATTAGACATTTGTTTGGCATATAAAGCTCAAGACTCATGCTGTAAAAACAACATCCAGCCCTAATAACAGCAAAGCCATGCAGTAACAAACAAACACACAATGTCATTCTAGCATTTTATAAATCTCTGTGTTGTTTCCCCAAAGAAGTTACACCAGGGGACTATAAAATACATGCATTTAGAGACCATTATACGGGTAAATGGAACAACACACACACAAATAGGTATGAGGGCAAGTTCACACATACACATGACCACACACATGACCACACACATGTGTATGTTTTTCAGCATCATTCACTGTTGACGCCAATACAGACCTGTGAATGCGAGTGCCCGCTTTTTCACCTTGAATTTATTACTATTGGGTGGTTTGCCATGAAATTTTGTACAGACATTCATGGTCCCCAAACTATCCACGGACATCAGGTCCAAACATTAGTTAATAACCAAATACCTTTTACAACTAATGACATTCATTTATTTAACTCTGAGCACCCCTGTGCTGAAGTAGACAAGACCTTTCTCCACAGTGTTGTGGAGTAAGGTCTGGCTACACCACACATACAGTCTAGGATAGGGAAAAATCAGTAGTCGCAATAGACTTGGGAAGGAACTTATTTTGGTGGAACATACTCAACATACAATATTAAATCAAGAATTGTTCACACAATACCCCCCCCCCACACACACACAAAACTTGTTTTTCTTGCATGCATTCACGGTGAATGAAGGCGAAATAAAGTCATATGGGGCAATTCATCCGTGAGACGGTGAGAAACAGAGGGAGGAAAGAACAACTAATATCTAAATTACGTCTTTTTTTTCTTGTGAATTATATTTTGAGTAGGAGGCTAATACCATTAACAAAATGCATATGCTTGCTTGCACACACACACACACACACACACACACACACACACAAACACACACACACACACACACACACAGATGCATCTGCTCCAGATGTTGAGAGTATTTTGTTTCAGTGAAGGTAGTGCAGCCTCACAACGGAAAGGATATAAATCACAGCCCCTGGACAGCAGTGAAGACACTTTTAGAGGTATTTGTTAACCCACCACGTTCACTTTGTTCACATATGGCAATAGTCATAGATGCTGTTTGGTATGACACACACATACAGAGAGCAGAAGGACAAGTAATACTCAGGGCCAATAATTTCCAATGCTACTCATCAAATTTTATTTTCTGCTCTGGAGAAAATTTTATGGAAATGTTGTACCATATAAAAAATGAGATGCTTGTGCAGTCTCTTAAAGTTAAATTCAATTAAATTCAGTTTTATTTATAGTGTCAACTCGTAACAGAAGTTATCTCAGGAGACTTTACAGAGACTCGACAATTCCCCCCAAGAGCGAGCATTTGGTGCGACAGCCTCAAAAGGTTGGGTGAGAAAGAGAGAGAGAGAGAGAGAGAGAAAAAAAAAGAAAAGAGAGAGAGATACAGAAATACAGAAATATGACTGTAATAGTTATAACTGTGAGTATAATAGATATGTATGATGAACAGTGGCAATTATGGTAACAGTAAATAAAGGTAAAGAAAGTCATGGCATTATCAGGCATACTGTCCATGATGAAGGGACAGGTGTGAGAGTGATGTTGGGTTTTCTTGTCACCCTCTATATTTTCCACTTCTGCAAGGGCACAACTGAGTTACTGTTTTTAAAATTTAACACACACTCTACAACAATGGTCCCCAAGCTTAACGACCTGTGATCTCTCAAGATGAAGCAACATTTACCTGTGACCCCTATTCCAGGTTATGGCTTGTTTTAATAGTAATTCAAGGTTTTTTAGAGGGCCTGTGAGGTGAATGTATCTTATACTTCACAAGAAGATAAGGATTATTATGTGTAGAATATGTGTTTCTTATCGTTATTCTCTTGTCACCCCTCACAACATCCCATATAAATTAAAAGATATGTGGTTTCAGTGTGGATGATTAACATTGGGTTCTACGTGATAATACTGTATATGACAGTTAAGGTTTTTATAAACTACCTGGCACTCAAACCCATGCATTTCCACACATGTTCGCAGGTTTGCAAACCTGCAGTTCTCCAACATAACCAGCAGGAAATTCAGTAGTATTCCATAGTAAATGATAAAGTCATGAGACAAAACTTCACCGTACTGTAGGGCCGTTTTCAATGAGGTTCAAGTTTCAAGTTATTTTAAATTGAAAATGACAGGGACGTTTGGTGGGATAGAGAAAAACAAAAATGTAATCTAAAAAATACGGTGAAGTCATATCAAATTAATGAGATGTGGATAGTAGAGATCTACAAGACAGACACAAATTTACTTATCTCCATAAAATCATTCATGGCCACAAAGTTAATTTTTTATCACTGACATGATCAAAAAAAATTGGTACTCGTTTGACTGTGTTCTTGTTCTCTTCTAGCCAACATCATGGAGATCCAGAAATATGACCGCGTGTATTGGATATTAGCCTGTATGAGACCTTCATTCATGTGGGGGATTCATAATCACCATTTGTGGTTATGTGAATGGCAGCAGTTTCCTGGCCTTGACCACTAATGTAGTTGCTTCTCCTCTCTTCTTGATGTGAAGCCTCTTCGAACAGAGAGGTGTCATCAATCATGTCTTTAAATGTGGTCACTCACGCGCGCACACACACACACACACACACACACACACACACACACACACACACACACACACACACACACACACACACACACACACACACACACACACACACACACACACCAAGATATTTAAGAACCTTCTATGTGGTCTAAAAAGTGAAATGAAATTAAAAAAAACATATATGGCCATTTCAGTGTGTTTTAAAGGGAAAAGCTATACTTTAGAATATAAGTAAAGACTGTTTAAGCACTCTGTGTAGTAGGCCCTACATCTGATTAAAGTCTTTAATAAAGATGGAGGGGTCATCTTTGGAGCCCATTATAAAGAAATTAAACATATCAATTATCAATTAGAGTAGAGATCTTGAACAGGGGGTCCTCAGAGACAGTGCAGTGGGGCCTCCTAATTATTGTTGAATGTCTTAACATGAAAATGTTATTAGCAAATATAAAGCCCTGATGATAGGCTTGCTGACTGTTACTAAGGAAGCCATCCACAGATACAGTTCATCCTAAAGATTCATTGTGTCACATATATATGTAAACATGAGTTATAAAATCATGCCAACAATTATGCATTATATTGTATGTATGCATTATATACAGTATTGCATTGAATACGAAGCCGTATTCAATGCAAAAAAGGTATGCATAAAGGCTTTATGTTGCCCACACATAATTGTAGGCCCTGTTTAATATGCAACTTCATTGTATACAATATACTGTACGTATGTAGTAGGGGGTGCCCGTTCTGACTCTATTTCAGTTATATGTGTGTTCGGGTCTCCACAGGTCTGATGTGTGTTCTGGTCTCTGCCGGTGTGATGTGTGTTCTGGTCGCTGCAGGTCTGATGTGTGTTCTGGTCTCCAGAGGTCTGATGTGTGTTCTGGTCTCCACATGTCTGATGTGTGTTCTGGTCTCCACAGGTCTGATGTGTGTTCTGGTCTCCACATGTCTGATGTGTGTTCTGGTCTCTGCAAGTCTGATGTATGTTCTGGTCTCTGCAGGTCTGATGTGTGTTCTGGTCTCCACATGTCTGATGTGTGTTCTGGTCTCTGCAGGTCTGATGTGTGTTCTGGTCTCTGCAGGTCTGATGTGTGTTCTGGCCTCTGCAGGTCTAATGTGTGTTCTGGCCTCTGCCAGAATGATGTGTGTTCTGGTTTCCAAAGGTCTGATGTAAAAATGTGGACATAAAACTCTGCTGTTGGCCTCTGAAGACTCTTTGCTTGTGCAAGAGCCAGTGAATGAGCACCATCTGCTGGTCTAGTGGAAGTATTGCCATTGACTCAGAGATGTGTGACTAAAACAGATGTGACGTGCACTCTGTTGTCAATGGAGATGCGAGTTTCCGGAAAAGTGATGTTAAACTCCATCCTTACACAACCCTTTGTGTTTGAATGGCCAAAGTAACTCAAAATAATAATGTTTCTGTTGCTCACCACACCTTTTATATCAAATACTTCCCATCAAGACATTTCAGCTATCTTGCAAGCATTACAGTACAGTATTTTGTTAATGCTGTAATATGCACGTTTCAAAGAACTTTTCCTTAGTTGTAGCAATGATGCAGCTCCATCATAAGATAATTTGAAAATTATGATGGCTCCATCAATCGCTCTTACATTTTGAGCATGCATAGTGCATAGAGACAGGTACTTTTCTTTTTGAATATACCGTAGAACAAAACTCTTTCAGATGACTCATTCTACACAAAATGTAATTCCTTAGCTCCTAGTGGACTGTGCAGAAATGTCATTGAATCAGACAAAATCCCTCCGTATGTCCCATTTACACCTGACGTAAATGTTTGAGCTGGGCTGCAGCGAGGAAAGTTGCTGCTTAATTATTAAAAGTGTGTGCTGTCTGCTCTGAGGGGGAGATATTCTCAGGACATGATGTGACTGACCTTGTTGCTTTCAACCCATTCACACTCTCGCCTTGCTTCACTGGTGGATGTCACAGTGTCACCCACAGGGATGAGGGTGAGGGAGAAAGAGAGAGGTGGTCGGAACACATTCCTACACTGGTTGCTACTTACAACTTCTGCAATTACACACACACACAATACCCCCACACACACACACACACACATACAACACACGCAAACACGCACAGCAAATCGCAGCATCCTCACGTACAGCTTCTCCATTGTCAGACCCCTTAACTCCCTCCCTCCCCCCCTCTTTCTGTCCTCACTCCCCCCAATCTCTACCCCAATGCCTGCTAGCTGGCCCCGCTCTTTTCTCCTGGTTGCCATGGAGGCGGCTAACAAAGCCATCACTTTTACCAATTTCCTCAGAGACAGGTGCTGGCACAATGACTGCTTCCTCGCTGGCTGAAAGGGGAAGGGGCAAGAGGGGTCCATGGGAACTCCAGGCGGACACTCTGAGGGTTGTCCAAGTGTCCTCCTCCCCAGGCCTTGCTGAGAAAAGAAGGCTAATTTGTTGTCCCTGTTTTCCCAGGGAGGGGGGATGCAGGAGGAAAGAGGAGGGGGGAGAGAGAGGCGGGTGGTGGATAGAGGGTGAGCGAGCAAGAGAGAATGCGGCAGAGAAAGAGAGAGAGTGTGTATGCAAAAGGGTGTCCACCAGTTTTCAAAACAGACCGCCTAATATCAGTCTCCTCTCGCTTTCTCCTGCCAATGGGTGGCAAGGTCCTCCTCCTTTCTCCCCTTGTCCCTTCATCTCCTCTTGCTACTCTCGCTATTCTCTAGCTACAACTCTTTGGGCCCGGAAACAATGGCGAGTCATGGCATCATGACTGCAAGATGTTTCAATTTAGCTTTCAGCAAGCGTTCACTTCCCTCTTTGTGTGTGTGTGTGTGTGTGTGTGTGTGTGTGTGTGTGTGTGTGTGTGTGTGTGTGTGTGTGTGTGTGTCTGTGTGTGTGTGTGTGTGTGAACCCAAGAAATTACTGTGTGGATTGTAATGTTTAGTGACAAATAAGATAAGATGAGCAGTAAAAAGTATGTGAGTATGTGTTCGACCAATAACAAACTTGCTCATGGCCATTACAATATTTTTCCAACCGACACCCATTACTGGTAATCATATGAAGAAACTGCCAATCTATATTGCAAATAATGCTATTGTACAACTTTTGATAGTCATGTGTTGAGTATGTTAGTGTACCGTTATATGAACTACATTGTTCTTTACACTTCTTGTTCACTTGTTGCCTTATTGATATTAATCTGTAATATCACTCAGGCAAGCAAGGCTAACATCTAAGTTAATATTCAGTGCTGTAAATAAAATATGTAAATTTTGTCATAGGGAAGATTTTTTTACCTCACCACTTGATGATGATGTTTTCTTTACGTCATTGTTTACTGGTTTCTTTCACAGCCTGGCTGACCCTCTGAAAGGAGGGCTGTCTGTTGGCCCAACTACAAAGTATTTACTGCCCCTCTAAGGAGAGAAGCCATGGACTTCAAGTTTGAGGGAGGTGTGTTATGTGTGTCTGCTTATGAAGTTGTGTGTTTGTGCATGCGTGTGTGGGAGCTCTAGAATAGAACAATACAAACTTTTTGTTGGTGGCACAATACTCTTTGAGGCAGCATGTGAAGCACTTACCTTCTGTAAAGGATATGCCATTCAGCTGCAAAAGACTCCAACGGCTGTTGTATTGGCCAGTGTGTGTGTGTGTGTGTGTGTGTGTGTGTGTGTGTGTGTGTGTGTGTGTGTGTGTGTCTGTGTGTGTGCGTGTTCAAGATTTGAGGCCCTGTAATTGATAAATAGGTGACGTTTCCAAGGTGTTGATTCATGACCAAACATGCAGTAGAAGCTTAATGGATTAATCAAATCTTAAATTGACTAGTATGAATTATATTTGAATCTGAAAGTTAATTTGATATCTGAAATTCAATTTATCGAACTAAAGTTGTTGTATGAAAGATAATTTAAAGGAAGGATTAATCATTATGGTTTACTTTCCCGTAATCGTTTTACAACAGTACAACATCCATTGTTACTTGTTTCTCATGTCAACATTGAAACATGCAACTTAACACAAACTATTATTTAAGGTTATTTATTTATTTAAAATGAATAAATGACTGTAGAACATATCTCTAACTGAAATGAGATGAAGTTTTGGCTGTATTTTCTAATATTTAGTTCCTGAAACTAAATTGGGTTTGACATCCATCTTGGTTCCCTTATTGTTCTCATTCATCTACGGTTTTCTGTTTATTACATATTAAGATGATTAATGCATGACATAGAATAACATTTTGGTGAGTAACTGTAACTCTTTCTTTGTTAGTTTACATGTCAAAGTGTGCATTGCTGTCTGCCTCACTCGAGGGCACCAAACCTTCAAACCTACACAGTGGCTTTACGATCTTAGCATTACTATAAAAAGACTTCCACTCCTGCAGTCATAAAATATAAAACCCAAATGTCAAAGCAAGATGATAGCAGAAGTATTTTTATTTTTATTTATTTATTTCACCTAGGGAAAGGGAAGGAGGGCGAGAAAATAAATACATTAGAAATGCATATAGTTTAGAAATGACATAAAATACAATTTGAAATACTACACAGCAACAGTAAACACTTGATTGAGTAAGAAAGGGAGAAACCATTCAAACATTTAACTGGGAAAATTATGTAGAGAAGCAATTACATATGTCCGTGAACAAGGATGATATGATGGTTTTGAAAGATAAAATGGAAGTTAGTTTGTCCAGTTTGAGAATCTTTTGAAGAGTATTCTAGTCACGATTGAGTCAGCAGATTGAAAAGAGGCAAGACCAGAGGTTTTTGGGAATGCTTAATTGAAGCTGAAGTAAGGACCTGGCTACAGCAGGTAACCTAAGTAAGGAGGTGATCGGCCAAGAAGGGCCTTGTAACTGAAAGTGAACCAGGGAATGTTACAGTGAATGTGAATCGAGGGCCAGTTGACAGATGAATATAAGGTGCAGCAGTGTGTATTGAAGGGGGCGTTTGTGGCAAACCTGAGAGCGGAGTGGTAAAGAGTGTCAAGTTTTGATAGAGTGGTCTTGCAAGCAATGTGGATGGAGAAGTATTAAGATAAAACAAAATAAATTATAATTGACAGGTTAAAAAAAACAATGAGAATAAACTCTTCAGATAAAAGTTAATAAAAGTGAGATGATAATAAATTGGTTAACCTGAAATCCTCAACCGCGCAGAAGGTCTTGGACTAAAAAGGACCGGTCACCCCTGCATGATTTCTGTAAATCACTTTGCATCCTGTTGCCAGGAGGTTGGTTTGTTTGGCAGGGTTAAATCATTTCATAATAGTACAAATATTCATCCATCATAAATCTGTTGAGCACTTCCCTTTATAAGTTCATATGTGAGAGGGTTGCCATTACAGCATATGCCTTATTGTTTACAAATGACCTTTTGGACCTTGAATTACAGTATTTCATAATATTTCAATTATGTCCAGTAGATGTCAGCAAAACACCAATAAAGAAATGTCTCACGCCACAGAGGAAGCCATGTGCCCCACAGCCGATGCTGAGCATAATTGACTATTGACTGTGATTAATGATAATGTATTACTTGTTGTCACAGCTACAAAGCTTTTCATAGTACAAAATGGTGGTATTGTCATCAAGATCAGTACGATTGTCTATAAAAAGTGCTTGTTTCAGCTAAAGCTGCAGTTCTCCTCCGAATATTAATTAAATAATAACTAATGGGACATATCATTAAAATCTGAGCTATGCATAGTGTTTTGTATTCTGGTCATGACTTAGTAGTTATTATGGACCAGCTGCAAATTGCTGCACAGCACGAAGGCACAGAGGAAACTAATACACACACACACACACACACACACACACACACACACACACACACACACACACACACACACACACACACACACACACACACACACACACACACACACACACACACACACACATACATACATACAAGTTGTGTTTGATTTATTTTCAAAGGAACTGCTTCAGGCTTTTTTCTATTCATCATGTAATGTTGACTTCCTATGGTCTCAACATGTTGTTTTTATCCATCAGGGGGAAGCATTGTGCAAGCAATACCTGCCCAATAATAGTCTGCCCAAGAGTGTTTTGTAAGTGCATCCATCCCCTTCTCTCTGTCTCATTCGCTCTATTGAACTGTAAATTGATCTGTTTATTAGCTTTCCAAATGAGAGTGGTGAAGTGACAGTGATGTGGTCTTATGTGGAGACAATACTGTGTTGGATTTGTAAGCAGCAATACTCCTGTGTGAAAAACCTGACACTTTTGGCTGGTTTACACCCTCTGCTCCTCTGCAGCTCTTGTTCCAAAAATATTTTATTTGCTCCAGTGATCCAGAACCCAAAAGGGTCAAACAGTGACAGCTATGACCAGCTGTGACCATCTACTGTAAGATGTTGTTGATCTGCCTGAAACAACTATCACTGAAACATATATCATCACATCACCAGGTAGGGTACTATATCATTATTTCTTCTGTTTGTTCTCTTCATGTGTTTTACTGTAATGAGAGTCTCATAAACGTTACTGTTGCAACTGGCCTACATACATTCTCAGGAAATTCATATTCAACAGCTCACTGTTTTCAGTGGCTGACCAGACAAACACTAATAATCGCAAAGGTGGAGAGAGATTTACAGTACAAACACTATGTGCAGATTTACTGCATATATAAATAATACTTTTGAAGAGTTAAACACTAGTGTTTTAGCCTATTTGGACTTAAAAAAGCAAAAACTTAGCCACTATTGTCCTTGTGCACTTGTGTCCCTGTAGTAACCCCTCTCCTTCCTCTGCTCTGACCCTGGAGAGGGATTCACAGACGCAGACAGTGGGAAGCTAAAATAACAGCTTCCAGTCAGTCCCCCCACTCCGGAGATTATCTGACTGTTGCCATGCAGGACGGGTCAGACGTGGAACAGGGAAACACACAAACACTCTCTTTCTCAGTAATATATTGTATGCAAAATGAATCCTCTGTCTCACTCTTTAAACATATCCATCTAAGCATCAACATACTATTATATCAAAAACTGGATTTTGTTGTTTTGGCGGATTGAAAGTGACTGAAGTTAGAAATGGCAGCAGTTCTATTTATGGTAAATTGGCAGTTTGGTAAATTCAGATGCGTTCACGCCTGCAATTTAATCTGCAGACTCTGTGCCTTGTGGTGATGCAATCACGATGCGTTGCTCTGTTACCATTCACACGTGGACCTTTGTATGTCAAATTAGCTTTTTCCTCTAAATTTAATCTTTTCATATCCTACGTCAACGTCCTACTTTTAGTTATGCATTGTTCTATTCTAGTAAGATAACAGCAGACTAGGGCTCCATATAGAGGCAAGCTATAATAGACAATCACAGAGAGTGGCTCAATACTTGCAGAGGCTATAAGTGCTACAAATGTTTCAGGCATACATAGTAAGTGGGAGAATGAAACTCACTTGAATTTCTTTTCTTTACAGGTGCTCACAGAACTGTACAGTTTGTGTGTACAGTAGGCTTGCATCAAAAAGACTGGCTTATAATGTTTGTTTTTCCCATTTGCAGAGTTGAGTGCAGGACACAGATAACCTGAGAGAGGTGGACCCAAGAAATGAGAACATATAAGTGAATATATACGTGACAGAAGGATGGAGGACCATGTTTATGTTAGAAAGGAGGAGAGAAAGACAGGTAAAAGAACATATGTGGGTATACAAGGTGAACCGGCAGAGTGAGTAGCTGCAATTACTGGATGTGCCTATAAAACGAAAGTGACATACAGTGAGTCATAACAACTAAGAGGCCAAATACATCTTTTAATATCAACTTTTTTTATCTACTGCAGAGAAACAATGTTGACCACAATACATGAAATCTTCAGAACACAATCCAGATCAAAGTCAAACAATTCAAAGTGACAATGTGGATCAATGTTATCATGGCAAAATAACAAACAATCAATTTTTCATTTACAGAACATGTATGTTAGACAAATAAAGATTATTTCCACCAATCAAACATGAAGAGACTTTACACTGCGAGTGGATCACTGCTCATTCAGTGTGTCCAGACAGATGCATGTGAGTGATGTTAGCAGGAAAAGTTGTGCTTGACAACAATAAAAGGTGTATTCTTCTAAAACACAGTTGCATCACTAGCTAACATACTGTAGGCAGTGCAAGAAAAAAGCATAAATGAATAACCAATATACTGTGTACATATTGATGAATACTAATTTAAGAAATACCAGAAAAGCAATATCAATCTCTGTTTAGTCTGTATCAACAGGATGCAGGGGATGCTGCTGCAGTTTAGGGCACAAAAGCAAACAGGAAGTCTAGCGTTGCTGTGCTGTCTGGAAATTTCAGAGAATTTCACTGCTTTATGGTATTCACCTCAGAGTCCTCTGCTGTCATTTGTCAGTTACAAGAGTAGAATCCATTCGTACATGTCAATGTTCCTCATTTCTTTGAACTTTTCCTGATTTATTCTCACTGATTCGTAATTAATTTCCTTTTCTTCATATTTGTTATGGGCTATTATTACTGTTTTGGACATGTTAGATCAATTGATCTCTTTTATACAACACAACACTGCATGACATACCTGTAGTGGTGCTTGACACAGAAAACATCTTCGGACACATACACTCTCTATCTCACTCTCTCTGTAACACACACACACACACACACACACACACACACACACACACACACAGAGTAATCTAGCCGCAGTTGTAATAGATTGATCACCCAGCTGGCTGAGCTCCAACACTCTCTTTTCTATTATCCCATAACTGCAGCATTGTGATAGGGATAGAGACTGTTTATATATGAACAGTGTAATATTGTTATGTCCCCCTTCACTCCCGTTGTAAAGGGCCACCACACAGAGTGCTTTACAAAAGCTGCAGATTTGGTCTTGCTACATACGAGTTGTTGCATGTTAATCACTTATTGAGAGATTATGATTATGATTATCTCACATCCAGTGCTTGAATACATCCCTGCCAAATGGTGACAATAGGGTTTGTAGTAGAGGAAGTAAAAAAAAAGAGGGTACAGTGCTCTCATGCATATCATCAAGCCTACATCCACTTCATGTTGACTCACTTTTTCTCTAAACTGTGATTATATAATACAGCATGCAGCAAGTTTGTTGTATGCCGTTATATAATTGTATTAAAGATCTTTTACAATGCTCTGGAGATGGTTTAGTCTGCCAATGTGCCAGAATTGTGTTACAACTAAGTTCTGCTTTCACAATGCACCATCTGTTTGTCTGTTTTGTGCATTATATCCACTCAGTTCACATTTTAAACATTTGAAGTTTTTAACTATTTATTTAAATGTAGCACATAACGAGTGAACGCAGGTGGCTGTGAGATGTGATAGGTGCCACCCTAAGTTCTCTTGTTATGATTGACTCTTGATCCCAACAAAACTGAAAATATATTCAGAAAATAATGTCACAGTGGCTGGCAAAAAAGACCCCGTTGTTTAACACCCATCACAGATATGTTGGACATTGAAATCTTTACTACGGCTCCTTCAACATGGAACTGACCTTATCATGTTACTGTAATGCTATGTACTGAACATTGCGTTACTGTATAGGTAAACTAATCCTCACAGTGTTAGCACATAGCCTGAATCAAAGAGCCACACAGAAACACTCCACTTCTCAGTTTGTTTTTCACTCTCTTTAATCTTCCATCTCTTCCTGAGCTCCATCAGGGGAGGACTGGCCTCCCTGTGGGCCGCTGCTAAGAATAATATCACAACAAGATGACTGATAAGTGTGATTTCCAAGTTCGTAAGATGTGATTGAAACTTCGTTCTGAAGAAACGTATTATATTTCTGCCTAAAATTATAATTTTATTTTGAAGATTCTACACAAAGGTTATGCATTATATCCAACACTTTCCTTTGTGTACTGTGTAAGCTGTATGGTCAAATATCCGGGGTGATTGGTCGCCTGGGTTGCACAGTTGGTAGAGTGCGTGCCCACATATAGAGGTTTACGCCTTGATGCAGCAGCCGCAGGTTCGACTCTACCTGCGGCTATTGCTGTATGTCATTCCTCTTTTCTTCCCTTTCAGGTCTTCAGCTGTCCTATAAAAATAAAGGCCTAAAATGCCCCAAAAAATATCTTAAATAATATCCAGGGGGGGTCAAATCCAAGACCTTTATGATAAAGCATTATGAATAGAAAATACTGCATTATGACCATATTCAAAACCAGTTAATGATAATCGGATAATCTCTTTTTTGTGAGTGTTATGTAAGACATGTGTCTTTTGTGCTCTGCTGATAGGTAATACAAAGTGAAATAATGGGCACAGTGAAAGCTTCTCCATCAGTTCTGTAATGAAAGCACAGTGTTGTCACTTCAATGAATACTCACACAGAAGCTCTAACGCTACACTCTCTCTTTATGTCAAACACATAGATACGCAAGAGTACAAACATAAGTGTGCTGGTACAGTGCATCCATCCATCCATCTTCATCCGCTTATCTGGTGGACCCCAAAACCCCCTTTCCCGAGCCACATCAACCAGCTCCGACTGGGGGATCCCGAGGCGTTCCCAGGCCAGGTTGGAGATATAATCTCTCCACCTAGTCCTGGGTCTTCCCCGAGGCCTCCTCCCAGCTGTACGTGCCTGGAACACCTCCCTAGGGAGGCGCCCAGGAGGCATCCTTACCAGATGCCCGAACCACCTCAACTGGCTCCTTTAGACGCGAAGGAGCAGCGGCTCTACTCCGAGCTCCTCTCGGATGACTGAGCTTCTCACCCTATCTCTAAGGGAGACGCCAGCCACCCTCCTGAGGAAACCCATTTCGGCCGCTTGTACCCGTGATCTCGTTCTTTTGGTCATGACCCAGCCTTCATGACCATAGGTGAGGGTAGGAACAAAAATTGCCCGGTAGATCGAGAGCTTTGCCTCCTGGCTCAGCTCGCTTTTTGTTACAATGGTGCGATAAACGGAATGTGATACCGCACCGGCTGCTCCGATTCTCCGACCAATCTCACGCTCCATGGTCCCCTCACTCGCGAACAAGAACCCAAAGTACTTAAACTCCTTCACTTGGGGTAAGCACTCATTCCCTACCAGAAGGCACTCCATCGGTTTCCTGCTGAGAACCATGCCCTCAGATTTAGAGGTGCTGATCCTCATCCCAGCCGCTTCACACTCGGCTGCAAACCGATCCAGTAAGTGCTGAAGGTCACAGGCCGATGACGCCATCAGGACCACATCATCTGCAAAAAACAGTGATGAGATCCCCAGCCCACCGAACTGCAACCCCTCCCCGCCCCGACTACGCCTCGATATCCTGTCCATAAATATTACAAACAGGATTGGTAACAAAGCGCAGCCCTGGCGGAGGCCAACCCTCACCTGGAACGAGTCCGACTTACTGCCGAGAACCCGAACACAGCTCTCGCTTTGGTCATACAGAGATTGGATGGCCCTGAGAAGGAACCCCCTCACCCCATACTCCCGCAGCACCTCCCACAATTTCTCCCGGGGGACCCGATCATACGCCTTCTCCAGATCCACAAAACACATGTAGACTGGTTGGGCATACTCCCAGGCCCCCTCCAAGATCCTTGCGAGAGTGAAGATCTGATCCGTTGTTCCACGGCCAGGACAGAATCCGCATTGTTCCTCTTCAATCCGAGGTTCGACTATCGGCCGAACCCTCCTTTCCAGCACCTTGGAGTAGACTTTACCAGGGAGGCGGAGAAGTGTGATACCCCTGTAATTGGCACACACCCTCTGGTCCCCCTTTTGAATAGGGGAACCACCACCCCGGTCTGCCACTCTTTAGGCACCGTCCCAGGCTTCCACGCAATGTTGAAGAGGCATGTCAACCAAGACATCCCCTCCACACCCAGAGCTTTCAGCATTTCTGGACGGATCTCATCAATCTCTGGGGCTTTGCCACTGTGGAGTTGTTTGACTACCTCAGCGACTTCCCCCAGGGAAATTGACAACAATCCCCATCATCCTCCAGCTCTGCCTCCACCACAGAGGACATGTCAGCTGGATTTAGGTGTTCCTCAAAGTGCTCCTTCCACCGCTCTATTACCTCCCCACTTGAGGTCAACAACGTCCCATCCTTACTGTATACAGCTTGGATGATTCCTCACTTCCCCCTCCTGAGGTGGCGAACGGTTTTCCAAAAGCACCTTGGTGCCGACCGAAATTCCTTCTCCATGTCTTCTCCGAATTTCTCCCACACCCGCTGATTTGCCTCTGTCACGGCAGAGGCTGCAGCCCTTTCGGGCTCGTCGGTACCTTACAACTGCCTTGCAAGGTACAGTGCATGTATCCACCAATATGCAGACATACATCTGGTGTCCAAACATACTCAGCAAACTATTGTATAATCTGCTTTCAGCAAGCAAAGTAATACTCAATTTCCAATGTTTGAGCCTGTGCTGCCACAAATTGAATAAGTTAATGTCCTATTCACAGTAAAACTCCATTATGCTTCCTTCTCTTTCTGCTGTCATTGTCTCAACAATAAAAGAAAAGTGGCCATACTTTGAGAAAAGAGAAATAATGACATTTGATGCACACACACACACACACACACACACACACACACACACACACACTCAGTTCCAACAGTATCATGTGTCTTGCATATAGTTTCTTCGAAAGTTCAGGGAAACAGACTCTTCTTGCTGTTTCTTGATTACAGATTCAGCCCTTAAGTTACAGTAATTATTCAATACATCTGTGAGTATAAGTGTACCAATTCACTGAAATAAACTTGAAGTGGATTTATAGGCTGTGCAGAACTTGTTTTGGAAGTTTTCATGGGTAAAATTATCTGTGTATTTTACTGTCAGATGAAAAACTTGTAAGTAAGAGTTTTTATTTTGATCTCCAGCCACCAGGTATTTTTGAATATATTGATCCAGTGCCACTTGGCCCTAAAGGAAAGACTGTGAGGGCAATTGTATTGCTCTTTGCAAAACTTCTCCAATTTTTTGAGATTGTGTAAAACCAAGAGACAGAATGGGTTTGTACAATATCGTACGAAATTGTATGCACACCACTTTGTATGATATCCTAAGAAATAAGGCGACCGCTGGCTGGTTATGTGACACCGGCTACAGAACAGTATCATATCTTGGTATTGATAGCTTTTACAAAAGACATTTTCATCATCACATTCCTTTACGTGCTGTGAGAACCACAGATAGTGATGAACAATCAAGTTGTGGGCACGATGACATGTCAAACTGTGGGCGCACTGTTTCATGCCCACAGACATCATTGTTTTCCCTAACACCATATCAATCTTGAGCTGTGAATATTTTAACTTTAATTGTGGTCTAATAAATAGTTAAACAATAGAAAACAACGGTTTTGCTGGCAATGCATTCCTAGCATGTCTCTCAGTGTGATCGGGGCCTAACGCCAAACCCCCAGATATTTTTCAACTGCTGCTGACCCACGTGACATCACTTGAGGCAATTTAGCAAACTTCAAATAGCTCCCTCTATAGCCACAAACAACTGGCTCCTCTGCAACTTTTTTTATAAATGCAGTGTAATTCTAATTTTGAATGGCGCATTTAATACAGTCTATGGTTCCAGACTGTTTTGAAACAATTAGACTTAGACTTCTCTTTATTAATCCTTTTGGGATGACTCCCGCAAGGAAATTGAAATTTCCAGCATCCGCAAGAAGAATACAATATAGAGAGAAAAATGAGGGAGACAGTATAAATATAGGAGTAATAACAGTAAGAATAATAACAATAAAAAAACCTTTGGCTATGAAAAAAAGACATTTACCATAAATTATCATAAAGTCTCAGTGTCGAGTCAAGTGTTAAAGTGATTAAAAATTAAAAAACCCGTCTGACACCCATCTAATAAATCTTGACTATATCAACCATACTTACATTTTACAGTAAATTCTAATCCCACTTTGATTTACTATAAAAAACCTCCTCACCAAAATTATCGTGTTGGGACAATCAAGGCAACAAATCAACAACACAAAGTATCTCTGCACGCAACATCTCTTAAAATCTCCTTTTCTAACAAACACACACAAACACACCTCAAAGCTCACAAGGATGTTTATAGCTTAGTTTTGGGCGGTTGCTCTCTGTTTCTCTTCTAATCTCATTGTGTCTCTGCTGGCCTCTGATCTTTGACATTTTCAACATTCCAGCCATCTGCTGGTCTCTCATTTGCCTGGCAGCACCCCAGCAGTACTAAACTAAACAGACGGCTTGCAACCTCAGCTTTTATTTCTCTGGCTGTCTGTCTCTCCTCAGTAGGAAAGAAATAAAGAAAGAAAGGTCTTGTTGAAACCCACTCCCAGTATGATAGCTTTTACAAAAAGACATTTTCATCAACACATTCCTTTACGTGCTGTGAGAACCACAGATAGTGATGAACAATCATGCGGTGGGCACGATGACATGTCCTGTTTTGAACCAAAGGCGCACTGTTTCACGGCTACAGGCATCATTGTTTCTGCCTAACACCATATCAATCTGAAAGTGTGTGTGTGTGTGTGTGTGTGTGTGTGTGTGTGTGTGTGTGTGTGTGTGTGCGTGTGTGTGTGTGTGTGGGGGCTTTCGATGCCGAAGTGGGCAACACAATTGTTGAATATTACCTTTTATGGGTCACCACTACACAAATGAACACTACAAAAAGGAGTATTGAGCAATGAAATGCATCTGTAACGTCAAACATTTTCCATTGAGAAAGGTTATGTTTGTTTCCTCTCTGGTTTGTTAAAGTAGAATGCAATGCTGTGGTTTTAAATGCAGGATGTTAGAAGGTCATTCAGTGGTTCTACCACTTTCACAATCTCTCCCCATGTTTGCTTTTATGTTTTCTCTCACTCTCTTTCATTACTTTTCACTTTTTTCTTCGAGGTCAGAGAAGAGCAATCAGTTTTTAAAAGAGAGTTCATTTTGATAATATGAACAAGAAAGCTGAAATGGGACTGTGATGCTGTCGCTTCCCGATGTGAGTCGGGTGCAGATTTGAGTCGAGACAAATAGCCTACAAGATGCTAACGTGAGACTTCTGTAATTCAAATACAGTAAAAATAGACCTACTTAACCAAGTTCGTTCACTGCTGGCTACAAGTTAGCATCAAACACAACAAAGGTCATTTGTCAGTTGAATGGTGTTTTGAGCTAACATTAGCAATCAAACAATTATAGATAGCTAAAACGTTTCTGAAATGATTTCCATCTTCTGTTATTGTTTGTACTAAGAAAAGTTAATTATTTTTATTTTATGGATTTCACAAATTTCAGTATGACACGTTTATGCCGTAAACCGTTTAAATCTGAGCATGCAGGACTCAAATCTGCACTTGACTCACATCAGGCCGTGAAACGCCCCTTCGGTGTCATTTGACTGTTTTTGCCGTCTACATTAGGGAGGCGTGTCTTAACTTGTGCGTCCTGTCTTCAGGTAACTAATTAGAGTAACTCAGCTCACCTGGGTCTGGTGTGCTGAGGCCTCCTACGCTGCAGTATCCTCTGTCCCTACCCCCTCTCCCTGCTGTCTCCACAGGCACACTAAAGCCCTGTTTACACGTACATGGTTATTTTGGAAAACGGAGACATTTCCCTTGGTTTGTGCCCTTCGTTTACACGCAAACGGAGAATTTGCCTCTGAAAAAAACACTGGCCAGAGTGGAGATCTGGAAATCTTCGTTTGCACGTTTGCATGTAAACTGAGACAAAACGGAGCTTAAGGCAGCCAAGGACGAGAAGAGAGAGGAAGTGATGCGTTGCTGTTGATGCTATTTTTGGGATTCTGATTGGCTGATTGACGTGGGCTTGAGCTTCTCGTTACACTGCCACCTACAGGTTTGGCATGCTCTTGACAACAATGACGGCATATATACCAAACACTTTTCTGAAAACTGACAGGTGTACACAATGTTATTTTTGAAACCGGAGAGCTTAAAATGTATGTTTATGAAAGAAAAGTTGCCCACATGTAAACATAGCCCAAGGTTGGGTTAGGTTATGTTTGGTTCTGTTATCCTGGTTTACTCATGCACACCCTACACCACTTCTTCCACTGATTTCTACATCTAATTCTGTATATAGTTAATTTGGTTCAATTTGGTTTGATAAAGTATTGTTTAAACATTTGACATGGTGTTGTCTCCCTCTTTGTTATGACCACCTGACTCAGCGCATGAAGAGGATTTTGAAAATAGCGTGATAATCAGACTGAAAACCATTTCGTTTCTTTTCAACATTATCATACACGTTCTGAAATGTTGAAATTGTGAAATGCGGGCAGAGATCTGGAGCAAGGCTACTCTTTAAAGCTGCGCTAATCAATGTTTTTACATCAACATATCATCAAATGACTGTGTGTTATGTGAGAATGTTTGATTATAGTGAGCACAGGAATAGCTACCAAACTCAGTTCACCTCAGATCTGCGGAGCGTTCTAGCCCACAACTTTAATCTTCTGGTTGCCTCTCACTCTCATCAACCTATTTTTAAATTTTAACCATAGCAGGCAGCTTTTTTCAGAGAAATATCTATTTGAACGGCTGGACACCACCTGCTCAGCACCAAACGGCAGACAGACAAAGTTGGCAACCTAATTTTAATGTTCTGTTCGAGTAACGATAACAAAAACATCATTAACTTGCCAAAGTTTTAGTAAACATCCATCTACACACTATAATAAAGATTGGCTTATCTGAGACACCTTAATGACAAGTAGTCTGACTATTTTATGTGGTAATAATTGCTAGAAATGCTTCCAAAGGTCAATCTTCAGATGAGTTTTTACAGGGCAATATTTGAATAACATGTTTATAGCAACAGGTTCAAGACAACAGAGACACTGACTTACACAAATACACACACACACACACACACACACACACACACACACACACACCGTCTCACAGTTAAATCTAACCACAGGAGCGTCACACGGGACATAGTGACGTCCTTTGTGCAAATGCCCTGCAGTCGAACAAAGTGTTCATGTTTTGCACTTTATTTTATTTGTTTTTTGCATATTAGACTGAGTTGTTACAACATGACATGAGAGTATTTTTTTGAAAGTGAGAAGAATAGAGGAAGAAGAAAGAGGACGAGCAAAGAAACACCAAAAATGACACTCAAGACAAAAACATTGCACCTATTTACAAGAAATACTTACAATGATGTGAAATGTGAGTGTGAGACGGAGAGAGTCAGATTGAGAGAAAGACAGAAAGAGAAAAAAGAGACAGACAAAAAGATAAAGCGAAGGAGGGATAGGAAGAGAGGGAGGGGAAAGAAAGGGCTGGGGTTTCCTTGCCTCTCCTTTCTGCAGTCTAATCAAGATAATGACGCAGGCACAGGAGATAATACTCACACATATGCAAACAGTACACAACCACTTTCTCTCTCTCACTCTCACACACACACACACACACACACACGCACACGCACGCACACACACACACACACACACACACACACACACACACACACACACACACACACACACACACACACACACACAGCAATGCATTTACCCCAAACCGTCACACAGCCTTTTGCAAACCGCCCACGGCTGCATCACTCTCTCCCCTGCTTTCTCCTTTCAGGGCAAGTTCCCTCACATCTGTCTGGGTCTCACTCTCTTTTTTTTTTTATTCTCTCTACCTCTTTCACCCAATCTGCTGCCTCTTTTGATCCTTTCTTCCCTTTTCCTCCATCACTGCATTCATTTATTTTTTAATGAGCTCAGCCCTTTGTAAAACCACTTCCGGGAAATGGATTGTGCGTGCATGTGTGCGTGGGTGCGTGCGTTTACTTACTTAATCCGTATGAATCCCTTTTGTTCTGAGGTGAAAGATATGCATTGCAGATGAATAAGCTACAATTCTTGAAAGCATTTTGCAGACCGGTACACCTCAACCATCCTTCACTGCATCTTGACCTGTACTGTTATACTGTACTTATACAACTGTAAAAAGTCAGTAGTAGACAAACTTTCAACCAACTAATAGAGGTAATGTTAACTCAATTAGCCAAAGCTATTGTAAAAACAAAACACAGTTTAACGTATACATTTTTTTTGGTTTGTTTGACATCCTGGGTGATGAAAGGATTTGAACTGAGCAGATATTAATAATTCATCTTATGTCCATGTAAATTTCTTAAAACCAATCACAATCGTATTGGGCAGTGCTAAGCACAGAAGATAAATAGGCTCGGAAGGAACTTGTTTTGGTGTTTAAAAGTCGTGCAACAGAAAACTCAGATTGGACAGATAGTCTAGCTAGCTGTCTGGATTTACCCTGCAGAGATCTGAGGACCAGGTAACCATAGTCCTCAGATTGGACAGATAGTCTAGCTAGCTGTCTGGATTTACCCTGCAGAGACCTGAGGACCAGGTAACCATAGTCCTCAGATTGGACAGATAGTCTAGCTAGCTGTCTGGATTTACCCTGCAGAGATCTGAGGACCAGGTAACCATAGTCCTCATTAATTGACCAGAGTTTAAAACGTCAACACAAAGGATATCTGGCCTAAATTAGTGAAATTTGTTGGCTTTTCCGGCGGCACCGGAGCAATCCAGGAAGTGGAACGTCAAGGATATAGACTACATGTTGACATACAGGGTTTGAACTGATTTGCATGCCTATCTGCATTTTGGGAGTTGGCGTATGAGTAGTTGTGTTTGAATGACACATGGAAACCAAACAGCGTCTGGTTTCCAAAGGTGGGACATTATGAGATGGCAGACAGGTCATGTAGGCTAGGCTCTCACATACAATATTTCTTACACTGTAAACCCAGATTTAGTTGTAACTTTTTAGAGGTCACCACTTATTCTTTCTTGTTTTGTCAAAAATCATATTCATTACTAAATTGCATTAGTTGTTTGTAATAATTAAGCACATTAAGTGCACAGATCATATTACAGTTTTTTGATTGCTTAACCCGTGTGTTGTCTTCCCGTCAAATTGAAAATCAACACTTTTGACGCTTTTTATTGATGTTTTTAACTTTTTCTAACATTTTTGTCCCTTTTTTTCAATGTTTGTCACTTTTTTTGACATTTTCAACACTACGTTACACTAACTTATTAACTTTAGTTTTACAGTTATTTTTTGGAATTTATAAACCTCATTTATAGGAAATTATACCTAATGTTTGAGTTAGAAAAGCAGAAATTAGGAATTATTTAGACTAAAATTAAAGGAAAGTATGTTGATGGATAATTACAGTCTGGATTATGTCAACTTTTACTCAATACTATTTGGAACCCACTTCAATTGTTTTTTCAAATGCTATAAAATTCAATATGACACTCCAAAATTAATGAAATATCAGTCTGTCAACATGGAGAATCAACAACAGATTTCATGCTACTACAGTAGTGTGCATAACACTGTTAGCTCAGCAAACAACAGACAGACATAAACTACTGTCTCCAGTACAGGTGACAATCACAGTAAATAAAAAGAAAATAACAACAAACAAGAAAACAGATCTGAAAAAACTGAAAATACAGTACAGAAAATACTAGACTTACCTACCTTATAGTGCTTCAACCTGATAGGTGTGTCTACAATCGACCAATCATGTGTTTGCGCACCTGATGGCTATGTTTCACAGATTGGCTTGACTTGCAACAAAGTGACATCATGATATACTTCTGTGTCTAATGTATACAAGTGTGTTTAGTGTTTTGCAAATCGTGTGAGGATGATATTGTGCTTACAGTGGTGCGCATCTGGGCCAATGTTTTGCTCCTTGTGTGTAAGGTTTGGATATTTCTGTAATACTTGTGATTTCAATGTGTACGCAATTGGCAAAACCTAAAAGGAAACGGGTCAATTCGCAAATTTCTAGTAAACTCATTTGGGATAACAGTGTAGCCTGTGGTTGTGTAATGCTTTTTATTTTATGTTTTATCAGTATGTTGGGAATGTTGCAACATAGACTGTGTAACGACACACACCTGTTGCTGTTTTGGGTGTGATGCATCGTTTTTGTGGTATGCCTCATATACTTGCTCATGACATTTACAGCCATCTACTACTGAACATGCCAAGATGACACCTTATGATAGAATACTTTTAATTTTGAAGCCCATCTTTGAGTGTGCAATATAAATATGACGTTTCCATTACAGTCATTGAAACTTCTGAATTTTGTCCACAAGACTACCCTTGAGTCTAACTGTTGTTAACAGTATTATTAATAGGCTGAGATTTACAGGTAAAAGCCAGTAAATTAGAATATTTTGAAAAACTTGATTTATTTCAGTAATTGCATTCAAAAGGTGTAACTTGTACATTATATTTATTCATTGCACACAGACTGATGCATTCAAATGTTTATTTCATTTAATTTTGATGATTTGAAGTGGCAACAAATGAAAATCCAAAATTCCGTGTGTCACAAAATTAGAATATTACTTAAGGCTAATACAAAAAAGGGAGTTTTTAGAAATGTTGGCCAACTGAAAAGTAAGAAAATGAAAAATATGAGCATGTACAATACTCAATACTTGGTTGGAGCTCCTTTTGCCTCAATTACTGCATTAATGCGGCGTGGCATGGAGTCGATGAGTTTCTGGCACTGCTCAGGTGTTATGAGAGCCCAGGTTGCTCTGATAGTGGCCTTCAACTCTTCTGCGTTTTTGGGTCTGGCATTCTGCATCTTCCTTTTCACAATAGCCCACAGATTTTCTATGGGGCTAAGGTCAGGGGAGTTGGCTGGCCAATTTAGAACAGAAATACCATGGTCCGTAAACCAGGCACGGGTTGATTTTGCGCTGTGTGCAGGCGCCAAGTCCTGTTGGAACCTGAAATCTCCATCTCCATAGAGCAGGTCAGCAGCAGGAAGCATGAAGTGCTCTAAAACTTGCTGGTAGACGGCTGCGTTGACCCTGGATCTCAGGAAACAGAGTGGACCGACACCAACAGATGAAATGGCACCCCAAACCATCACTGATGGTGGAAACTTTACACTAGACTTCAGGCAACGTGGATCCTGTGCCTCTCCTGTCTTCCTCCAGACTCTGGGACCTCGATTTCCAAAGGAAATGCAAAATTTGCTTTCGTCAGAAAACATGACTTTGGACCACTCAGCAGCAGTCCAGCTCTTTTTTCCTTAGCCCAGGTGAGACGCTTTTCGCGCTGTTTCTTGGTCAACAGTGGCTTGACACGAGGTATGCGGCAGTTGAAACCCATGTCTTTCAAGCGTCTCTTGGTGGTGGATCTTGAAGCACTGACTCCAGCAGCTGTCCACACCCTTTTTCACAATCTTGACTAGGGCGCGGTGATCCCTATCGCTTGTACACTTTTTCTGACCACAGTTTTCCTTCCCTTTGCCTCTCTATTAATGTGTTTGGACACAGAGCTCTGAGAACAGCCAGCCTCTTCAGCAATAACCTTTTGTGTCTTTCCCTCCTTGTGCAATGTGTCGATGGTCGCCTTTTGGACAGCTGTCAAATCTGAAGTCTTCCCCATGTTTGTGTAGGCTTCAGAACTGGACTGAGAGACCATTTAAAGCCCTTTGCAGGTGTTTTGAGTTAATCAGCTGATTACTTTGTGGCACCAGGTGTCTTCAAAATGTAACCCTTACACAATATTCTAATTTTGTGACACACGGAATTTTGGATTTTCATTTGTTGCCACTTCAAATCATCAAAATTAAATGAAATAAACATTTGAATGCATCAGTCTGTGTGCAATGAATAAATATAATGTACAAGTTACACCTTTTGAATGCAATTACTGAAATAAATCAAGTTTTTCAAAATATTCTAATTTACTGGCTTTTACCTGTATAGCAACATAGGCTGTATGTGATGATTCTTTTTTAAATCAAGCCTTTTTATGTAAAATCAGACATTCAGCACCGCCATGCAGGTCGAATGGAATGATCCTTTGTTTCATAACCCTATTTTCACCGTGCCTTTGTGGGCATCGGAAAAACATTTTTCCCAGTGAAAACGTCATTATTCACATTGCTTCATGTGGGAATCAGAGGTGGGAAACTGGGGCTGGATTTTGCTAACAGAGTTTCCCAGCTGGGGACGTGTTGTTGACGGCTGACGTACAGAAACATGGCAGATGATCGTTCAAATGTGTTGAATCGTTAGAAACCTTTCCTAAATATAGGCAATTCACGCATGCAAGTAATATATTTTGTCAACATCCACTATGTAGGTTTAGGTTGGAGTCGTCTATTGGTTTCAACAGAGTAACTTAAATTAGTTATAAAAGTTGTGTGCCAGTAACAAGTAAACCAATTCAAGTCAAGCAGGCCTATGTTTTGAGTTCTTGTACAAACTGTAATGAGGAAAGCAATGCATAATTGAAGAGCTTTGGGGTTTCCTTTGTTATTGTGGCCTCCATGTTACTAGCCCCGGATGCAGTACTTACAATTAAATAATAATGATGGGTGTGTGCCGACCTACTGCTTACCTGTTGCCCCCCTGCCTCTAATATCTTGTCTTTATTTCCAACAGTGGATTCTAACAGGGCTAGACACAGTAGATTAATGTCTTTGTGTATGATTCTCAGTAATCACACAGAGAATGCCTTTGTTTTCTCTCTAAATCCCTTTATGTAACACTAATGCATTGCTCTAAATCTCTCTCTCTCTTATTCTCTCTCTCTCATTCTCCTTTAATCACACTGTAAACTAGTTCATACCTGTCAAAATGTCTTATTGGCCTACTGACTGCTGTGTAATCTGCTTCCTTGATAAGATCTGAAGCCTACAAATCAGCCGCTATATTGTTGCACATATTGTAATTCCAGATGCAGCTTGCCAGTGGATGTTTGGACATTTATGCTGTAAAATAGCCTGAACAAGGAGGGGATTTCCAATTTAATATCCTCTCTTAAAAGGAATGGAGATTAGGATATAAAAAAGGGAATTTATGACTTTAAGGAACTGAACTTCCCCATAGATTCTGTTGTCTGGAGAACAATGATGCGTAAGGGTTTTCATGCTGATTTAAACTAGGAGCACCTGTTCTGAAGAGAGTGTGTTTATCTTGTGTATGACAAAGTCTTAAGATTATTAGACTTTAGGTTGTAAGGACAAGAAATGCGGCCCCTATAATCCCATGTTAGACGGACTATGAATAAACAACCCTTCAATTAAACTAATTTATTAGCAAACTACTGTGGCACACAATCATAGCTTTCATCTTAAGACATTCTTGAAAACTGTAAAATTAACTGACTTAGTTCATTCAGTAGAGCCTAGATGTGTTTGAACACTGAACACTGACTGATTGATACAAAGTGGTTTTGATTGTCGTTTCAATATGTACCAACAGGGGGAGTAAATCAAAAACTGAAGCTCAGTGTTCCAGTGAGGACTCCTTTTTAACTCTGGCATCTGTGTAGTAGAGCTTAAAACATAAGTATTTTACGATGCTGCCTAAAAATTAACATAAAGATTCAAAGCTGTCAGTATTTTGTCAGTATGTTACATTGTTTACATTAAATGGGGCAGACCTGATTGGCATGAAACCTACACATTTTTAATAGATCTGTTCTTAAATCATATATTTATTTGATTAGTTTGATCAAAGATGCACAACAGACATTTAGGGCTCTTGACAGAAACATACACAAAGGAACTCTCACCTTCAAACAAGTGGCGAGGATATACACATACGCACTAAACACACCAGACATGGACACAAGGGGCGTCTGCATTTAAAGCAGCCCTATTTCTCAAAAGTGTGCCAGAGAGTGAAAGAAAGAACAATAACAGAGATTAATCGAGTGAAAAGAAGCCTCCCTCCTCCCTCACAGACAGACACACACACACACACACACACACACACACACACACAGACACACAAACACCCTGAGCCCTGACCTTTGAAGGAAGACGACAGATGGGTTTCTCTTTGGCCAGGTCCTTGCTGACAGCTGTCCAGGACATAGGGAGCTGTGTGTGTGTGTGTGTGTGTGTGTGTGTGTGTGTGTGTGTGTGTGTGTGTGTGTGTGTGTGTGTGTGTGTGTGTGTGGGGTTGCAGGGAAACGGTCAAAGGTCAAACATTCACTGGAAGAAAGAGTTAAAACATAAGCAAATGCATATGGACGTGCACAAAGCACACACGTGCAGGCAGGTCTAATCTCACATTCATGTAGACAAATCCATATTCATAAATGCTGCTCTCTGTCTGTCTGTCCATCTGCCTGCCTCTGACCAATCATTTCTTTGTCTCGGTGTACTCAGCCTATTGTTTTGACCTGATTAGTCTGGTCTTCCCCCCATCAGATCAGAAAAAGCAGTGCTGATGATCACATTTAAACCTTGCAACTCCAATACACAAATCCAATGTATTGCGTTTCTTGAACAAACAGGTCAGTCTCATAATTCAGGATGCACAGCGCTTCCCCACCATGCAGGGGTTTCCCATCTCCAGACTGGACATGTCTGTGCATGTTTGAAAGAGAGAGAGAGGGAGAGAGGGAGAGAGGGAGAAAAAGATCAAAGAGGGAGGAATGTAAGCCTTTTTTGGCATCAGACCGCAGCCAAACTGTAGTTATTATAGTTAAGTTGCTTTCAGACCATTCTGTGCTTTGCTGTCAGCAGCAGTTTTCACACTTTCTTCAGTGGATTTGTAAGTCTTTTGAATGAGCTTCTGAGTAGTAGGCATCTTCTGTTTGGCCAACTTAGCTTTTGTTTTTGTTTTTTTAAGATTTTTTTAAGCATATGGTTGACAGGTAGGAAAGTGGAGCTAGAGAAGACCTTAAGCAAAGGGGGACCCAGGATTCAGCTTTAATGGTACACACTCAACCCTTACAGCTACAAGGGCGACACACCGACCTTAAGGAGGTTAGACAGACAGTGACGTACAAAATAAAAAATGGCCTTAGTTGTTTGAGCATTGGGTCCCCAGCAAACATCTGCAAGAGTGTAAAATAGATCAGATGAACGGTTCTTGAGATATGTCAAGGACAAACACACACACACACACACACACACACACACAGATTCCTTGTTTTATAGTTAGATTAGCGGTTGATCCTGAACATAGCTGAACTCAATGTTCTTACACCCTCCCCAAAACAGATTTTTAAGCATTTCTGTACACTTTTTTATCAAGTTTTTTTTGAAGAACTTATTTGTGGAGTCCATAGTGTCTGCCACTAGCTAGTCTCCCTAGCGCTGCGGAGGAGGGTCTGGCTAGTCTACACAACAATCCTGGATAGAAGAAGAACGTGCTCTGGTTTATTGGCATTCAATAAATAATAATAGAATTGTTGGCGATTGAAACATATCGTCAAATGAGGGACAACCTCCGGCTGCACCGGAACTTTGCTGTAAATGACATGTTGTCAATATAGTGCTTTTGTGACCCAGGTGCTTGCACGCTTATGTCAAATATGAATATATATTTTTAAGTTCCTTACCCTCTTTTTGTTTTCACTTTTCTAAATGCAGCCAAGGCCATATCACTTTGGTTTCTATTTTTGAATTCTTTCTTATTCATATGCACCAAAAAACTAAGTTTCAGTCTCATGTTGCTAGGCAAGCTACGTGTGTGAGGTGTTGCTTGTCATGTTGTCATTGTCAAGCCACAGAAAATTATACTTAAATCTGAAGCTCTCCAGCTCAGGAGCTTCATCTTTTTTACGGCGTTAAAAGACTTGAATGCTTGTGTTGCTCTGTATCTGCTGGATGTACAAGGCCATCTTGCCATGCAAGATGTCATCATCCAAGAACATATGGCATTGGCCAGTCAAATGCATGTAATCACTCATATCAAGTAGAGTGAGATTGTCAGGAAGGCAAAGTAATAACGCAATGTATTGCCTGTGTGAACATTGAGAACAACTGTTTGCACTAGCCACAACAACTAGCTAAAATATGTCAGGGTGTTCTGCCCTGAAGTGAGAATACACAATCATGGACACACTTTGTGTACTGCTTAACACTTAGGAACAGGAGTTTCACATGAAAACACCTGAGGTGGTTTGAGTAGTGTCTCATGTTAGCTTTGGACTTAATAATGCAAACGTTTATCGTGTGTGTGTGTGTGTGTGTGTGAAGAAGTGACTGTTTGACTGTTCCAACAGCACATCATTAAACAGCACGGTTACATAATAATAAAAACATGTGCCAAAGACAGAACCGACAGAGAAGGTCAAACAAGTTTGGAGTTGAAATTATTTTACCACAAGGTTGATACTGGAACACTGACAAGGTAAAATTGATAAAGCCTCTGGAGAGAGACGATGACAACAGCAATGCATCAACATTACTGCTGTGAAAAGCTGCAGCTTCCCCACATTACTTCAGATAAAAGTTACCTTAGTATCGTTTACCGAAAGTTGACCCTGGCTACATTTCCATCTTGTACAGTTTCTTAAACAACACTGGTTTTCGATTTCTCTGACTGATAAATAATTCAGCTCACTTGGAATCTCGACCAAGGAGGCACCAACAAAAACGTACTAGTACCAGGTATCCACCTTTTGTGCTAATGGAAAACCAAAAAAAGGGCGAGTCAAATAGAGTTGAGCACAAAAAAGCAGCTTAAAGGTCACATTGTAAAAGCAACATATTATTTTCACTTCACATAAGTGTGGCAAGCCAACTTGTTTCTGTCAATTCCTTTGTCAGATGTGTATCACCGATTTATCAGACAAGCACTATGTATTGATTGGCCTTGATACTGTGTGAGCCCTTTGAGGCTTGTCCCAACCTGTTAATCAATATCAATCCCATTGCACCAACAATGGGGCACACAGAGATAACAAGATGTGTGTCGGGATTAGTGTGCCCTTTGTAGAATCTGTAAATATTGAAAACCCCAAAAAAAAGTTTCCCTTTGGATTGCTCTTTTTATTTAAACAGGTGGTTTCTTATCCACAGCGTTGAGTAAATTCACTTTTCGAGAGTCTAGTAGGTTCTACGGAGATTCACGTAAGCACCCAACATAGAGAGACAATAATCACACATGAATCTCTGGGCATGGAAGAGCAACAGATGGGAAACTAAAGACTTCTCTCTAAAGGCACAGATGAAAGTTGCAATTTATATACACACAGAGCCACAACAAACACTGCTTTATTCTGCATAGGTAACATATGTTATTGCCTAGATCAGTGATCCAGCAGTTCTGAAGGCTGTGGGATGTCCCCCTTTCTGGTCTACATATCCATGCCCCTGCTGAATTAACTTATACCTGGTGGGGACAAAATGTACCAACTCATCAAAGTGATTAATGCTACAACACCGATAGACCATATGTTATATACCTAAAATAGCAGTATTTTAAACTAAGTACAACGTGAACAGTTTATAGTGTGATAGAACGATCAAATCCGAGTGGTAGCAGAGCTCCGTCCTATCAGCGGCAGTTGGTGGATGTGTTTAGCCGCCAATAGGTGACCATGAGCAGTCCACAGGCACCGTCAGTCTGTTCAAGGGGCCATGGGGCTGAGAAAAAGTGAGTCATGGGACGACAACAGCTAAGTTTGGGCACCAAAACCACTAGTTTTGGATGAAGACAAACCCAAGGAACGTGTTTCCTGGGTGAAAGTGTTTTATTTTTTTCCCCCCAGGATGTGAGCAAATTGAGCAAGAATACTGAGATTGGCTGTACATTTAGACTCGTTTTAGATTAACATCAAATTTTACTGCAACTACGGTAGAACAACATTTGGTATGTGTGTGTGTTTCTTATTCATCAAACATTATAAATAGCATAAGCACCACACTGGGCACAAAAAAACAGCTGGTTTGGTAGTGCACCAACGCATTCCTCTGACCCCCCCAACCTCCCCTGATCTTGTCTTCTCGGACAGACATGCTAAGAGAACAGGTGTGAGCCTATTGCCTGCACACATGCACGCAGCTGGGATTGGGATTTCAATAATGTCATTCACTGGAGCTGAATAGGAGTCAGTAGGGCCCCCGCTCTGTCCTGCGCCTCTGGTTGACAGACGAGCAGCCGTGTCTTTGTGCTGAGCCGAGGGGCCCCGGATCACTCAGCAGAAAGGAGGAGGTGGAGGAGGAGACGGTTGGTGGGTTTATAGCGGGTTTTAGCAATGGCAATCAACGGAGTCTGTAGTCACTTAGTAAAGACAGGAGGAGCAGAAGGAGGAGGGAAAAGAGGAGGAACAGTGGTGGTTACGGTTTGGTAGGGCTGAAATAGTGGCAGCCGTCGGGGCTTAAGGTCATGTGTCAGCTCAGTGTTCACTGCTTTCGTCATAGCAGATGGAGCTTTTGTTTTGTCTCCGTTTAAAAAAAAAAAATCTGTTTCTGCTGTGCACCCACTGTACTAATAATACAGTAAATCTTTACTGTTCCCATGTACATACTGTGAGCCCGTTTAAAATAAGCACGTTTGCTGGCATCCATGCAAATGTATACGTGTACCAGTGTCTGTTTTTGTGCAGGGCAAGAGTGGGGGTGGGGGTAGTTGGATGGCTCTGGCTGATCCCACCTGCTGATGTCCATACAACGCTTTGCAGTGTCAACTTGCCACAATGCCCCTGCTGCTGCTGCCCCTGCTGCAGCCGCGCATCCTGCTCTTCAAGGATCTTTTTTTCTTTCAGTTTATCATCATGACAAACACTTCTCTTAAAGGATCGCTACACCCAGTCTGCCAGGGGTCACATGAAAATTAATGCATGGCACACGCAACTGCTGCAGCTTGAGCTGCTCCAATGCATCCCCCTTTACAAAGCTTAGTCTGGTTTTCCAAATCCTTTACAGCCTAGTTAAAAGGTCAGACTATTGAAATCACAACAGCCCCTGTAGTTGCAAATTATAGGCTGTTTTCCACAAAACCCTCTTGCACACTTTGCTTGTGTACTATTGGTTGAGCTTCCTAAGGTTGCTAATCCCTGGTTTAACATCTAGTTCAGCCTCTACTCATCCACACTTCGCCTGTCTAAGGTAAATCCACACTATCTGTTTAATTTGAGTTTTTGAATGTCACATGTTCCACCAAAACAGTTTCCTTCCCAAGGCTATTTTGCAGAGGCAACTTTGTTTCGTTTCACTTAACATTGCCAAAGACGATTGTGATTGGTTCAAAGAAATGCCAATAAACCAGAGCACATTTTTCTTCCATCCCGGAATGCCGTGTGGACTAGCCAGATTCTCCCCCTAGAATAATATGGCAATGTGAGACCATCTTTTGTACTACTAGCTTGCGCTAAAGCTAAATTTAACCCAAGGCTTGATGGCAGGGCTGTTAGCAGAAGCACTAGCATAGCTTCCTCGGCAGAAGAGCAATCACCCCTCCCGACTGCAAACCAGTTTTCAACCCATGCCAGCTTCTTTGGTAGTCGCTGTTTCACCTTATTGTAATTTTACTACATGTCTGTCTACTCTGTAAACATCATCTAATGCATGTCAGTCCATCCTGGAAGATGGCTCCCTCCTCTGTCGCTCCTCTCATTTTCTATTTTTGGGAATTTTTTCTTTACTTGAACTGAGGGTCTAAGGGTGTTGTATTATGTGCATATGTAAAGCCTTCAGGCCAATAAGTGATTTGAGATCTGGGGGTATATTAAAAAAAAACTGACTTTACTTGACTTGCCGTCTAATGATGAGCATTTCCTTTGTTAAAATGTCTCATGCATTTACTTTTATAATGAGTTAGCATCTTATTGCAACACCAGAGAGGTGTATAATGAGAATAAGACGTAATCATAAGGTAAGACTTTGGGGAATGTTAGCTGATAGTTGAACAAGTTTGACGCATCACACAGACACATTCACACATACATAAGGCCATCTAATCACCTGTTATGCTCCAGGCCAACTCTCTAAACCACATTTCTAAACCTAATTCGAGCACAAGAATTCACAGCATCTCACACAGACTTGGATGAGTCACTGTTGTTGCAGGGAGTGTAAAATAAAAGCGATAAAACACACCAGCTGCAGAAGTCTCACGTAGCAGAGTTTGTTTTATAGATATGAAATATTTAGACTCCCTGTGTTATCATGTCAGAGCTTGGCTTACACAAAGAGAAGAAGACAAAAATGACTATGCAATGCATTAATATGGAGAGCAGGGAAAGCTACCACTTCAGTGGAAGTCAGTCATCCTCGTATATACAAAAGCATGCACAAAATATTTCTGCAGAAAGCTATAACGATTATATTCCCATTCATGATAATTCTCTACAAGGTATTAATAACTTCATCTTAAGCATGAATGAATCAAACACGTTAAAAATGCTATGATTCGTTAACCAGAGGATGAGTAAGGGTGACAGGTGTGGTGATAACCCAGTTATGTAGGCAGATCATATCTGAGCCGTGACATCATTGCGCTGTGTGCTCTCTCTCTTTCTCTTTCTCTCTCCCTCTCTCTCTCTCTCTCTCTCTCTCTCTCTCTCTCTTACTCTCTTTTTCTCCATGTCTTGCTTGCTATTTGGTATTCTGCTGCAGCTCCTAGCTACTCCAAGACACAAGCCTCTATTCCCAGCTTGATTTGAAGTACAAGCAAGGGAGGGGATGAGGAAAGAGAGAGAGAGTGGAATTGCATAAATAAAAGAAAGTTTGGGGGTGGAATAAAGGTCAAAGCAAGAAATTAAAGAGGGAGAAAAGAAGTAGATAAATGTTGAAGATGAAGGAAGGAGACGGGTATAGAGACAGGTGGACAAGGGAATGCAAAGACAGAAAAACAGGAAACAAAGGGAGGGCTAAGGATGAGAGACAGAGAAAATTGTGCACTCTGGCCTCCCATTTTTATTCACCAAAGGAGTACCTCTGGGAACTACCTGTCTGTGTCTAAATGCATGGATGGTCGGCTGGCTCTGTGTACAGGAAGCTATTATACTGGTGTCTTCCTTTCTCTTGCTCTCACTCGTTGGCAAGGCAGATCCTCTGTGCTGAGAGAGGCATGATGCACACTGTCGTATTGTCCTACTCCATCATTTATGCACTCCTTTTTAGTCTCTGCCCTTCTTTTTTTACAAGTGTACTAACAGTTTTCAGCCCTGTAGACTGACAAAATCCCCTCCACTATTCAATTTGATTTAATTGACCTCAGTGTGAAGAAATTTTAATCTCAGTTTACCTCAAGACACAAAATGCCTAGCGTATTTGTATGATTGCAAACCCAGGGCAAGAAAATACATTCACAATACTCTTTGGCAATATCCATTCATTCAGCAATGAGAGGCCACTCTGCCTAACTACGTGTTCTTGAGAAATGCAAGGACACTATAATACCTTTTCCTTTCAGAGTGGAGAGAAATACTGCTGTGCTGTTTCCAGTGAAGGAATGCATATTGGCAGTCATGATTCTTCCTACCTAATTCCCCTTCTGCGTGGAGCCGCTCTGATAACAGATGCATGACGCACTCCCACTGGGGCTTGTATTGATGACATTGGTCTCCCAGACTATTGATCTGGGTGGGGAACCTCATGGCCTGGCTAAATTAACATGTATTTTTGGGAATTAAACTCAAAATGTTTTATTTGATTAACATTTGGAATGCCAGTTACTTAAAGCAACTAAAAACAAATCATGACAATAAAAACCATAAGGTTTTGTTCAAAGTTAGAAAATCAAAGAGAATTATCATCAGACAAATCCATTATTGCAGGTTTCATACAATTATAAAGAGGTTAATGACAATACAGGGATTAGTGCAAACAATATACACTCACCGGCCACTTTATTAGGTACACCTGTCCAACTGCTCGTTAACACTTAATTTCTAAGCAGCCAATCACATGGCGGCAACTCAGTGCATTTAGGCATGTAGACATGGTCAAGAGAATCTCCTGCAGTTCAAACCGAGCATCAGTATGGGGAAGAAAGGTGATTTGAGTGACTTTGAACGTGGCATGATTGTTGGTGCCAGAAGGGCTGGTCTGAGTATTTCAGAAACTGCTAATCTACTGGGATTTTCACGCACAACCATCTCTAGGGTTTACAGAGAATGGTCCGAAAAAGAAAAAACATCCAGTGAGCGGCAGTTCTGTGGGCGGAAATGCCTTGTTGATGCCAGAGGTCAGAGGAGAATGGCCAGACTGGTTCGAGCTGATAGAAGGGCAACAGTGACTCAAATAACCACCCGTTACAACCAAGGTGGGCAGAAGAGCATCTCTGAACGCACAGTACGTCGAACTTTGAGGCAGATGGGCTACAGCAGCAGAAGACCACATCGGGTGCCACTCCTTTCAGCTAAGAACAGGAAACTGAGACTACAATTTGCACAAGCTCATCGAAATTGGACAATAGAAGATTGGAAAACGTTGCCTGGTCTGATGAGTCTCGATTTCGGCTGCGACAGTCGGATGGCAGGGTCAGAATTTGGCGTCTACAACATGAAAGCATGGATCCATCCTGCCTTGTATCAACGGTTCAGGCTGGTGGTGGTGGTGTCATGGTGTGGGGAATATTTTCTTGGCACTCTTTGGGCCCCTTGGTACCAATTGAGCATCGTTGCAACGCCACAGCCTACCTGAGTATTGTTGCTGACCATGTCCATCCCTTTATGACCATAATGTACCCAACTTCTGATGGCTACTTTCAGCAGGATAATGCGCCATGCATAAAGCTGGAATCATCACAGACTGGTTTCTTGAACATGACAATGAGTTCGCTGTACTCAAATGGCCTCCACAGTCACCAGATCTCAATCCAAAAGAGCATCTTTGGGATGTGGTGGAACGGGAGATTCGCATCATGGATGTGCAGCCGACAAATCTGCGGCAACTGTGTGATGCCATCATGTCAATATGGACCAAAATCCCTGAGGAATGCTTCCAGCACCTGGTTGAATCTATGCCACGAAGAATTGAGGCAGTTCTGAAGGCAAAAGGGGGTCCAACCCGTTACTAGCATGGGGTACCTAATAAAGTGGCCGGTGAGTGTAGTTGCCCAAGACATTATCGATGACAAACTACCATACATTATCAACTGTAAGACACAAAGTAAAAGGTGGAAGTCTGGCATTCTTCTGTGCTTTCTGAATTGAAGCTAAAATTAATTTCTTAAAGTGGATTTCTAAATACAGTCACAACGTTTGAAATAAGATTAAGGATTACAAATTTAGCTCTGTGCTTCATTGGGGTCAAAATGTGAGGACTGGTTTGATCACTCAAGCAAAGCTAACAGAGGTATAGAATATAAAACAATTGGTGATTCATAACGAATTAACCTAAATGGCACACCAGGTTGGAGATTAATTAAGCATTCCTTAACGCAATGAAATCAGCTGAACTTGATTGTACAGTGGCTATCTCTTTTGTTCTCTAAGTCTAAAATATATGCATGCTGACTCACTCTGCTGTGCTCTGCTCATGTCAGTTTTTATTTGAGGAACATGAAAACCAAAACTGAAAATAGGTCCCTGAAGAACATGCAAATTTGTTTCAACCAATATGTTAATCATTGCATCCTGCATTGCATACTTCTGGTGTACATGGCTAAAATAACTAAACCATTAATAAATGTGAGTCAGGTTTCATACATATAGTGCTACGTCAGTTGGGTCTGGATGCATTATGTAGAGTCATGCTACACACACACTTGCATCCTACTGACCAAGTTACAGTTGCTATGGCAACTGGATCATAATCCCCTTTTTCTTTTGGCTTTTTCTATGAATGAGCTGTGGGTTCAAAGAACTAAAGCAGAACTTGTTCAAATAAATTTGTCCAACTTTCATATCTGCCTTCCATTGAGTATCTACATTACTTTCAATATTTTGTTTGGCATGCCTTCCTGTTTTCATACAAGGGTTTTTGTCTACTTAAAATTAAATAAATTACTTCCTCATTCCTGGTTAAGTTTTGAGATCAATGAGTGGTGTTATTTACACAGACGTTTACCACAGCTAGTGTGCTATTGTAGTGTGGAGGATTCAATATGTCAAAGAAATTTCATAATTTTAGTTACTTTACGTTTGTCATTGCCGGTCACATGATAAGCACATGTCTTGTGATTTAAATGCAGTAAGGCCAACTAAAGTCACAAGAAGGATAAAGACGGCAGAGTCAAACACTGGTGGGGCAGACCAAGCTAAAAGTGAAACCCCGTTAAATTTTGCTAAAGTTGAACTTGGAGGAAATGAAGTCAACCCCATGACCGTATATTTAAGTGACCACTTCAGCTTCAAGTGCAAGAAAGGCAACAGCTTTATTATGCAGTGTAAGCTGTGTTTGTCAAGAGAGACGGAAGTAGCAGCTTATAAAAACTCAACATCAAACCGGTGCAAGCATGGGTGACATTAAGTTAACTAACACACACAAAAAAGTTTTCATAGTTTAATAAGGGGCTTTACTCACATTAGCCAAAAAGATCAGTGCATGAAATCTCTAATGTTGGTGGACACTACATAAATTAAATGTCAGTCATTCACCACTGTGTTTCTTTAGTGGGAAAGCACATTTATTGCGCCATTGAAAAACAGGCACTTGCAGTGACATTTTCAGAGTTATTCACAAGACAACTGCAGCAGCTGTCACAGCTGGAGTCTAAAATCCCCACTCCCAAACCTGAATGAAGCATATAATGTAACCGTGTGCCGACCGTTTTCCCCACTGTGCTGAAAAGCCTTTAACATGATCTGAAATGTGGAGCTGAGCCAGAAATACCATTTATAGACATAACTTCAACATGTGTAATCTGCACCACCGACCCCCAGCATCCCATGTGTAGAATTGCCTGAGAGAGTCGCTGGGAAGAGTTCACACCAGCCCATCATAGATCACCAGCTCGGCATGAGGCCCATGATTCACCCAGGAAGTGTTAAACACAAACACACAGATAACACAAATCCCGGCAACACACACACTCACAAACCCCTCTCCTTCAACAATAAAACAGTATGGGGTACAGTGAACTGTGACGTGTGATGTGCTGCAGGGGTCTGATCTTTGAGTATTGCACTGCTATTGTTCTTTTAAATAATTGAACACTAAATTGCCACACTAAAATTGGTCAAATTAAAACCACAGGATTAGAATAAGCACACAGATTGTTTTCTAGACTGTGAGCCTTTATTTTAAAGTCCAAAACAATTACAATGTTAGATTACATCACGTTTAGTTGACCAATGTACTTATATGAGATGTCTGTTGCTGTAATGCACAAGGTCCAATTTTTTGTCAATGTCAATGTCAATTTTATTTCTATAGCACATCTAACAACAAACAGTAAAAACAGTTGACCAAAGTGCTGAACAGGGTCGATGTCAAATACATAAATAACAAGTGTAAAAATTACTACAACCCAAGTTAATCACAGGGAGACAAACAACAACACTTTCAAACATCAGAATCCAGGTTAATGAGGGTTAAAAGCTACAGCAAAAAAAGGTGCATCTTTAGCAGTGATTTAAACGTTTGTAGGGTCTGTGCAGCTTTAATATGCATGGGGAGGTTGTTCCATAGGGTGGGGCGCCCACTGCAAAGACTCTATCGCCCTTATTTTTAGCTTTGATCTCGGGACATCCAAGAGCAGCTGATTTGTTGACCTCAGCGTTCTGACTGGATAATGGTGGCATAAGAGATCAGCCAGATAAAGTGGCGCCAAACCATTTAAATCCTTAAAAACAAGCAATAAAATCTTAAAATCTATCTTGTAACGGACAGGTAGCCAGTGGAGGGCGGCCAAGACTGGCGTTATGTGTTCACGCTTTTTTGTTTTAGTTAAAAGGCGAGCAGCTGCGTTTTGGACTAGCTGGAGGTGATTTAAAGATTTCTGATGTAGACCCATATATAAAGAGTTACAATAATCCAGCCGAGCAGTGATAAAAGCATGGATGACTTTTTCAAGGTCTTTGGAAGACAGATAGGCCTTAATTTTAGCTAGAAGTCTTAACTGGAAGAAACTGGTCTTGACAACTGCACTGATTTGTTTACATTGTTTTGGATTGTTGCAATAATAATAAACATTTGCATGAAGAAAGCTTATTTGTCCACTCCCATGTTGATAAGAGCATTACCAACTTGAAAAAAACCTCTTTAAAAGTACATTTAAAACAGATAAAAAATTAACTCGCGATTGATCGCGAGTTAATCTCGCATCGCTAGACCTATCTCACTGGAATTCCATGTGCTAGTCAGAGCTCACAGACGCGTTGTATAACATATTATTTATTCACAAATTTACTTAGAAAGATTTAGATGTTTCAATTTTAAAAACTAAAATTGTCACACATAAAGGCACATTTGAGGCAAATAAGCACTCAGAAGACATGCACATGGATTAACACTGGGTGACTCACCAAGACACACACTCACAGTGTGATTATGGGTTGTCGCATTACCATGGGAACACATCCTGTAATGTGCTAATGCCTCATTTCTGTGAGTATGTGTGTATGTCTGTGTGTGTGTTAGTGGGTGGAAGGTGACAGTTTTGCCACACTTGCCCTTAATTGCAGAGTCAAACAGCACAGATATTTTCAATGTGACACGGGGGCTGCAATGTGAGAAGTTCATGGAAAGAATAAAGTACATGTAGGCTACAGTGTGTTACTGGTTTTGTTAGTTGATACTGACTGTCAAAGCTTTCTGGCAAAAACATGTATTCATATTTGAATAAGGGCCTAAATATGTAGACATGCAAACGTGCCCTACACTTTTTTCTGTCACTTTAGTATTTCATTAATGTAACTAAGATTCTAACTAGGATGCTAGCTAGCTATGTACAAAGATGGCACCCCCATTCTTAAACCAGCCTGTTAAGCTCTGATTGGTTCTGATTGTTTTTCTAACAGCCGTCAGAAGGCACAACAACAGACCAATAGCAGATGTTGCCACTGATTCAGAGGTTTGGAACCAGATTCAGAGACCAAATTAGCATTCCCTTCCTGTTGAATGGGTCAATTCATATTCTCACACCAGACACATAATTGATGACCACCTCTACTGAGACCAGACCCACACACATTTAACAGATGTATACAAGTACAAAAGACAGATAAAAAAATATTAACAACAGTTCAGCACACAGTCTTTCATGCAGGACTGAGTTTTGTCCCATCTAAGATTGGCTTGGAATTTCTGCAGCCTCTCAGAGTGGGAGTGCTGACTGCTGACAGGAAACAGTGTAAGAGAACATTAACAGCATGGCACAGACTGATGCAAACTCCCTGAACTTGATCCAAATCTACATTCGAACTTAGGGTTCATTTATAACACTTTTATAGAGTCTGTATGCCCGTAAATAGCCTACCTATCTCTGTGAACGAACAAAAAAGAAGTATAATTAACATGATTTTTATGTTTTAGTCCTTTCAGTTCTCATAAAAGCAGTTGCCATGACATTCTCTTTCAATGTTGTGTGAACAACAATGTGATAATAATTGTGTAATCCATTGTGTGCTTACGAAGACATTCCCAGGAAAAACCAAAGAAAGAAAATAACCCTTAAGTTATGGGTATGAGAGCTCCATTGGGTGTTTATTAGTGACAGCAAATATAATACACGTAGGCTCTTGATATTTTGCTGGCTATTTGCGACCTACTGATTGAATTATTATGTAAAACACCTTAGAACTGTAGGCCTAATTTTACAATTGTACTTCTGTGGTAAATTACTGTTTTGCCTTTATCTTATAATAATGATGTTCTGGCACACAATGCTTCATTATTATTATTGTTCATTTCCTAAATGCCTTGTCTGAGGACAGGCATTTGTCGGAGGGTCAAACAGCATAGGAAACCCCCCTCCTTCCAGACATTTCACACCTCAGAATGCGGGGTCTGTGTGTGAGAATTTCCTCAACTTTTCGAAACCAACAATCCGAGGTAAGAAAATGAGCAGGGTTTGAACTTCGCTCTCTAGATCTCTGTTTCTTTTCATATGTACAAAAGAGTACAACACTAGAAATGTCTGCCAGGAGAGACAGTCAGATAAAGTGTGCCATTATCCACATGTTCAATCGACTATTTCTTCTTGCCCATCTCTCTTTTGGCCAGTGTTTCTCCCCATCACCATGTGTTGCCATTAAGAACACCTTCTGCCTTCAGTCCCTACAAACTACTTGGGTTTGAGCATACCTCGCTAAGAGATCCCTGACTCTCGGGTAAAGGTACTTTTCCATTGAATTTACATACTGGGGAAAACAGAATTTAGTCAAAGTAAATATATAAAGCTAATATACTCATGGTCAAAGTCGTTTCACAGGATCTTTCCCCCCTTTGTTTGCGATTTCAAATGAGGTTCCTCTGCTTCACAAAAGTAAAACAAAGGAAGGCTTGTGTGGAATGTTTGTGGTGGTAATTTCAGTGTTTGCAGGTTTTGTTCTGGGGAGCTAATTTAGATTTGGTGACATTCATACTTCCCTTAAAATTATAATAGTTTTACTGTGTGACTAACTCAGTCTTTTCCTAACCACTCACTGTCCTTTCACTTCCCTCTTTTTATTCCCTGGAATCTCTTTTAATTGAAAAAGGTCACTAGTGAAGAGTGGAGTGTACGCTACATAAAAACCTATGAACCAGAAATGTAAAGCTGAATGAAAAATTGCCCAAAAATCTAACATCTAACATTATTTGACCACAATTTGATGAGATCCAGACCATAGAGTTTCATGAGCAAACAACATATCTGACAGCCTTATCTGGCAGCTGTCATAAAATACACTCCTGTCAATTTCAGCTATTTACAGTCGGCTGTATTTAAGTCCGACGCCAAGATAAGGGACAGGTTATATGAGCTGTTTCGATTGCCTTTATGTTTTTTCTTCTGGTGGTGCTTATTGTCCTTTAAATGTTATTTCCTACCATCCTACCATGATGTTGCAGTATTTATTGTTCAGGCCCACTGGTTTATTTAAACAGGGAAAGGCATGCTGGTAAAACCTGAAGAGATTACAGGAAAAGAGGTAAACCCCACAGTCTCAAGCAGAGAAACCTTTTCTTTCAAGCAAAAATCTTTCAAGATTAACTTCTCACTTCGGTTTTACCCACATGCCAACACAAACACCTTCACAAACACATACGCACAGCTCAGATGTGGAAGATGGTTTTCTAGGATCCCCTTATTGAAAGATTGATTATGAATACACACAGTGGGCTGTTCTGATTAAGGTGGCACCCGTGGGACAGCCCCGCAGTTTATTGAAATACATCAAAGGCCGTTATGAAAATTAGTGGAGGCTGCGATGGGGAGATCCAGAACTGGGTAGATGGGTGTTTTGCTGACTAATAGAACTATAATTGTCCCTCCTCCACATTCACTTTTTGTGACAACTGTTCACCATGTTATTAAATGGCAGAGTGACTTATCAATTTTCTCAGAATTTCCCTGTTCCAATAGTGCTGGTACTGTTAGAAATAAAGTTACAGAAACTAAAAAACACAAGTGAAAATGCCCCTAGCTTAGCCTACAGGTACACCACCCCCTTACTAAAACTTGGCTATGTGCTCATGTGTTGCCATGGGATATTGATCCTTGTAAAGATCTACAGCAACCTGTTTCTCATATACTGCACAGTGAGCTCGGGATGGGATGGGATCCAAAATGGGCGGTAGACAGAAAAATCTTTCATTGTGGTTTCCAAGCCGGTTTCAGCTCTAGGGATCTTATAGGGTCCAAGACTTCTCTTGTAGTAAAAAAAAAAGTCAAAAAACTATCCTAGCTGTCGGCTAGGATAGTTGAACAGCTTGAAATATAGGACAATAATCCCATTATCACAGTTCGCTGAGTTTGCTTCCAGCCAGTCAGACAGGTTTTGGGTTTTCCCCCCACATTCCTCCTGGATTAGATTAAACTTGTTATCTCTTTATGTGAATAGTTGTCAGCTTGCCTTGGGGTTTTAGCTGTGTTGCATGTTGTCCCAATGACCACCAAATGCCATTTTTGGCTTTATGCCATTCTGTCACAAGGTTTTAAAATGTGCTTCCCAAGTACTGTATGTCATGACATCTGAATGCTGAGCCTTGTTACTCATTGGTTTACCCTTAAAAGAGAGTCCCTTCCCTATTCATGTTTCTATGTCAATTCACAGAAAAATGGGGGTTTTATGGCCAGAAGTTCTATCTCATAAACAAGTCTTCTTTCTTCACTCTAACTCCCTGTGTACGTAGGGGAATCACATTGCAGGTACTTCCCGTGTTGTAAATCAAACACGTTCCCTTCATGTTTCCAAAAATTAAAGCTATAATGCGTAAATAAATCTTTGCTCAATTTAAAGTCTTATCACGCACTTTTTATCTGAGCTTTGACACTTTGTGTCATGGTGAACCTTGACTCCTCTTCTTTTACAGCTCTTTGTGTATGACATGTGAATGTCTGAACACGTGTAAGTGTGTGTGTGTGTGTGTGTGTGTCAAATGATCCACATGTGTGGGAATTACCCTCTTATCAGTCTGGTCTGGTCTGGAATTTCTCTTCAGCGCTAATGTTTGTTTGGGTTTGTGGAGAGTGGAAAGAGAAGTGGTGAATGAAAAGAGAGAGAGCCAAAAAAAAGAACAAAAACAGGGACTAAGCCAGAAAAAGTGAAAGTAAAATATCTCAAGCCAGTCATCTTACATTTCGTCTGTGCTCTCTTTGTGCTTTCTTTTGTTTTCTTCAGTGCTGCAAATGTCTAGTGATAGACGTATTTGTACGTACATATGTGTGTCCATGTTTTGGGACGTGTTTGGGGGGGGAAGATCCCCATGCAGAACGCTTCCAACGTTAGAGCCAGACACTACAGTATATAGTGTTAAGTTGCTTTGAGCTGTAGCCTACATTCACTTCTAAACAGAGGCAGAATATAACATAATATCGGAGATTATTCCTTCACAGCGCTGTGCAATGCGAGAAAATCTCAGAGCTGAACCGGGCGGAAACAGCAGTTTTCATCAGACTCACCCTGGGTCGGGTTATTTAAGTCTACTGCAAATTTACAACATTAATATCATTAATGTCACCAAAATACCCCCCGTGCATCAAACCCATACTTAACCGTTAACCATCAAGTCAATACACCCATATGGAAATTAACACCTCTCTCTCTCTCTCTCTCTCTCTCTTTCTCTCTCTCTATTTCTCTCTCACAAACAAATGGCTTCTGGTGGTTGATTAACGCAGATAGGTGATGATTAGCTTGGGAAGCGTACTGCCACAAGTCCACATTTTCATTGTGATATTTTGTGATTACATTCTGAATGTGCAACGTTCTCTGTCAGGTAAATGTAGTTGTACAATGTTTTCCTCTGATGTAGATGTAGCCTACATTGTAAGTCAGTAGTAGGTTGTACAGTGGAGTTGCATATTAAGTGGTTTGGGGTCCTTCTGTAAGTAATTTTGGGGTACAATTTGGTTTTGAAGAATTCATTCAACAAGCAGCAATACCACAGGCCAAGCAATCGGCTCGGTTCAACCAGGCACAATAAAGTCAATCAAAAAATCAATAAAGCAGTACTGTTGTATAACTTTGAGACCTATTCTTCTCTCGCCAGTTGTATTTTAAGTCTTGACTTTGAATTAGGAGCTAATGAAGCCTCCTGGGGGTGTTTCCAGACAACCCCCACATAGAAATGGACACAGCACAAAGTGTCCCATTGAGATGTGTGAGAGGGCCCAGGGTGCCTTGTCCTACAATAAGCGCTTAGTCTACAACAGATGGAGTTGTAGCTCAAACATACTTGTAGTAGGAGGCTTTTCAGTGTCTAGATTGTCCAACAAAGTAAGCAGCCTTCAGAGATTGTAGAGTGAAGAAAAGAAGAAAAAAAGCTTGTCTTGAGGCTTACAAAAACACTTCTCATTGAAAAAGAGAAACATTTAGTTGAAAGAGGTTGGGCCCATGAATCTGACTTACTGATCTTGTGATCTGCTAGATCAAAGGAGTAATTACGCTTATACAGAGATTAAAATTGAGATTTTGTGTTAGAAAGATTCCAGACAAAAAATTCCCATGTGATTTTAAACTTTATAAGGTTTTGTCATTATTTGTTGCATGAAAACCATGTTTTTTCAAGTCAAAACCTGTCATATATCCTGCATTTCCCTTGTGATCGTACCACATCATCAACACATGTAGAGATTTTGACCAGGAATCGCATGGGATTTTCCAAACTGAGCTGCGCTAAATGGAACACAGCATTAATTTTTTATCTTGGAAACAGTAGTGTGACAAAACTATCCCAACTCAAGAGAGTTGTTTAACTTGTCAGGTCATCTAATGAGGGAAGCTTGTGTTCGGATTGTTTTGTTAAAGTACTATTTCAAAAATATAATACATTTGAAAAGTTCTATAGATGAAATTGTTAGCAGCTACTGAACTCACATGTCTGCAGTTCCAGCTCTCAACTGATGACAGGCTGTCAGCTGATGAAGAAAAAGGTACTTGGAATTTCTTTGTCGAAATAAACTCAACAAAGCCAAACCAACAACAGTCTGAGTCACACAAATTAATACTGAGACGGTATTCTTACATACTTCTGCTCAATTTTTCATTTTGCTTCAGTACTCTGTCCGGGTTTCGTGGTATAGTCTTGAGTTTTCTCAACCAAAGTTTTTACCGGTCCAATCAGAGAACAGAGGGAGTGGCTGAGAACAATTGAAGACGTTGAAGTCGTCCACTTGAGTTGTATTTCTGTAATGGCGGCGGAAAAAGATGAAGCGAAGCCATTCGGTCTGTTGTGACAACACTGCCGAATATCCAGAAGTTAAAACCCGAGCAACAACAATCTTTCCTGAGTCTTATTGGTGGCCATGAACCCCACGGGGTTCTAGCGATGCTAATGCTAAATATAAGCCTTGTCGGTCTCCCCTGTTGTTGCACATGCGCATGACATACAGTACGTCGCAACCAAGCGTTAATGATTGGTTATGGCAGATCCAGAGGGGCTCTGGGCAGATCCAATAGTTTTTTAACTTCAACAGAGTACCCGCCTTTAAGGCCAGACCCCCCTGCACAAATGAAATGTACGTCAGTCTGGTAGCAACAGGACACGATACCGATTCCTGAACGATGTGTTTTTCAATACCAATTTCATTAAATCCATTTTAAAAGCAAACAAAAAGAAATGACAACATTACGGCAAAATCTTTTTATTTATTTTTCAACTCCTACTACATGAGCCCTGGTCTCTGTGTGTAACATAGAGCTTTTCTGTGCCTCTACAATGTGTAACGTTAGACAGCCAATCACTAGCATTATTAGATCTTAGTACATGAAGGAGAATGCTGCAGGCTCACTAATGCTAATGACATTTACTCCTTAGGTATTGGAATTTGGTATTGAATGACGAGACATTTTCAAATACTCTGTAGTAAGGAGGCAATTTGATCGGTGCCGAAAAAGTATCAAATTCGGTACCCATCCAAATGAAACCAGATTTATATTCTTAGGTCAAATGTGTCATTATAATGGACAAATTCTATTTAAATCTATGAAGAAAAACTTTTACAGCTCCTGGGAAACCTGAATGTGTCCATTGTCAGACCATTAGCATTATGAGGATTACATCTATATCTACATATAAGGAAATAAGGTTAAAGCAGACAACCTTGCTGCCTCGCTGGTCTATTTGATGACTTTGATCATTCCTTTTATTCTGTTTTGGTGTCCGTCATGTGAGTGGTTGACCTGGCTGGTGAATGAACTTTCTCAGCTGCTGACCTGTCGATTCTCAATGATTTCATTCAGCCGGGGGGTGAGTTGTCTGTCTCATCATGCTTCCTATCACAAGTGTTGTTGACCACAGTGTGGTCTGAACACTTGCTTGTGCTTCTCATGTGCTAAACTTCCTTTTCAGTTCAGTAATTCAGTGATTATGGAGGGGATGACAATTGCACATGTCCTGAAAACAATGAAGCAGTTATTATGGGGATGAAGCACATCCACGTCATTCTCATACTCGAGCACATACTCAATAATCGATTCAAAGTGTTTATACAGATATTGTTAAAGGGCAAGCCCAATAAATCCCTTTTAAAACTTAATCTGGAGACTCAGTGCATCCTCTGCATCTTCTGGCCATCTGTTTCCAGGCTGTGTGAGTTTCTGTCTTGTCAGCAGAGTCTCTTCTTAGCAAAGACATTAGTGGATTAACAGTCTCTCACACAAGGTGCCTCCACATTAGTCAACGGTGTGGACATGCTGTTTCCAAGAAGATGAAAAAAGCTGTCTCATGGGAAGCTAATGAAGAGAAATAAACTCTAAATTAAAGTAATAATAGCAGTAGTCCAGTGACGATTCATACAGTTGAGTAAGTAAGTACATGCGCAGATGTTAACTCTGACGCTGATAAAAAAGATCAAATGAAAAAGAGATTTATATTTTTATTGCCTATAAAACCAACATACAGTATTTACATCTTTCAAAATAATTTTTCGTGAGGTTCAGTATGTAGGTATGAAAAACAAAGTCAGACAGAAAGTCAGATGCACTTCATCCACCTCACTAAAGGCAGGACAGAGACTTTTAGTACTTTACATGTTTCAATATGCGGCCAAATTTGCCCTGCTCAATGTGAATTCACAAGATTAGCTAATTCTGAGAGCTTCAGAGGTGTTAGGGTCGCACTTGTGTGAAGCAAACTGAAATCCTCCAACTGCAGCTGATTGCATCTTCGATGCTCATAACTGATGGAAAATTTCACCATGGAGGTGTTTTTATTTAGCTCTGTCTCACAAGTTTGTTGTTGCGTGGGCACAGTTGGCTTCCTTAGCACCTGACAAACAGGAAGTGTGTGTGTGTGTGTGTGTGTGTGTGTGTGTGTGTGTGTGTGTTACCACAGGATGTAAGATAATCATAGTTGATCTTTCCACGAAGTACATCGCACCCATTGTAGTCCACCTAAACCACATGACATTTCAACTCTATAAATAGTTTTCTCCCCCGCCCCTACACACACACACACACACACACACACACACACACACACACACACACACACACACACACACACACAGAAATGAAGGGCAGTCACAGCTTTGACTTGGCTCTGTCTTCAAAGGGCTGAAAGCCATCTGGACAGTTAGGTTATCATTAGGAACACACTTGTATAGGATATCAAAGAAGTAAAGAGCTACACTGATGTAGGCTTACTTTTTACAATCTGTTACCACTAGACTGTTTTATGCCTTGTTCTGATGTTACTGTGAGCTCATAACTGCAATGAAACGTCCATGGCATTTATTGAAATCTGAGTGGGTTGACTTTTTAAAATAAGATTAAGTTTCATCCAAACAACTGTTAAAAGTAAACTTCAATTAAAAAAAAGATGTGAGTGACTTCAAAGTGCGTTAAACACAATTCAAACCCATTATAGAATCTGTTAAAAATGTAGAAGTGGTGAATCAGTTTGGCCACCACAGTGTTGGAAGAAGTACTCAAATCCTTTTCTTAAGTAAAAATATTAAGACCACACTCTGAAAATACTCCAATACGTGTAAAAGTCCAGCATTTCAAACCTTACTATTAAAAGTATCCATTGTGTAGCTAAATGTTTTCCTCTATACACCTATGTACATATTGCACCAAAACCAAACATTTGTAGCTAGAATAGTCATTTACCACATTAGCAATGTATAGAGTGTATTTCTTCAAAGTTAAGACTAGTTTAAAGTTATCTTCATTGAAAAGTACAGTGCTTTTCCTTCAAAAATAAGGACATTTCAATGTGACCCCAAACTTTTGAACGGTAGGGTATATACACTACCGTGTACATAGGTGTATAGAGGCCCATTTCCAGCAACTATCACTCCAGTGTTCTAATGGTACAATGTGTTTGCTCATTGGCTCAGAAGGCTAATTGATGATTAGAAAACCCTTGTGCAATCATGTTCACACATCTGAAAACAGTTTAGGTTGTTACAGAAGCTACAAAACTGACCTTCCTTTGAGCAGATTGAGTTTCTGGAGCATCACATTTGTGGGGTCAATTAAACACTCAAAATGGCCAGAAAAAGAGAACTTTCATCTGAAACTCGACAGTCTATTCTTGTCCTTAGAAATGAAGGCTATTCCATGCGAGACATTGCTAAGAAATTGAAGATTTCCTACAACGGTGTGTACTACTCCCTTCAGAGGACAGCACAAACAGGCTCTAACCAGAGTAGAAAAAGAAGTGGGAGGCCGCGTTGCACAACTGAGCAAGAAGATAAGTACATTAGAGTCTCTAGTTTGAGAAACAGACGCCTCACAGGTCCCCAACTGGCATCTTCATTAAATAGTACCCGCAAAACACCAGTGTCAACATGTACAGTGAAGAGGCGGCTGCGGGATTCTGGGCTTCAGGGCAGAGTGGCAAAGAAAAAGCCATATCTGAGACTGGCCAATAAAAGAAAAAGATTAAGATGGGCAAAATAACACAGACATTGGACAGAGGAAGACTGGAAAAAAGTGTTGTGGACGGATGAATCCAAGTTTGAGGTGTTTGGATCACAAAGAAGAACGTTTGTGAGACGCAGAACAAATGAAAAGATGCTGGAAGAATGCCTGACGCCATCTGTTAAGCATGGTGGAGGTAATATGATGGTCTGGGGTTGCTTTGGTGCTGGTAAGGTGGGAGATTTGTACAGGGTAAAAGGGATTCTGAATAAGGAAGGCTATCACTCCATTTTGCAACGCCATGCCATACCCAGTGGACAGCGCTTGATTGGAGCCAATTTCATCCTACAACAGGACAATGACCCTAAACACACCTCCAAATTGTGCTATTATAAGAACTATTTAGAGCAGAAGCAGGCAGCTGGTATTCTATCGGTAATGGAGTGGCCAGCGCAGTCACCAGATCTGAACCCCATTGAGCTGTTGTGGGAGCAGCTTGACCGTATGGTACGCAAGAAGTGCCCATCCAACCAATCCAACTTGTGGGAGCTGCTTCTGGAAGCGTGGGGTGCAATTTCTCCAGATTACCTCAACAAATTAACAGCTAGAATGCCAAAGGTCTGCAATGCTGTAATTGCTGCAAATGGAGGATTCTTTGACGAAAGCAAAGTTTGATGTAAAAAAAATCTTATTTCAAATACAAATCATTATTTCTAACCTTGTCAATGTCTTGACTCTATTTTCTATTCATTTCACAACGTATGGTGGTGAATAAGTGTGACTTTTCAGGAAAACACAAAATTGTTTGGGTGACCCCAAACTTTTGAACGGTAGTGTGTATATATATATATATATATATATATAATGGAAATACTCAAATGAAGTACAAGTACCTCAAATTTGTACCTACGTACAGTAGGGTACTAAAAGGTGCTTAGTTACATCCACCACTGGTTATGACTGACTGACAGCCATTGTTGTAGGCAGAGGAGGAGGAAAGACAAGCAAGCCAGCACGTGTACCTGAAAATGAGTATAGCTAAAATATCACAAAGGATAAGCTCTGCAGCACATTGTTAAAAGTACACTTTTAAAATTCAAATGAAGTTTCTGAAAAGCAAAAAACAGAATAATTAAAAAGAGAGATCTAAAATGGGGAAAACAGAAGGAATCCAGGAAACAGGACACCTGAGATGCTGTGAAAGAACTGGGATTATTTTTGTGTTCCTCCTGAGGGAGACATACTTTTCTGTGTTAAGGATGTTGATGGGAAAGCCATAAAAATAATAAATCTATGTGGGAAATGAATCTGCCGGTCTGAACAATGCATTAGGATGTACCAGGTCTGAACAAAGAGTCGTGGGAAGGGAAAGGGTTTGATGAAACTGATGCAAATGATTCAGAAACGCTTGTTCCTGAGTGGAAACGAGTGTTAGCCTAAGAAACCCTTCAAAAGCAAAAGAAAAACCCACAGGCCTTGGCTTGGTGCCTTGGCTGGAATTCATATGAGGAAAGAGCATTACAATGGCCTCACACACATTAACACACACACACATTGAATGGGGCTGGGGAGAGAGAAAGCTCTGGAGAAAACAGAAGTTACTAATTAGGTAAAATTGGCCCTCAGCAGTTAGATGTCTGGCGGAATGCTTCCTCTCTCTCTCTCTCTTTCTCCCCCCTCATCTGTCTCCCTCCAGATGTTTGACTTCCTGATACTCTGACTTTGGTTTAAGTGCTGCTTCATGTTCTGTTGTCACAGCAGGATGTATTGTGGCTGATCATTAGTGAGGATGAATAATGACACCAGCTGTAAGACTAAGAAGTAGACACTGCAGAAAAACAGGACATATATGTTAAACCGGAGACAGGAGATACAGAATATGTTTATTAAATAGATTTCAAAGGCCTCTATCTGTATATAGAATATCTTGGCACAGGAAGTCTACAAAAGACCAAAATGACCATGAAATGGATATTTAATTTCCCTGTATGCTCTTTTCACCATACTAGATATAACCAATCTGTCTTTATTAAAAGGCTATGTACCACAGTACTTTAAAGTAGCTGTAATTAAACCTTTTCTGAAAAAGCCCAACCTTGATCCAGATGTTTTAGCCAACTATAGACCTATATTTAACCTTCTATTTCTCTCTAAGATTCTTGAGAAAGCAGTCGTCAGCTGTGTAACCTTCTGCATAGCAAAAGCTTATTTGAAAATTTTCAGTCTGGATTTTGAGTTCATCATAGCACAGAAACAGCACTTGTAAAAATTACTAATGACCTCCTAATTGCACAGACAAAGGACTTATCTCTGTACTGGTGTTATTAGCTCTTAGTGCTGCATTTGATACCATTTACCATCATATCCTATTACAGAGACTGGAACATTTAATTGGCATTAAAGGAACTGCTCTAAGCTGGTTTAAGTCTTATTAATCAGATCGATCTCAGTTTGTACATGTTAACGATGAATCAAATTAATCAATCAAATGAACCAAAGTTAGTCATGGAGTCCCACAAGGATCTGTGCTAGGTCCAATCCTGTTCACTTTATATATGCTTCCTTTAGGCAATTTTATCAGGACACACTCCATAAACTTTCATTGTTATGCAGATGATACTCAATTATATCTATTGAACAAGCCGGATGAAACTAATCAGTTAGCTAAACTTCAAATGGGCCTTCAGGATGTTAAAATCTGGATGACCTGTAATTTTCTAATGTCAGATAACTCAGATAAAACTGAAGTTATTGCTCTGGACCCCAAGCACCTCCATGATGCATTATCCAAAGAAATAGTTACTCTGGATGGCATCACCCTGGCCTCCAGCACCATCTTTTTTCACCTACGTAATATTGCAAAAATCTGGAATATCCTGTCTAAAAATAACTTGTCCATGCATTTGTTACTTCTAGGCTGGATTATTGCAATTCTTTATTATTAGGCTGCTCGAAAAAGTCCTCTTCAGCTGATCCAGAAGGCTGCAGCACGTGTTCTGACAGGAACCAGGAAAAGAGATCCCATCTCTCCTGTTTAAGCTTCTCTGCGTTGGCTTCCTGTAAAATCCTGAATAGAATTTAAAATCCTTCTTCTCACCTACAAAGCTCTTCATGGTCAGGCACCATCTTATCTTAAAGAGCTCATAGTACCCTACAACCCCACCACAGCACTGCGCTCCCAGAATGCAAGGTTACTTGTGATTCCTAGAGTCTCCAAAAGTAGAACAGGAGCCAGAGCGTTCAGCTATCAGGCTCCTCTCCTGTGGAACCAGGTTCCAGTTTGGGTTCAGGAGGCAAACACTGTCTCCACATTTAAGAGTAGACTTAAGACTTTCCTCTTTGATAAAGCTTATAGTTAGGGCTGGCTCAGGAGAGTCCTGAACCATCCCTTAGTTACGCTGATATAGGCCTAGACTGCTGGGGGACTTCCCATGATGCACTGAGCACCTCTCTTTTCCTCCTTCTCTCCATCTGTATGCAACCTCATCCCATTAATGCATGTTACTAACTCAACTTTGTCCCTTTTCCGGAGTCTTGTGCTCTTTCGCCCCCGCAGTCTTGTGCTCTCTTACCCCTCTCCTCTCTCCACCTATCGCTTCCTGCAGGTGTTTCTGGCTCTGGAGCTGTGGAGTCTGGATCTGTGGTTGGAGTCACCTGCTGCCTCCATGTTCCTGCTCCACACCCTCTGCTACAATTCTGCATGTCTCACTCTGTCTCTTCTCTGTCTGTCTGTCTGTCTGTCTGTCTGTCTGTCCGTCTGTCTGTCTCCGTCTGTCTGTCTCCGTCTGTCTGTCTCTGTCTCTGTCTCTCTCTCTCTCTCTCTCTCTCTCTCTCTCTCTCTCTTTATCTCATCCCCAACCGGCCGAGGCAGATGCCCCCCCACCCTGAGCCATGGTTCTGCTCGAGGTTTCTGCCTCTTAAAAGGAAGTTTTTTCGTTGCCTCTGTGGCCTAGTGGTGGGAATTGTTGGGTTTCTGTAAATAACATCACAGAATACAGTCTAATTCTTTTAATGAAAAGCGCAATGAGATAACTGTAAATACAATTTAATTGAATTGAATTTTCAACAAACTGTCCTGTTAAATCATCAATCACTGTGTTGCTTGTCCAAGTAAGGCCATTTTATTGTTAGCATCTAAACCATTCAAGATTCAAAAACAACATTGTTATGTGTAAATGAATACAGGGCTATGATTCTATGGCTAAGTAGCTTTTTTATTTTTATTTTTTATTTAACCTTTATTTACAGATTCTCATTTGCAATGTTGACCTGGCCAAGAAATACAAAATACAATAGACAACATAAAATCCAGAATTAATTAGGCATTGCAAAGCCAAGACAAAGTATAACTAACTTAATGAATATGCAAAAGTGATATGGTAATAGCACAATATTGCAAATTGCGGTCTAGTAAGTGAGGTAGATCAGTAGATGTACAAAACACAACAACGATGTGAGTTGAACAGTTGAGAGTAGAATAGTGCTAAAGAGTGTAAACACATATGATAGCAGTTAATGTTACAATGTACAACAATACAACTATATAATGGGGCATTGACAGAGATAATGAGATTGACTCTGAACAATTCCCTCTACATGAATCATCAACTGGTTAGGATGATGACTTTTTGCTATTGCATCATGCATGTAGCCATCAACTGTGTATATATATATCTTCTCGTTTTAGAAGATTAGAAGGAAACATTCACAGGCGTTGCCGAGAAATGTTAGTCTTGCTGTTGTTGGCTTCTGTGTGAAATGTTTCAGAAATTATTTTCAGCTTCGCGTGGTCGAGTCTGTCACTGGTATCATCGTAAACCGCATGGCCTATGTGCCTGCTAGGATGGGCGGTGTATAAACAGTAACTGAGGTGGGTTAGTGAGCGGTTAATTGCAGTTGCTGGGTCTGCTTAAAAGCAAACAACTCTCCATATTGATTATTGTAATAATAAATTAATGTATAATAAATAAAAATAAAACTATAAAATACCGGTGGCTGCTTGCTCATGGAAACATCAGGAATCATGCAACGAGTTTGAAGTGAGGCATGTGTCTCCAGATCTGTCTTTCTGTTTACTATCATTTGATTTGACAAAGTGTGACGAAGACTGTAAACTGTATTTAAATCTCCACAAATGTTGGCTAGATTGGTTTTCTTGAAAAGGTTTGATTTGATTCAAAATGCTCAGAAACAACAGCACCTTCTTTGCTGAGTCACCGTGGTGTGCTCAGAGTGGATGACATTCTCCTTTGTGCTTTTAATGTGAAACAGAGGGAGAACGGTAAAAAGGAAACACACTTCCTGTTAGACTGGTGTGTGACGTGCATAAGTGTGTGTGATGCACTCCTTTTTGCCTTAACAGGCAGGAACATGACATCAGCAGCAGGATCCCGCATGAAGGATATGCCACAGCCAAAAAAAACACACACTCAAAACCACACACTCACTCACATCACAGCCAGAAAAAGAAATGGCCAAGGGTCAGTGGAAGAGTAACAGAGGAAGGGAAGGATGTCCCCTCCTTTGAGTGCTTTTCCATGCCACCCACTTGGATTTGCCTCACACTTCCGTCTTCAAAAATCCTATAGATCATAGTAAAAATATGCTTGTCCCCTTTCTTTACATGTAAGTAAAATAAAACAGTTCTACAAAGTAAGCAATCCTCACAAAACCAACACTTGTAAGTGAAGAGTGGTGAAAAGAAAACTGGGAGAAATAGTTGGGTTTTCGGATTTTTTACAGAGTTCTAAACATAACACATGTATTGGTAGGTCTGTCAAGTGGGTTCAGAGAATGGCAAATACAATTTGCATTAATATTGATTGGATTTACTGCTACCTAACTCTTCCCTGTTAAGGGAATTAAAAAATAAAGTCTGTTTAATGGATGACTTAGTTCCAAATGGAGGCTCAGATCTTCATGCTGATTGGCTGCCACCATTTAAGGCAGGCAGGCAGAGGAGACAGTTTGCAGAATCATGGCTGTTATACATAAATATTAATGCAGCTATAGAAATTAGAAAGAGCATCCCCACAGAACAGAATGACTTAAAAAGGAAGCCCACACTTAAATACTGTGTACATAAGAGATATTGATGATTTCTTGAAGTGAAGTCAAGACAACTGCAGAGACTATAATTAGTTCAGTTTTTATTCCCCACATATCTGGAAAAGACTCTCCAACTACAAGTCCACTAAAACGCTCAGATCTTTTAAATCTGTAACTTTTTATTCTTGTATTTCATGGCTGATGCTATTTTAGCTTGTTTTTATTTTCTCTTCTCTTGAATGAATGTTTTTAATTATTTTTAATTTTGTGTAAAGCACAATTGGATTGCCTTGTTGCTAAAAACATGATGTCATATAACATGGTAAGGAGATTTATCATCTTGTAAATGTGTGAACAACATATTCCACAATTGAAATAAAAGGTTAATGGAAGAATACTTTGTAAATGCTCTCTTGTTGTTCTCTTTGTGACGTCAGCTAACAGACACTTTACCTACACTTATTTCAACATCACTTCCGAAAGAATAATGTTGGGTTTGTGTCTCCAGGAACTTTTAATTACAGCCTTTTTGACCATGTATAACCATTGTTATAATGGTTGTATTGTAACCAATGTGATGTATGGATTACATTACAATCCATACTCCCAGATTTTATCAGATTATGTCAAAGGTTATTAATCCTTGAAAACTGTTTTGACATGTAACAACAGTGAGTGTGGAGATGTGACTGGAAGTCCATAAATTCATACGTTCTCTAATGTGAAAGGATCTTAATTTCATTTATTAGGCACCTGATTCATAACCAATTTAAAGGAGATCTAGGAGCACAACGGCACTGCAAAAATCTCAGCCAAATGTATTTGAGACAAAAAGCTTTCAAAAGGAAAATGATGACCCAATCTTTCCATTGTTAACATCCATCCCAGTTACAGACCAATGTCCTGCTTCCACCTTGACCTACTCTACTTGCATTAATTGTGTACACATGGCGGTGTGATCACCTGACCGCTTGTGTTTCTTGAGAGGTGAGTAGAATGTTTCCATAACCAACAGCTACAAAAGTTAGACTCAAGTTATTTTTTTTTGGCTTGATTTTGGGGCACCTTTGGACCACATATACTGAGGACTGCAGTTGTGTATTACAGCATTGCAGAGTTAAAAAAAAAGATAAGGAGGCAAGCCTGGGAATATATTCAGAATTTAGCAAGCTTCCCTCCTTTATTTGTACCTGTGTGAGCCGCAGATTACATCAGTAATTTAGGAAGAGATAATAGTAAATTTCTGTCTTCAACACTGAAACTTTATTTACTATCTCTCTCTCTCTCTAACAAGGGCACAAATCAACACATCTGTTTTTTTATCTGCATGTCTCGCTGTGACGTAACGTTACTGTTTGCCCATTTGTGAAAGCATATTGCTAAATTGAAAACAATCATACATAGATTTGCAGTGCTGAAAGGCATACCGTGTGGAGTATAATAGCATAGAATTCAGATAGAATTTAACAGTAGAGATTCTCATTTACAACTCTGAGGTAAGTGAACAATTTAAGATGTGACATCAGCACATTTCGGCCTCAGAGTCCCATCAAAGGAGTCTTGTGATTTCTTGCTGTTGCTCCAGTATGCAGCATGCAATCCGAGGCAGTTTTCTTTTGTATACACCTGATACAGTCTATGGTATACACACAAACACAACGCAAAACAACCCACTAACAAGGCTGCAATGCCTCTGTCTGTGTTCACAATGAAACAGAGCACTGCTGCGTCTTCACATCAGTTAACAGTGTGGCAGGGAGCCAGGCTGTGTGTGTGTGTGACATCACAGGTCTACAGTATGTCTATATTTTGGAATTTCATTTCTCATATTTCAACCTCCTCACTACCCAAGAATTCAAACCTGCACTTGACTTGAAGGAATTTATGTCTATGGAAACTATTGCCGAGAACATAGCAGAAAAAAAATGTGTCCCTTTCTTCCACAGATTATATAACTTGTTCAACAAGTTTGAAACAGTGACGCAAGACTCTTTGGCTACATCCACACTACTACTTTTTCCCCTTTGTGAACAACGTTTTGAAACAAAAACAATGTCCATCCACACAAGCGTTTAGGCTTCGCAAACAGGAAGCAGATTGTCTAACTTTAGTCTGCGATTGAAAATCATGGATACATAAATTGAAAATACATTTGAGAAATAACAGTGAAAAGTAAGACCAGGGATGTATTTACTTGGACCAATGATGAGGTGGAACAGTTACTAAAGGGTCCGTAAGCCTAGCTTACTGATAAGACTGACTGACGTAGGATGTTGACTAGATCTAGTACACCATGTTTCATTGCAGTTAAGCTACTTGCCAAGATGCCCATACTAAGCCAGATAGTAGAGGAAGTCAGGTTAATTGGCATAACTTCAATAAAAACCAGGGAAAGATCATGTCAACTTTCATAGAACAAAAGAAAGCCCTCAGCATTGTGTCGTATTACTTTAAACATGGCTGTCGAGCTTTGGACAGCCCTGTGCACTAGAGCTTTAAGCCATATACCAACATATCCATTTTAGTTAAAAACGTTTAACAAATAAGAATGCATTATTTGTGATTTTTAGCTTGACATATGAGACACTGGTCACGGACTATTTTTACCTGAAAAAAATAAAAATAAAAACCCACGTAGATGAGAATGACCAAGTTTTAGTTTCTTAGAGCTACTGTATATGATGCACCAAATGTATATAGCAAGAAGGTAGCATGATACAGTATTTGGTGTGCATACTTCAATCATCTGGTAAAGGTAAGCAGTTTCTTAATGTTCTTATCTCAGGTTTGAGAAATCAAAAGGTTTTAACAAGTGCATATGATCATTTTTAATAAACTTTATTGTCCCATTTCCTCCCCCCCCAAATGTTACATACAAAAAAGGTGATTGGAATCGAACATTTTCTTATGTCAAGACAGTTACACAATAAATAAAAAAAGATGTATAAATAAAAAATAAATAAACGACATTATGTGCCAAAAAAAAAAAAAGACTCTTCTAAATTGGCAGATGGCTTTCACAATGTTGGGTTTTTTGAAAACACATGTACATAATACTTGCATTCCAGGTCACAGTTTTTAGGATACAACTCTGGGTCGAGAAAGCAATGTAAACCAATAAGGATTACAGAACAACAGAGTACAATGTTTTCTTTTTTCCATAATAGATATTACTTTGATATATACTTATGATACCAGTTGTTCTAAAAGCTTATACCAGGTATTGAGTGTAGTGCTATTGGACTTACTTTTAAACTTTGCTCATAGTACAAATGTAAATCCCACCTGTAAAACCCATCTCTCAAATCTTGTTTGTATCCAGCTTGACATTCAAGGGTTGTTATTGCACAGACATCCCTCAGAAAGGCACTTTTATCCCCCTCCCTCCACAAAACCAATTCTCCAACCAACAGTTGGTTTCCCAGCATGTGTGCCACACATTCACCTACTGCATTGTGAATTTAAAAACTGATCACTTTTATTTTAAAACCAAAGAAATGCCTTTTGGTATCTGGTTAAAAACAATAAAATATGACAAGTGGTAGTAAAAAGGTTTTGCTTTCCAGATGAACTTACCAAAACAAAAAAAAATGAGTGCAAAATTGTGTTGCTCCCATAGCCCCTTTTGTAAGCTGTACCATTTTGGTGAAATTTGTTTATAACAACTACAACATAAACGATCAAAGTGATGTTGGATCAGAAGAAGCAATATCCTTCTCCAAACCTTAGTATCACCATCATCAAATAAGGCCAGGAATGTTTTTTGTGCATGTGAGGTCAAGATCGTAGTGTGATCCAATAGTTTGCTCAACTTTGTTTTTATATTTAAAAAAAAAAAAAAAAAAAATGTGTGCACCCTAGTCCAAACAGGGCCAGAAACCCACTGAGGTTAGGATGGTCTCTCGTGCTCCTCCAAATCAAACCACACTTCTTTCCAAAAGCATCTCTGCTGCAAGATCACGGTTCCACTGCAAGGCAACAGGTTAAATTACCTTGCTGCTAAAAGACTTCAGGAAAGGAAAAAAAAAAAAAAAAAAACAGCCGAAAAGAATTCCAGTGGCAAGATTATCCTTGTTTCGTTGCAAGCAAATAAGACAATTTTAGTGTTTAGATACCTTTGAGAAACCATGCCTGGATTATTGGCTTTTAGGGGGAAGCAGAAAGCTGCAGGGTTGGTTGGTGGCTTTGAAAGATCCACCCAAGAAGCAGTGGGTGAGGAAAGGTATTTGGGAGATTGGGTGTTCATTTAGCATCTGCCTGTGAGGGGATCCATCATTTCAGGCCAGGTAGGAGGAGTCTTATTTTAGGCATCAATACCTTCCAGGTGGATGAATACCTTTGAGACAAACTGGACAGGCACAAACCCTTGAGACATATGCTGCATTTGGCAACTTCCTGACTTGATATTCATCAATGTCAATCAATTTGATAATCAGCTGCCTAAGCACCAGTTTAGAAAAGAATATACTCTTCTAAGCAGCCTTCAATCCATCAAGTCGTCCCAGCGCTGCCTTGAGAAATTCTATCAGCCAGCCAGGCTGCCTTAGAAGAGGTGTACAGTCGGGTCACCTCTATTGCATCTGCCAATCAGGCAGCCTGGGAGGCACGGAGCTGTGCTCTCAGGCGTCAGCGTGGTGTTGAAGCAGCTGGACCACGTAGCGCAGTCGGTGTCTCAGTTCCGAGGTGCAGCCCATCTCATTCAGCATGCTGAGGAGGTAAGTGTAAGAGACGCGCTCTCGGCTGATGTAGGTGAGCAGGTAGGAGTCATCTGATGACTTGCACAGGATGATCTTGGTGTGGTCTGCGTAGAAGTTAACCTGGAAGGGATTTAAAAAAATAAAGCAGGAGTTAAGAAGCGGTTCATAATTCCCAAAAAGAAAAAGTGTGAAAGAGGGGAAATGGATTTTCTTGAAATGTACACTACTTGTTTTAGTAATGGTATCCATGACTAAATCTAAAATTAATGAGCTTTTTCGAACCTGTAGAGTGCCATTGTTGAAGAGCATGACAAGAGCATGGTCCGTCTTCACCCACTGGAGCAGAAGAGGAGGACAACCTGATACTTGATCCTCACAATGCAGATCTCCACCCTGAAGAGGACAGAAAACATTAAAACCGTTGTCCAATTATTCTTAGACTGCTTTAAAAATCTACAAAAATGTAAGTTACAAAAGGCCCTCTTTGTCTCAGTATATACAAACAAGTACTTCCATATTTAAGTATTCAGCCTTCTAGCTAAAAACTCAAACTGCTAACTCCTCATACCTCCATAAGGTTCTGCTCCATGTAGTTGGCCATGAGCTCTACAATTTGCTTCTGGGTGCGAAGCTGCTCCGGTAGAGAGTCGGCGGGGAAAGTGAAGTGTTTGTTGTCAGGCAAGCAGTAGTGGACTGTCCTAGTAAGAGGGAAAGAAGAAATTGTATGAGCATGTCTAGTTTGGCTATGTGGACACTAGGGGTATACAAGTCAGCAAATGGCACGATTTGATTCAATAACGATTCTTGAAAATAAATATATATGTATTCCCAGTATGTATGCATTATATTTTCTCATGTGGATTTGTTTGTTATTTTAACATCCTTTGTGATGTATGTGTATGTTGTATGATATATATATAGCTACTGGGACCTTATAATATTATATATATATATATAATAATATATATATATATATATATATATATATATATATATATATATATATATATATATATACATATACATATATACATATATACATATATATATATATGAACTGATTTTTGTAATTTTATGGATCCATTTTGAAATCGGTAGAGCTTGACTCACGATTTGACTATGAAATAGATTTCTTTTTTTACACCCAGGTGGACATGCTATGCAAGTATAGTTGGAACACACTCAACCCAGTTCAGTTACTTGAAGTTCAAAGCACAATGTAAATGTATACATGACACCTTAAGTAAATGCTGTGGCTCTTAAGGTACTTACTTGCGTTGGTCACAGAGACTGAGACGTGTTCCTTCGTTGAAGAGCACACCAATGCTTTGGTTCGAGAGCTGGTAGCCAAAACCATATTTGTTTGAGTAGTCGACCCATTTAGTCACCCACAGGAAGGACTGGGGCCTGGACAAACACGGTGGGTTTCTAGTGGCTGGAGAGATAAAGGACAAACACATTGTAAAGGATTATGGAACTATTTCACAGCATATTAACATCAATCATGAGTATATGGACGACACAAAATGTTAATGTTTATATTTCCAAGTCAGCATTTTCCAAGAAGAGAAAGCAATAAAAAAAAAAGGAATGGCTGAGGCACAGAAAAGATCTAGTTGATGATTAAAACTAAGAATAATTTTTCATCATCTGTAACTTAATGCAACAGAAAGAAAGAAAGAAAGAAAGAGGGTCCATGTTGAAGACGGCAGTCAATTTCTTTAGCAAGTCAGATGTGTCAAAAGCACAAGAAAAAAAAAGGGAGAAGCAACTTATAAAACACGCCGTCAGTGAGATCTGGCTACAGGGCACTAAAAGAGCACGACATTAAGTCGTTTTATTCATTTTTTTAGGCCAAAACTGCCCTTGCTTTGTGCTTCATTACCTGCAGGCATGGTGGCCAGGCAGTTGTTGAGAACTTTCACAGCTGATTCAGACACAGCTGCAGGAGTCAGGGCGTCCTCACACGCTGGAAAGAAAACCAAAGAATTATGTGAAATATTGATCACAGAAGACAAAAAAATAAATAAAATAAAATTATCCATCCATCCATCCTCAAAAATAAAATATTGGGGCCTACGTTCAGTGCTGCTGGCCGTGGTGCCCTTGAAGGAGCGAGAGATTGACTTCCTGGACTCCTCCTCAGCTGGAGTCGGTTCCAGAGGCACAGAGTTGACTACCTGACTGATGGGACAGGGCACCTGGGCAGGAAAAGTACATATGGTTAACACCGATTAGTGACAAAACATTTATAGTAAGAGCAGAAAAACAAGTGACCACAGAGATAAGAATTGCATGACACTCAATGTGTTCCATTAATGCTTTCACACTTGCAGGTCTTTTGAAAAAAATAAAATTGCCGTTGAATGTGTTCATCTTGTGCATCTTTCAGCTATAGCGCTGGGGTGAAACTACTTTTAGAAACAGTTTCCTTATATTAAGTCTGATATGTAGTTTCTGATGTCATGTTGCCACAAAAGGGTGTTTCTGAAATAATCTGGCGTCACATCTGTTAGCATGTCATGTTTTTCTGTAAACATGCATTTATTTAAAAAAAAAAAAAGCAATTGGGCTCTTTTGACAACTACTTTGTGCAGTCAGCGTATATTTCTTGACTACGAGCTGGTTTCTCAGCACAGGCTCATTATCAAGCGGACAAGAATCATTCACACCAAAGAGCAAACAATGTTCTTCCTATTGGGCTCTATAAATAGCAACTAGACCAGTCTGCATTAGGGATTGGCCAACTGAGCTTCCTGCTGTTGTGGCATTTGGTCTCAGCTCTGGTTCTTTTCAAAATGATTACATCCATTAGCGTTAAGTGTATGGAGTCGAAACTGTTGCCAAGTATGCAGTAACAGTTTTCTCAGATACTAGGGAGGAAAAAAAGAAAAGAAAAAAAGCCGGCCTCAATAAGTCTAATGCACAGTTACTCACTAAATAAAACATTAACAGTTTCCCTCAAAAGGACTTCCGGCCCACAACAGAGTCTTACACACGGCACACATGAACAAACCTCAATAGCCAGACAAAACTAAATCATTATGGATTATTCCTTTGAAATGTCTGTATAATCAGAAGCATAACTCATATGGCTGCCCCATATTTAGTCAGTCTAAGCTGGTCTGCAAAGCTGGTATTTGCAATGCTATTCTGAGATGGTATTCTCCCTCATTAAAACATTTATTCACCCAATTTCCATTGCAGTGCCATTTATTTGGATGCAAAGCAATTCTCTGCCATGGAAATGTGTACCACTTAGGGATTTGCATTACGATATTAGTACCTGAATCTATCCTACTATAAGTAAAAAAAGCCCAACAGTTTGGCAAAAAATGTAATATGTACCTCATTGGGTCCCACTGTCTTGTAGCTGATCTGCCTGCTGATGGAACACTTAACGATGCCAGACACCAGCTTGGAAATGTCTTTGTCATCTTTTTCCTCGCATGGAATCTTCTCCACTGTAAACAAAGAGGTTTTTTTTTGCATTGTAGTCACAACAAATGTTTAACCACACGAGTGTGTAGATACCTACAGTACAAAAACTAAATACAAGCTGGTTCTAAAGTTTCAACATTTTTAAATGTCAATTCCCATGACCCAAACCCGATTAACAAGATCAGTTAGAGATGACAGTCACTTGACTTGTGCTGCTGCTCACCTTTCGCTTTCTTCTTTCCAAAGAAGCTTTTTGCCATTTTAGTGAAGAATTTCTTGGCAGGGCTGGGGGGGTGGAGCTCCGGCACCATCACACAGCTGCTGGGGGGAAGCTTATCAGGAGTGAAACCCTAGGAGGAGAAAGAAGGGCAGAGAGGGTGAGGAGACTGTAAGAGGGCCAACATGATGTCAAGCACTGACACGTGATATTCTTTTCTAATTTGAAGCACCATTATTGTCCCCTATCCCCCAAAAAAATGGATGAAAGCATCAAATCCCTTAAATGGTTCCTTTAAAACTGACTAAATTAGCATGACTTTCCCGTACTTTGGTGAAGAATTCGTGGTTGAGGATTTGATCCAGCGAGAGTCTGTCGCTGGGGTTTTTCTGCAGGATGCCTGAGATGAGTTTCTGTGCAGCGGGGGAAAGCGAGGATGGCAAGTTGTACCGTACTTCCTTTATACACTTGTAGGTCTCCTTCAGGTCAAGAGTCTCAAAAGGAGGGTTGCCGCACATCAGTGTATACCTAAATGGGATTAAGCAAGGCAACCAGTCAACTCAAGGATACACAAATAAGGATTCAGACTAGTGGTTGGGTACAATGTCCTCACTGCAGATTTGAGATAAAGCTAAGACAAACAAAAGATACAACGAACACACCAATGTTATTTCACACGACTGGACAAAGCAAATAACTCACATGACACACCCGAGGGACCAAACGTCAGACTCTGTGCCATGGCCCTGTCTGTTGAGCACCTCAGGGGCCAAGTAGTTGGGAGTCCCACAGATTGTTCTGAGAAAAACAGTGCAGGATAGAATCAATGCCTCAAACTACTTCAGCCCTGTAGATGCATCATCGCAGAGAAGGAAGTAGTGGTTTTTCTGCTGCTCTCATTCTTCTGGTATTCCACAGGAAGGTGTCAAACTGGTATCGAAACTATGCTCTAAGCGCTACATTCAACTGCCACTTGGAAACCGGTTTAGTCAGGTACTTTATTTTTTTGGGGGGGAGTAGTGGGAGGAGGAATGTGCTTGTAACTGACGTAATGGTTTTAGTTCATCGAGCATCATGAGAGTTTAAAAAATGGCTAGGACTGATGTTCATGTTCTTAGATGTTATGCTTGTTTATGTACAGTAGCTACTCCTTGATTAGCATGGTTTGTGTTTTTATAATTACATCAAATAAGTGTATAAATTGTTCCCAAAAACTACAAATTTTTAAATCTCTCTCAACATGTATTTATAAAAAAAAAAAAAAAAAAAAAGGGAGAAAATAAATGCGTACTTTTTCCTCTGCTCGACAGTCTCCAGCTTGGCAGCGAGGCCAAAGTCTCCCAGTCGCAGCTCCATGTTCTCGTTGACAAAGAAGTTGCCTGAAAGAGACAAAAACATTTGGTCCAGTCAGCATTCCACAGATAACATGTGCGTGCCCCAAAGTCACAGCGGATTCCTGGGATGCTTGTCGAGTGCGAAAGCTACGCTTTGGTCACATACCTAGTTTGAGATCTCTGTGCAGGATCCCTCTGCTGTGGAGGTATTTGAGGCCAGAAATGATCTGTTTGAGGTAATATCGCACTTCTGGCTCTGTGAGTGTGTGTCTCGCCTTCCAAATGTGTGCCAAGGACTGCAGAGAGAGAGAGGGGGAGAAATTACTTAACTGTCAACCCCACACCCATCACTGGGACAGCACAACCGCAGTTGCATAGAAGTTACATGCTGCTGTAAGTCAGGTGGATGCCTCATCAATAATGAGGCTGTTAGTTTTGTATACTTTAACCATTGTAAATGAAATACATACATACAGTGTGTATATTCCCTTCTGTACCACTGAGGTGCAATACATGGCGACCTGTACATAAGCAAGCAAAACACATAGGCTGTACAAACTGTGGTAGAGTTTTCTGAAGTCTCACCTTCCGACTACAGAGCTCGAGGAATATGTAGATGTTTTCTTGGTCTTCAAAATGATGAGAGAATTTCACCACATGCTTGTGGTGAAGGGTTTTGTGGAGCTCGATCTCATTTGTTATCTGTAAAAACAATGGGGGAAAGAAAAAATAATTGGTCAGTTTGTGCGCATATTTCAATCCTAACACAATTCCGATGAATTCCAGTTGGGCACGGGCCTTTCTGTGAGACACACTGGGAAAATAAACATGCTTGATCATGTGTACCTTGTCTCTTTGGTGTGGTTTGGACACCCTGCTCTGTGGAATCACCTTCACGGCATACATTTTGTTGCTGGAGAGATCTGTCATCTCGTAGCATCGAGCAAAGCCACCCTTAGGGGAGACAAACAGGATGATCAGTCACAAAAGCAGCAGGTTGAAACCCTGCAATGGCCATACATTAACGTGATATGAGGATTAACAGCTGTCCAGCAATCACAATGATTCAACAATCATTTTAGGCTGATTCTGAAAGGCTGAAGAGGAAATCCAGGAATAAAATCGATGTAGATGCATCATTGTATAATCAAGATGATGATTTGAGCATATTTTGTTGCCTTCGGATGCTCATGCGTCTAACAACCAACAATCAACCCCTAATGTGTTCACTGCTGTCTATTATTCACGCATATTTCTAGATGCTTTTCAAAGCTACATATGTTCCGAGGATATTAAGGCTGAGGCAGACTGAGCTGCTGCATTCATTAACCGTGAATTTGACAGAGACGTTTCCAGCTCTGCGGCAGGCAGGAGGGGGAAAAAAAGAAGACTTGGCTGGATTCCCGACGCAGAGTATAAGACGAGCAACATGTTGATACGGTCGCTCCATTCATTCACACATGCACATACGGTGTCAAAAAAGCACTCCGGGGGCGATGTTGTAAGGAAGGAAGGGAGGCATGGCATGATCGGGCAGACAAATCATGGGGTTACAACAGTCATCTGATGTCGTTAAAATGCGACAATTCTTCTCTAAGACTTAATAATTCTTTGGTTTTGCATACATGGTGTTGCCAATCATGTGTACGCACATGAGCTGGGCACACCTTGCGCCTGAATCATTCAGCAATGACGCGCACAGCAGAGGGAGACTCGCCACATCCACCACGAGGTCATTCCCTATTCCCGCATTAGTGTCACACCTGGAAATGGCTAATAATGAATTTTAAATCACAGACAGGTTCGGTATGGAACTAAAAACAGCGATTCGTAAGCTTCTGTATTCAGCTTTCGCCTACAAAAAAATCCCTGTGGTGAAGCGAGACAAGCACATGTAGAGTTAAAACCTTCGTACCTTTCCCAAAAGCTTCCCTTTACTGTAGGATCTTCCCGTTTTGGAGTCTGTCACCACCTGGGCCAGCTCCGGCTTGATTTGTTCGGGTTTATTCCTGCTGGTTTTCACCGGGGCAGAGGACTGTTGGGGTCCACGGTCCGGAGCAGGCTTAAATAAATCCGCATTCATGGCGTGGCACGAAATACGCTGCGCCGCGGTGAAACAACCGGTATCCATTTAACACAGCGGTAGAAACAATCAGTTCGTGGAGATATTCCCTTCGCTTGTTTTCTCGGTAGTTTGTCTAGTGCGTAACTGTGCGTCCGCCTCATCCAACTGTCTCCATCTGGCTTGTCTGAAGGGCTGCGCTCTCAGCTATATAGGAGCAGCGACGTCACGGGGCAGGGGGCGGGGGGAGGTGGTGCACTGGGGGAGAAAGTTCAGATATGGTCAGATAAAATCTCAGTAATGAAAAAATAAATAAATAAGCACATCTCGAATGTAAGAAAAATATGAATCAAACAGCTCATGAAAAAAGAATCGGGTTAATTCACGTTGGGGTCAGTGCTGCTATGAGGCCAATGCCACGCTGTAACCTTAGAGTGTTAATAATATAGTCTATGGCTGTAACCCAAACAGGTTTTTTTTCCCAATGTTTGTCATCTTTAATTTACACTCAGTGTTTATGAATGGATCCATGGGACTCCTGTGATGATGTAGCGCGTGGCCCCTTTATTCTAATGCTAAATTATCAGTAATATAGGTCTACTTTTAGGCTATAAATCTGGTTTCTCTACTGTTTGCTCTTTCATTATTCTACAAAGTAAAAGAACAATCGAAAAAATCGTGGTCCTATGTGTAGGTTGTGTGAAATCCCCGAAGAAACACGTGAACTACTCATCACTGCTGCCACCTGGTGTACAAAACGTGACGTTGTGCTATGACTCTAAAATCAAGACTGGGCCATGAACCATTGAAAGCTGTACTGCATCACAAAAAGTCTGAGTTTGGACCATTGCTCATTTTACTATTTATACTATGCAATGTTGTTTAAAAAGGGGGTAAGCTCTTAACATAGTTATAAGTTCAGGTAGATATGGTCTTGAAATAAAAAAAGAAATATTTTCTACAAGCATGCAGGCCTCTGTGAAGGCATATCTAAATCATGACAGCAAGCATAGTGGGGCCAGCAAGCCTAATGCACACCGAGTAAAATATGTTGACCTCAACACCAGACAACAAGCAAAGCCAAATCAGCTCAAGATGTATATTTGTGAGAACTCCATGAACAAATTGAGCACAGACAACAATACATGTAAGACAATGACATAAGCCAGGGTAAATAATCAACATAACATACATTTCAGATATTCACAAAAGCTAGAGGTAAATAGGCAACTTCAACAGTGCTGTAAAAAAAGACTTGTAGTGGGAAAATCCCCCAAAAATTGTAAAGAATTACAAAGAAAGGTGTTTTAGAGCATTACACTATGCAGGAATGGGTAAAATACATTAAATCTGCCAAACACAGACCTATGCAGTAATGTGAATTATTACACTGCACTGATGCGTGAGCAGTACTGTCTTTGCAACCATCATTTGAGCTATTTATGGAATGACCAAAAAATATATATATATAAAAGTCTGATATGAAGATATTAAAAGAAGCCAGAAGAGTTCTTTGGTTATCTTCGTTAAAAGGAATATGAGCATGACTTTGGCAAATGTAATTGGAAACGGCTTAAATATCAGCTTAGTTTAGCTGCACTGAATTCTGCACAGGAACAATAACATGTGACTGTACAGAACATGTCTCACAAATTTAATTCACCCAGGTCCAATTTGAACAATGAATTACTAACAGACATTAATCTCAAAAACAACTGCATTGTGGTCTTTTTAACACATCAAATCTGACATTACAAAAAAAAAAAAAAATGAAAATGTGTATATCTTTTGCCATTATGTTGCCATCTGCTGGACACCATGCCATTATGCTTGTACACATATTTTCCGCGCAATTAATTGAAAGGTTTCTGCTTCACGGTCTATGACTATCAGTATATTGGCAGCCTGATTTACAAAGCAGGGCAAAATGAGGCCTTTGGGGGCTTAGACATTAATCTTGAACCTTTTTTATGAGCTGTACACTGAATTCGTAGATTTTGTGGAAATATCCGGGTAACATTTAATATTCAAGTCATGTCAGGTGCATCCCTGGCAGCTCTCACTTGGTCCTGCTGTGGGCATGCAGTGAGGGAAGTTCAGATGTCCATCATGTCTTCTCCTCCTCGAATTTTCTTCTCTTGGGACTCTGACCAGGCTTTGTTGATGGTTCTCTTCATCTCGTCATCTCCCTCCGAGTAAATCTTCTTCAGCATGGTCATCAGTCCATCGCTGGGGTCTGCACTCTCATCAATATTGGGCTTACTGTTGAGGTGCAAAGAAAACAATTGAAAATGTATGAGTTTATCTGCTGGGATTCTCATTCTGTAGCATGCACCCCGGCTGCATATACATGCTATGTACAGTGACACCTGGCTCACAGATATGGTACTGCACTGCAATGTCTCAGCAGTGATGTTTGGAGTGATTGGCCAGATGTGTATGAGAAACTGGCAAGACGTCATTATGGTATTTTTACACAACTGCTCACACCGGTTGTTGTCCTTAGCTACTGACAACACATTGGCATCAGTAGTTGCAGTGGTACTAAACTACATACACTGCACAATACCTTGTACAAATAAAATTCATAGAAAGCATGCAGTTGCCTTATGTCACTTAAAATCCCTTTGTTGTAAAAATGACTTGAACTAAAATGAATCAGTGTTTTTGTTTTAACTCACTCTTTCTCCTTTGACTGCTTTTCCACTGTTGTTAGGCACTCCCACTTCTTTGTTGCCTGTTTCTTGCACATGACCAGGACCATGTCTGTTTTTATCTGTTGAAGGGAGAAAAGATGGTCACAGGCCTTTCAAAAAACCAGCAAGAATCTGTTGCTCTATTTTCCCCCCAGAAGTAAGCGGACTGAACGAAAGGTACAATGTAGGTCAACACTGAGCCTGAATTCAGCAACTGGCAAAAAAGGGACTACCAGATGCCCACTTCTCAAATTTCACATCTTTACCTGATTCAATTTTATTTATAGTATCAATTCATAACAAGAGTTATCTTAAGACACTTTACAGATAGAGTAGGTCTAGACCACACTCCATAATTTACAAGGACCCAACAGTTCTAGTAGTTTCCTCCAGAGCAAGCAACAGTGGCGAGGAAAACTTCCTTTAGGCAGAAACCTCGGACAGACCCAGGCTCTTGGTAGGCGGTGTCTGACGACCGGTAAATTCGCGTAGTGATATTTGCGCCGCTGCCGCAAATTTGCATCTTTGCATTAACTTTGTATGCAATGTGATGCATGTGTGAATGTGCCATAAAAAAAAACATTTAGTGATTATATTTAGCCATAAGCACTTGATAAATAAATGTTGCAAATCAAGGATTATTACGGCGAGTGTGTTATGGAGTCTACTTCCTGTAAGTGGGAACAAACTGTTTAATGCACATTTCTGATGTTCTGAAACAAAACAATACCAATGTGTGCTCAGGGTTTTCCCTGCCATTATACGACCTTAGAGGGTAAAAACACTGTGGAGAGCACCTGGATTACAAGCCGACTCATGGGCCAGGCGTCAACTCGTTGTCTTCTGCACATGTGCAAATGACTTGTGTACACAGTGGCACAAACAGTGTCACAGCTACACACAAACACCATGCAAGCAAACAGCAAAAGCTGCAGCCCATTAGCGAGTATGCGATGGAGAGGGAGGTATGTTTGTTGCAGTGTATGTAGTTAGCAGTAACGCTATAGCTGTGAATGTCAAACATCAACGTGGTCAAAGTGAAGGGGGGAAGCCACAGGGAGATTGCAACAATTTCAGCACAGGCTCACTAAGATGGGCTGACTGTTAAATTGGACCAGCTACACAATCTAGCCTAAGCTTTATGTAAATAATTACATGATGATGTCACTTGTTAAAAAAAAAAAACCTGCTAACAATCTTTATTTAAAAAATGGTTCAGAGGGGTGTAATAAAACTATCAAGATTCTGAAATTGATTGAAGATGCAGTGATTATGGCTTAAATATTTTAATTATTCTGGCCCATTTCCTGCTTTCACTTTCTTTAAAAAACAAACAACAACTCTGTAGTCTAAACTATCTAGTCTCAAGTCTATTCTTTTAACTGATGAATAGGCTTTATTCACCTTTTTATAGCTGTCCTTTTCATCGATTGCAAACAACAGGTTGAGAATTGTCATCTGATGGTTTTTTCCATCAAGATCCTTTACCAACACAGACAATGACCTGCAAAAGAGAAAATACAATTAGTTTTATGTAACATGAATAATTACACTTTGTATACGTATGAATTAATTAATAAATTAATAAATACATATTTTACTATGTTGATTATCACTGTACCTTTCTGTAAAGTTGACCTCCACATTTTCTGATGGAATTTTGTGTACATCCTTCAATGTAAGATAAATTTTGACAAATTTCTCCGACTGGTCCCACGCTAAAGAGAAGAAGACAATTTTCAAAGGCTTTTCAGCTCTTGCACACATCTTAACTGTACTTTCTCAGAAATTACAGCGGGTGTCTTACTAAAACAACGGCACCATACCGTAGCTGTTGATCTTGACTGTGTACGCTGCTTTAGAGGCAGCCGATTGGTCTGCTTCTCTTCTGGCTAGTTTCTCCTTCTGTTGTCGTTTGACTGAAAGCTCCTTCTCCACCTTCTGCTGCTCCTTCTTTAGCAGCTCTTGCACTCTTTTCCTCTCTGCCTTATCCAGGAGTGACCCCAGCTCCAGCAAATCTGCCTCCAACTGGTTGATCTGTATCGGGGAAAGAATTAGACAACTGATAAAATGCATGTTCTTAAATTCGACCATTTAAAGATAGTTGGACACAACATATTTTTTTTAATAATGTGTCAAAGCTCAAACAGATTATTTTTCCTCAGTCTATATTCCATAACTGAAATTGTTTTGCCATCAGCTAATCAACAAGTCATGTTACATCTCAAGTTAAAAATACTAAGCTTTTGCTTCACAAATGTTGCACATAGTGTTGTATCTAAAATACTATTTTTTGTTACTGGTCAGAGCCATACATCAATTATATATCCCCTGTTTGGGGTAGCTCTGGGAAGCATTACTTGATCGTTGTTGTATCAGCTAAAATAATATAACATTTAGTTAGCAAAATAGCATTGTAAAAAAATTTTTTTAACCTAGTTCCAGCCCTGCTTTACATTTTTTTTTTTTCCCCTTTCTGTTCAGAGTCTTATCTAATGCAATTCACCCTGTAGAGGAAATGTGAAAGCGTTTATTACACTGACATTTAGTGATATTTATGTCTTGTGTGTTAGCTGGAATAAGTTCGATCACAATAACGTTAACTGCAGATGAGGGATGCTAAAGTAAATGGCAGCTAGTCATAGGATGCTAACATACTAACTAACGTCCATAGAAATAGATGGGACATACAGATTGTCCCTTATGCTTAGTTACCCGATCACAGTATTGAATCAGCCTAACATTAGCTAAACGTTGGGCTATCAATGAATCTCTCCAAATTATGAGCTTCGGCGTTAGCTAACGTTAGTTATGTTGACAGTACGTGAAGTTTCTAGAATGTTCTGATAAACTCCAGTCAATGATAGCTTAGTGCTTGCTAGCTAGCTTCTGACACATGTCACCACACATGCACGTTATCTTTGGCAAATATCGTTACGCAATTGAGTACGCAATTAAAATGCGCTTTCTTCTTAACGACCTAACATTAACATACTTCTTAAAAATAAGATGAATTAGCTAGCGAAGATATCTAACGCTAGCTAACGTAGCACTGCATAGAGCGTCAGTTGAATCATGTAACATATCGTTAGCTAGCTAGCTATTTGTAGCTAAATTCAGCCACCTCAACTAACGTTAACATTAACGCTAGCTAGCTAGCTAGTTTTGCCCTCTAGGCGTATACAAAACTGAATCAAAACATGATGTTTACCTGTTCGGTAAGATCCATTCAGGCTTTATGAGTTATGTTAGCTAGGTTCAGAAATGTATTTGTGGGTGTCCTCTTCCTGAGTGAGTTCGCACGTAACGTGACTTTCATCAGCAATCACCACAGATCACGTTCTCCTATGGTTCTCCTCCCATAGACAGTTAAATAAAGTCCCTCCTCCTCCTCCTACTTCTCCTTCTTCTGCTACAAACCAATATTTAAAGTGCATGCATGGATGTATTACAAGAACATGCCGCCACCTAGTGTACCGGTGTGTAATATAATGACATTAAACAGTCAACAGTAATACAAAAAACATTGTAAATAAATTATATACATGTTTCAATTAAATAAAATCCCTTTAACCTGTACTTGTTTTTCCCGTCTCCAACAGTCCTTTGAGTCTCTACTCCCATTCCATAGCTACCACCCTGTCCTTCAATCTTTCTCTTTCTATAATGAACTTCCTATATCAGCACGTTAAACCGTTCCCTTGCAGTTCCAAGTCTCACATTTAGCTGACGCGCTTTTTCATTATGTATAAAGTAGCACTGAGGCCTGTATGTCCTTTTTACAGTCTATCCAATCTTAGCCTAGAAAAAGTTATCTCTAGGATCAACAACTGTATTTCGCTGTATTTTGGTTTGCCCCACTCCACCCTCTCCAGACTCCAAATGGTCCAAAACGCAGCCACTAGACTTCTAGCTGGTAAAAGGAAAAAACAACACATCACTCCTGTTCTGGCTCATCATCTCATCATCAGCTATATTCTGATTATAAAATGGATACAATTCTTGGAGTCACATTTTGAACATAGTCTTCATTTTGACTAAGGTGATTCCTTAGTCACTTAACACTTTTAAAAGGGTAACTAACTTCTTTAACCACATTAATAAGGCTATACAACATAGCTAGTCTTTGTATAAAATTCTACATTTTATTGTATTAAGTATAATAAATAAGACACTTGAAAAGGCTTGTTATGTACAATATTTATTCATCCATTGACAGTTGCTCCTTTTGAGAAGTCCCATTATCATTGCTCTTTAAATAGTATATGTATTATGTTGTTTTTCATATTTAGTAGAGCCATAAGAAAGCAAAAGCAACTTACTTCCTGGGGCACAGATAATGTACAGAATGGATATATTCATGTCCTTAGCATATACAAAATTCTGAAGATAAGCTGCAGTGATCTCAGTGGATTCACTTTACACATTAACACCTTCCTGGCTTTTCAGGGTAGTGGTGTAACTGTTTCATTACATTACAATACCAGTAAAAACTCCAGATGCTAAAAGGCCAAAACAAGTCTGTATTGAATGCTGATTTCCTGCTTTCCTCATAACCACTGAAACAGCCTTTTTTTTTTTTGAATGATCCAATCCAACTGTAGTGTCCAATGGACCCTGTGTCACCACCTGGCTCTCAGAATCCCAGACATCTGGTTGTGGTCAGCTAAGTGACGGAAGACAATCCGGCTCAGGCGCCACCTCCGCTTCACTCCCCGAGGTCTGGAAGTCATAATACACCTGTTGCGTATTCTCACAGGGCAGCTGTCCCTTGGTAATGCTGCAATTTCTTTATCTGCTACCTCCTGTAAAATAGTTTTAAACTGTTAAGGAATGCAGTGTTTTTTTATAATTATAAATCATAAGGAATTACTTTGGATGTATTTTTTTAATGAAACACCTCCAATATTGATCACAGAATATTTGGTTATGGTGAAATTTAATAAATGACAACATACATAACAACACATGATGACTTTTTTTCTTAGTCTATGAAACACTGACAAAAAAAAGAGTAGAAATTCTGCTTTGTACCACAAGCTCTTTGGGTAGGATGGTGTTCTTTCTTAATGCATTGATCCGCAGCCTCTCATCAGCATATTCAAAAGCCATCTGTCTTCTCTTGACATCCCTCATCATCCTCCAGTCAACGTAGTAACCCCTCACCTGCTCCACCGCCCCCCAGCAGCTCCTCAGGGCCTGCACACAGTGTTATGGCAGTTGTTATTGACAGATAATATTAGGCCCCTGGGGTACCACACACAGAGTAAATAGTTCAAACTGCATTTCTTTCTAAATCTGAGCCTAACGTTGCAGGTTATTCTTAAAGCCTTTTAGTATTTAGTAGATTGAAATCACTGGTCCCTGACATTTAGGTGTAGATATACATAGACTTAATATGACTGCAGCTCCAACAAACCTACATGAATACTAAATCCCTACCATTGTTTTTCTTGTGATCACAAGGTTAATCATTTGGAATTATCCACATTGTTACTGTTGCTACGGACAAGTACATGGGCTGTAAAACTCAACTGAGCATCCTCTCGCTACTCATCCTCATTGTAACATCAGTTTAATCAAATATACCTTTGTTCACCTTCATAAAACAGGCCGACATTACAGAGACTGAGTGGTGTGACGTTAACCTATGTGTGTAATAGAGCAGGAGGTAAGGTAAGGATGTATAGTCAAGACACCGTAAGCTTCAGAAACGACTTTTAAATCATCTCCACTTTTTTCTCACGATTTGTCTGTTGCAAAAACATTTTTTAATACAAACCGGTCCGACAATTTCCTTGCTATTGGCTATTACGCTAAATAGATAGCCAGTTAGTTACTTAGCAACGTTTGTCACTAAGTAGGCTAACTAGCATTAGATACAAAACTAACGCCAGGAAGCTAACTTGCTAGCTAGTAAGACCACTAGCTTACACTGAAAACGCTGCTTTCTCCATTCTTCTGTCAATGATATGCAATGTAGTCTTAATGAGAAACTCTTAAAACACAAAATATCTCGTTATAATGGGTACAGTACCTGCTTTGGGGTGCAGACAGTTGAATAAAGGGCATTTAACCCCAAACATGCTATCCTGTGGGCTGCCATATTGAATGATGTTGTGCAAAACCACCGAAGGAGGATAATAACCCACTGAAACATCGCCACCTATTGACCAGGAGAAAGTGTGAATGGATCAATTTATCTTTTCCTATCAACGTTGCAATCAGCTTATTATTACGGGATTATGTTTTGCCTTATTAGAGTTTGAAATTTCAGGTAATAAAAAAATCAAGAAACTATAAGTAGCCTATAAGCACCTAATACATACTGTTTGACAAACAAACTGATTATGTGACTACTACAACTTTATTCTGAGATATTTGATTTCAACATTCGATTTTGTGATGTCATACTTGACTTCAACACCACTTTTACCGTGTCCTTTTGCAGTTTTGATTTTGATGCAAGACTAGTTGACTTGACCAACAGGAGTCCCAGGTTGGGACTTGTCGTTTTAGACCCTTATAGTAGCCTACAGGTGGCAGTGTTGTTGCATGAGTTTAAGCTCATACTCTCACTGACCACTCAAAAGGAGTGGGGTCTTTTTTATGCTAAATCTAAACCTTATGTCTGACTGAAATCCTATTCTTCAATCAGCTGAAACCCAGACACATCTTTTCTCCCCTGACACCACCAACAATTAAAGTTGTGTGTTTTGAGGAAGTACATACGTATGTAACAGTATAGGTTGGTCTTCTTTCAACATTTGGTTCAGCGGGGCATTGTCCTAAACATTTTTTATAGAAACAATTTAACAATCGCTCCAGACTCCATTAAAGTTTTCTCAAACAATCCCCATTATTTTGGAGCCTTGAGCTGATGCGTTCTTGGCTAAATATTAACACATGACAAACTGCAGGCAGGGCTTCCTCTATAAAGAGCAACATTATGAAGCAGGCTGGAAAATCTGTACAGGCGTAAAGGTCCCATGACATGGTGCTCTTTGGATGCTTTTGTATAGACCTTAGTGGCCCCAAATACCATATCTGAAGTCTCTTTCCCAAAATCCAGCCTTGGTGCAGAATTACAGCCACTAGAGCCAGTACCACAATGAGCTTTCCTTAGGATGTAGCTTTTGAGGAGGAGAGGGGGGGCAAGGTGGAGGCTGGGGGTGTGGCCTTCACCAACTGCCACTTTGCTTGTTTGAAAGCGATGATGTTTCTCTCTCATGGGTGGACCAAATTCTCTGGGCGGGCAAAGCAGAGAAAGGGGAGGTAACCTTGCCCCTTGTGACCTCATAAGGGGCAATATTCCAGATCGGCCCATCAGAGCTTTCATTTTCTCAAAGGCAGAGCAGGACACCCTGGGCTCGGTTTACACCTTTCACCTTTTCTAGCTACTGGGGGATCATAGGTAGACTGGGAGAACTCATATTAATGTTAAAAAAAAACTTCATAAAGTGACATTTTCATGCTATTGGACTTTCAAATTAAATTAAAAATCACAGTGGACAAAGTGCATCTACGTAGCATGTATAACAGATAGTGGTGTTTGTAAACCTGATAAAAAATATATAGCACCAGTCCAACACTGCAAAGTATTAAAATACATTTATTGTTGCATGAAATAACGTGAGGTCAGAATATTCAACTGTCTTTTATATTGTTAGTTAGCTTTTCAAATCCCTGCATTGTGCAACTAGATGGTTGTCAAGCAAGAAAAGTTTTTGTTCAGTTTCCAAGTAACATTGTCATTTGACAGCAGCATATAGTTTTACTGCTTTTTGGCCCTCAGTTGGATTCGCATTATCGTTCAAACCCCTGAGGTGGCTGTTCCAAGATCACCAGGAAGGCAAAATCATTCCCTCTGTAATTTATTCTGCCTCCATAGCAAAGAGATGTCAAAGGCTTGAGAGGTTCTGAAATGTGACCTTCTGCATTTCTATGTATTGTAAAATGAATGATAAATGCCAGGTTGCCAGGTCTTTGTGTTGCTTGGCGAAAATACCTTTCTGCTGGAGGATTATGTTTAAAACTGGCACATTTCAGAATGTTCAGAACCTGTACTTGAGCATACACATGCATGATAATCATGCTGGTCACCTGCGTTAGACAAAACCAAGACAAAATGGGACAACAATAAGAACATGTGGTATAAGCAACTAGCATCAGCAACTGGAACAGTATTTTTAAGTGTCACTAATGCTTCTTTGAATAAGGTGCCTTTATCATTTCAAGAGTAAAAAAAAAGACAGAAAAACACAAATAGAACCAGCACACCAGATAGCTCCCGTTAGAAGTAATTTAATGCTTTAAGTAGTGATGTTTCAAAGTTTGAGGAAGAGGCTTGTGACTCTATTCATCCCCAGTTTACTCAATATGAACCGCTCTGCAGTGTTAGTTTTTGACAGTGTAAAGATTAGGATTACTGTGGTTAAAACCAAATTCAATGACAATTGGTTATCAGGAACGTGTGTGTATCCTTGAGTGCTTTGTGTTAAGGGACCAATGGAAAAAGAGCATTGAAGGAAATCCTTGAGACCCGGACCTTTTACATTATGAGTGGATAATACAAATGACAGTAAAACAACAGTGCAGTTTTGTCAGCTGGCTTTAAAGAAGCAATTGAATATAAAGTTGTCATGTAGACAGGTGTCTTAACAGCAATGCAGTTTCAAGCCTAGCAGGGGATCAAGACCTTAGGGTGGATCATAGCAAATATTTGGGAGATTTGGAAATAAAGCCATGCAATAGAAACCTGATCTGTTTCTGAGATAGGTTAAGATTACTCAGGGACACAGCAGACAAGTGGCCTCATCCATAAAAATGACAGCAGTGCAGTGAACCGTCAAAATGAAGTAACTGAGGCTAAGACTATTAAAGAAGAAGACATACTTTATTAATTCGCCAGGGGATTTGAAATGTTTTCACTGTTATTATACAAATTACTCACAGGGCCAGAATACAGGACCTATTCACATGCATCAAAAGGAGATATGTCAAAGCAGTTGGGGGTTCAGTGGCTTGCTCAAGGGAACCTCAGCAGTGTCCAGGGACATGATCTTGCACCTCTCCAGCTACCAGTCCACACTCATGATGCACCAATTGATGTATGGGGACTTGAGCTAGCGTCCCTCCAGTTCCAAAGCCAAGTCCCAATGGACTGAGCTACTGCCGTGTGCATTGGTCCTCTTTTAGTATAGAAGCACAAACTTGAAATGTATCATGAATTAGAGTTATACTGACCTTCACTGCCTAATCAAATGAATGTTCATATTGTACATACTGTATCAAAATGAAACCATGTTAAGGAGTCTCAAAGGAAAGCTCTCTGTTTCCACTAAGTTACAAGAAAGCCATTTGCAACCAGCTAACCTTCTGCTATAATGGTTTAGGCATTCTGGCATCCCATCCTAAACAAGATGAATCCAATACACAAGGGTCTTGTGGCTGAACATACCACATGGAGATGAAAATGTGATAGGGTGGTGTGTTTTCTATCCATTTAGTTGTTTGGGAGTGTTTGACATCATTTGGATTTCAGAGGGAGGGAAAGTGACAAATTTTGATTAGTGCTGTGCTGAGTAGTGTGAAACAAAAACGCACACATGTCAACAAACTGCAGGGTGAACGTGACCGTCTGCCACCTCTGTTCAGGATGACATCATTACAAATACAATTCAACTTGTGAGCAATAAACAAGCTGCTGGGTGGGCTTTCTCTCTCTTGACCTAACGCTGTACAACATGACCATCCTGTGAACATTAATCATGTCCACATAATTACGGTGGCAGCCAGGAGCGAAAAAGTAGTGTCATACTGTAAGTATTAATAAAACTTAACAAATCTTAACTTTGGCATCTGGAAGGGAATGGGATGTCACTTTAGAAGGCCAGATTATAGCATCACATCGCAGCATGTATTCCTCTGGTAGATCAAAATATTTGAAACCAGTATTGAGTGAATTCATCTTTAGCCGCTTCTATTTCTATACCATAACATTATATTCTATAGGGCCATAATGTGATGGAAGTTGGCACATAAAACAGAGGTGTCATGCCATTTTGAAAAACTTTGGACTACCTAATCTTGTCTGTATAGCCTGGCAAGGATCCTGATATTATATAAAAAAATAATTATATAACCAAGTCATAATTTCTAAGACAAGCAAATGTTTGCATATTTTCAGTTATCATTCCTACATTGACAAACATTTTTTTCGTACCTTTTTTAATCTGCTGGTTGGGACAAATGAATTAAATGGGTTATTGTTTAAAGGGTGAACTTCTGACTTGTTGACAAACTATTAAATACAGTAAATGAGCCGATTGTATTCATGTTGGATCAATCTACAAAATGTGTTTATTCTTTTTCTCACAATAATTAAGTACTTTAGTGTGTGCCTATTTTTATCTACGCCAAGCACATTATCGTCACTTAATGTCAAGAAAGTGTTATGTCTCTACACACCAGTCTATACAGATGTGGTTTAGTGATTACAGTCCATTTAAAATATTCCACTCTTTCTATGAAACCATAATCAAATGCATACAGTACTTGGTGCAAAGAGGAAAAAAACATAACCGTGAGACATTTCCTGTATTTCTCTCACTGGGTAAAATAAATAACTCTCTCTGTCCTCGAGATGTTGTAAACTTCACAAGCGGAGCCACAGTTTTTCAAGCCTTCAACTGGATCATTGTTTTATTATGGACGTCTCTGACAAACCTTTTTGCCAAATGAAAAGAAGCAAGCACATGTTTCAGTATTTAAAGGTGATTTAATAAATCATTGACAAAGCAAACCATTCAGACTGGATTTTTTTAACATGGGAAACTCTTTCAGTCATGCAACCGTATTTAAACCCTGTATAAGTGTACCTTGGAAGAAACGGAGACAGCACAATTTGGAGAGAAAAAGACATTGTAGGCCCTCCAGCACTTTATAACTAAACACACTATATGCAGTGTTTGACTTTTATGTTACATTTAAATATGTCTACTCTTAATGTCTTGATTTTTAAAACTGCATCTTACACTGACATTAGGTTACAGGCACTGAATGAGCAGTCTTTAGCCATGACGATACCTTCACTGACACGTCAACATGGGTACTCCTTCTCCTCGTAGTAATCAGTGAAGCAGATACAGCTCATTTAATGCGAGGCCATGACCTAACTGACTCGGACGTCTCTGCTTTCCAGATCCGAGGCATGTCTAGCTTCCCAGAGGAGAGAGAGAGAGAAAGAGTTTGGTCTAATTTATGGCACGTATGCAAGCTCACATCCGTAATGAATTCGCACATACATTTGAAGGCAGAGAATCACACATGAGCATTTAAGAGTATGCCTAACACTTTCCTCTTTGATAAAGCTTTTAGTTAGGGCATAGAATTGAATATTGTTAGGAAGTGAGGAGTCGCAGCGTCCGCCTAACCCGGCCCACCTGCTTCTCGTCATAGTTGTCAGATCTATCTATGATATAATCAATAATATAATAAAACTAGAGGGAGGCAGGGCATACAGCCCGATCCGGATGGGGAGAGTTCTAGCCTGACCAGGCTCCTCTCTTTACCCTGTCTCTCCTAGTTATGCTGTAATAGTTTTAGACAGCTGGGGGACTTCCTTTGACACACTGAGCTCCTCTCTCCTCTATCTTCCTATCTTTCCATTTGTGTGCATCCATGTCCCAGAAATGCTTGTTACTAACCTAGCTCTGGGGAGTCATTCCCCGGAGTCCTTATGTTCTTTTTCACCCAGCATGTTTCCTTGGATCAGGGAGGCTCCAAAATCATGGTAGCAGCTGTCGCCATGGTCCCGCTACACGTTCTGCGATGCCCTGTTCATCCTGCTACGCTCTGCTGTGCCTTGTAATGTTGCACAGTGCCCTGCTATGCCATGAACTACTACAAAGAACTACTACAAACTATTATTTTTTGTGACTGTTATTGCCACTCTTCATTCTAACCCCAACCGGTCGTCAGACACCACCTACCAAGAGCCTGGGTCTGTCCGAGGTTTCTGCCTAAAAGGAAGTTTTTCGTCGCCACTGTCGCACTGTTGCTTGCTCTGGAGGGAACTACTAGAACTGTTGGGTCCTTGTAAATTATGGAGTGTGGTCTAGACCCACTCTATCTGTAAAGTGTCTCGAGATAACACTTGTTATGAATTGATACAATAAATAAAATTGAATTGAAATTGAATTGAACATGATTATAGACCTATCACAGCTTTCAAAGAAAACCCTCTCACAGGGTCTTTCCTAGAGCTAGGACTGTTCTGTCTGATTTAAGAGGTTTCTCTATGAATAGAAGTAAAGTATAAGTGACATTTGTAATTATATACCAATGGAATAAATGGATACAAATTAATATCTGCGGGTCAACTGACAATTTGTATTGTAATTTAAGTAACTAATATGTACAAATTTATACTTTATAATTCTAGAGTCGAACCATAACATATATGATTTCTTAACATCTCATGTCTTAAAATGTACATTTTATGAAATACAAAACTTGCAGAAGGACAATGAGTAAATGACTTACTTACTCATACCAATGACCAGGTGAAACTTTGAAGCAGGTGAGAAAACAAAACTGACCATCATGTGTTATTCATCACTAATAAAACGCAAAAAACTTACAGTTAACTGTTGCTATTGAGGTCATAAGGGTTTTATAACGGCAAAGTTTGTTGGTGTTTTGGATTTAAGAATACCTATTTTCCCAGACTGCAATAATAAAACCATTTGATGAATTAGTCTGACGTTTAAAGCTTTTGTTTATAGTTTATGATGTTTTCTAAAATGCACAAATACAAAGTATCATTAATTTTTAACATTTGGGAAATTGGGCCTATCAAACACATTAGATTTTAAAGTGGAATAGTATGGCCATCAGTCGTATGCATGATTGTCTCATAGCATCTGTTTTATCATTTTCTGGCAGATATATTACCAACCTAATGTTATCAATCATAATATTGTAAGATGTGGAACTGAGTCTTTTGGGTCAAGAAAAAATGATGAGTCCCATCTGATTATGCCCCAGTGAGGGGAGGATTTTATAAAACCAACCACTCTTCCATCCAGATTCATAGCTTCTCCACTTTGTAAATAAAATGTTTGATGCATAACCTCATAAAGAAAAACATTAGCTTGTTTGTGTTTTCACCACTTCTTTTTTTGCCCATTTCAGAGGAAGTAAAGACATATGTGTAAAAGCCAAAATGTATTATCCCCTTGATTTTATTGCTTTATTGTTGATGTCATTGTCAAGCAGAAGAACAGAAGTACTTTAAGATGAAATCTGAATGAGACCAGTTACTTTGGAGTGTAGAGAGAATAAGAAAGAAACAGAGAGAGAGAGAGAGGTGGGGGTAGATACATCTGTGATTATACTTAGTTACAGGACCACCAGTGCTCAAGGAAGTGTAGGCCGCAAGCTTTGCAAACAAATCTTTCTTGACCTAAGAGAATCAGGTGAAGGGTAACTCCTGGTGCAGTTTTACAAAGCTGAAATAATTTCCTTTGTGTTAAATCATTGGCCTCACTTTTTAATGTTTGTGTATGTTATTTAGAGCTCCCTATAAAAGAACAAGATGACATGAATAGGGTGTTATTTGTCACTGTCACTCCGACTGTAACCGAGTACCTCGAGTTTCCTGTGGGGACCCTAAAGGTCTTGGCCTATCAGTCAAAGGTTATCTTTGTTTTACTGTCAGCTGAAATCAGATTCCTCACACAGAGCGGATCATTTTTTGTGTGTGTATTTGTCACAAATGCAGCAGTAATTCTGTGCTGAATTATTAGGATTTTGTTTCTTATTTATTTTCATTCTTTTGGAAATCTAAATTCCATGGGTAGCTACGTTTTATAGAAGCGGGCCTATTTGTTGCATTGATGCTGTATAGCGAGCATCAGCCACAAATAGAAGTGACAGGAAGTTATGCAGCTTTACCTGCACGAGCTTGTCTCTTTGTAAATTCTCACATTGTCTCTCTGAGACAAAAATAAACCATCTTACGTTTCTATGCTTTGTAATTCCTGTAATATTGTGTTATATAGCCCCAAAAATTGAAATAATAAAAAACAAACACACACAAAAAAACATTGGTGAGTCACTGAGATAAAATAAATGCAGTAGCATTGCTGGGTTATGTAAACCGGTGGACCGGGGGGGTCAGGTCTCCACACGGCACCAAAGACAGGATGACCTGAGCCTGAGGACTGGTATTCACATCAGCCCAGGCAGGAAGGCAGCTCAGTAACAGCTGTTGACACCAGCTCATCCGTCAGACTGCTGCTTGACTTGCCTTGTCTGTTCCAATTAACTCATTTGCTAATTAATGTGCTTGCACAGACTCCCTGTCCATGAATTGAAGGACTCATTAATTATCATTGTGATGGCAGGTTTGTCTCATTTTGTGAATTGTAGTGTATATAAAAATGCCTAATTAAGTGGCTTCGTTCTTCACTGTAGTTTATTTTTCCGTGTGAAAAATTGAGAGAACAAATGCATATGTACGTTTTTAAAGTTCACACATCTGATCTAAAGCAGATGTGTAGCTTACTGTAATGAAGCTACAGGTCTGAGTAAAGACCACAGCTGTTATTTCATATCATTGTATCACATTTATGTTTTGGTCTTTACCATATGCTGTCTAACAAAATCATTAAAAATAATCTTTGAAAGTCTGAAAGCCAGATGTGTTGACCACTCACAGTACAACATTAGCAGATAATCACGACATAGATGAACAATTTCTGCACATACAGTATGTTGCCTTTTTTATACTGCGTGGTTGACAAACAAGGAAAAACTGAACTGCGGTTTGCATTAAAGTCAACTGGTGACAGGGCAACAATGCATCATTTATGAACATGTACTGTATATAATCTGTGTGTGTGTGTGTGTGTGTGTGTGCATGTGTGTGTGTGTGTGTGTGTGTGTGTGTGTGTGTATGCATGTGCTTATGTGTACCCACAAGTGTAGTGTAGGTGCACAGTGTAGTAGGCATCAAAGAAAGCCAAACACACACATATAAGGACTTTGAAACACATTCATCAAACCTCCATATGGCATTAGTTAGTTTTTACCTAAATAACTTAGTCTTTATCTACACTACAGCCTCTAATCTGATCTGCTCTCCACCAAGGTTACACATGTTCAGCTTACACCGGTACAAAATAAAGATAGCCTTCAAGACATTTTCTTCTTTTTTTTTTTTTTACAAGCGTAAACATGCAGAATGTAGCATTGACGCCAGCTTCGGCCCAGTTTCCACTGATCTGATCTTGTCATTTCCTAACGATAAATCACGTTGTCCCTATTCCTAAATGTTTAGACGGGAATGGGAGAAATCAAGTTTTTACCACAATAATAAATAATGCTTTGTTAATCTAGCCTATTAACCCCAAGACGAGCCAGACATTTAGTCTTTAAACATATTTCATGTGTTAGATATCTGCGGGTGCTAATGGATCCGTCCATCAGTTCCCAATTTTGCACAAAGCCCCTTATAGTGCAGCTCCCTTTCAGATCAAATCTCAATCAACAGTTTCCAGATCCACAAGGAAACATGCAATCAGTAATGTTCCACAGTTAGCCTGTGGGTGATTAAATTTAACATGTGGTTCAAAGAGTAGAGGGTTAATGTGCTTTTTGTATGTTTACTTGAAAGGATTCAATGAAGGTTCATGTTTAAGTTACTATAAGTGGTTCTTTGAGCACAGATCCTCTAGACATTCAGCAGTTGGTGTATGTATAGTTGATGCCATCAAAATTGTGTTACAGTACCTTTGAAGAGTTTCCAGTTTTGGTGCTAAGATAACAGACTGCTGTCTGTAGCTTCTTATCTTCCATACAAACATGAGAGAAGTATCAATCATCTTATCCAAGCAAAAAAGCGAAAGTGTTTTTCTCAAAATGTTGAAGTACTCTTGAGAACTAACACCAGACTCAGAAATATATAAATAGGCTATGACAACACTTTTTTTTAACTCATAATGTCTATTTAAAAATTGTAATAGGTTTCCTAATTTTCAAATGTGTAATTTGCATAATAATCTGCAGCGATTCAATTTTGTGTGTGACAGATACAGGTGCTGCGGCACGTAGCTAACGCAATAACACAATGATTTGACAACTCACAGTTTTAATGAACTGACCTCACACACAGACATCACAGTGTGGTTGGTCTGTCTGGCGTAGCAATAACTTCAACTCACAACTAACTGACCTCACACAGACAACATGTTTGGCTCTCTGGCGTAGCTCACTTGGTTGAGCGTGTGTCCCACGTACAAAGGCTCAGTCCTTACGTCCCTTTGCTGCATGTCTTTCCTCTCTCTCTCCCTTAAAAAAAATGCTTTTACCGCTTATCACGATAGGTGCCACCAAAGAGAACTAAATAGAGAGCTTGGAGATATTAACAGTAAGGTAAAGTTTGTAATGGTAACACACATTTGTTATAAATGGCACACAGTAATAAATAATGCAGTTGTTATCTTTGTTAATGACATCTTAATGCTCATATATTTCTAGTAATGCTCAAATAGGCATATATAGGCAGCTAAAATTCCTTTTGTAAACAATGCTTGCAAGTTCTCACACATGGTTAATCTAACTAGAAATATACGAGCATCAGGAGGGCTGCTATTTATCCTAGCTGGCAGGAAAAACAAGAGGATAGCAAAGATCTATAGCAGGCGAAAAGGAGTGGAAAATAAATTACTTCCTTTATGTAGTAAGCATTCAAACTCAATTTCAAATCGTGCTGAAGAGAGGATGTCGGGAGGGAAGATCAAGGTATGTCAGCAATATTCATCGCTTTATTAATTCTAATATAATCACTGCACAGTCATTTGAGAATATTAACAGTCTGATGTTAGTTTTTTGAGTTTTTTTTTTAATTAGAGCTTATGATGACTGAGACAGGACTGCACTGTAAAATGTTATTACACTAATACACTTTTACACAACAAAAATGACCGAGAAGCAATGGAAATAATTTGAAAATAGCATTGCCCTTCTATAATGAGGTTGTACAATTAAAGTGAAGCTATTAGTTTTATTGTAACTATTGATGTTGCTCTCCTTGTAGCCTCATAGGAAAGAATGTGGCATGTTTTTAACGATGGTTTCCAGCAACCATGTAACCATTGTTACCCTACAACAAAGTCTTAACTCAGCGTTGCAGGATGCTTCCTAAACTGTAGCATAGCAAGCAGCTAGCAGCAATGCCTAAAGACAACAGCTATGACAAGCTATCTGCAGTTTACAGGCTACTGAAGGGTTTTGGTGTACATCCATATGGCTTTGTATTTACTGAGTTCACTAAATAACATGAGAAAAATGTAAACCACATGCCACGACCAATCCTGCTAACCAGATCCCAACATAATTGAAAAGTACTCAGAAAAGTGTTGTCTGAGCCAGTATTTTCCACTGTCATCAAGAGAACACAAGAACCAAGGGAATTTATCATAATAAAGTGTTGTTGTCATTGTCAGCCCACCAGTAATTTCCAGACATTTTCCTAAATTTGTGCACTGCAAATCTGTCAGTATCTATTACCAAAGGTTTTCTTACTGAAAGTGTTAAGTTATATGGAGATGTTTTCCATCCGGCATGTAACAGCAAGTGCATAATAATAAAATAAGGTAGCCTTATCCATCACAAAGAGTATGATAGGCTGCAGATGCTAAGTTAAGGTATTTAAACTTTAGAGGAAATCATCATAGGGGAGAGGAAGCAGATCCAACTCTCTCACACATGCTGATGGTTATAACTTTGTTGTAATGAGGACTCCAAGCTGGCAAAAGAAGGTAAAATAAACTGACAGATGAAGATGGTTGAAATCAACACCCTGCTTATTAGGTACAGGCCAGATCAATGGAGGGAGACCAGATGTACAGCATGTGGGCTGACCTTTAATTAAGCTTGTCATGGTTTGCATTTTGATATTGTCACCTTCTGGTCTGGCAGAAAAAGAAGAGCAATAACTTGAAGGAAAATTGAATGTGTGTGGGCACTTCTAAGAGTTCAGCGGGAGGGAACAGACATGCATCACCTCAAAGAAAACATAATATAAAATTCAACCTGCTGGGAGTTCAGTGGGAGCTCTGTTACATCTGCTGCTAATGTGGGGTACGTTTCCCGACATGGGCTGAAACCAACAACAATGGAAACAGTCCAATTTCCCTAAAGGTTTAGTAACATGCATGAGATAGTTTCCCATTGTCCCATGAAGTATTTTAAATGTCATCATCTCCCACCCATCATGTTGTAGCAACAGACGAGTGTATGATTGAAGTTCAATGTGCCCATTTGACACTCTGCGTACCCTTTATGTTCACTGAGATTATATAATCTTTTTTTTTTAGCAATGATGAACACATTTATTAAGTCGGAATGAGGAAGCAGAAATGAATGGATAGGTATGCCTTAAGCGACGTAGAGGTGGATTGATTTAGCATTAATGAAGTGATTGAGGATTGAAGACAACCTACATTTTTAGTTATATCATTTCATGCAGAGTTACTAATAAACTACAGTCGGTGAAGTTGTAATTCCACAAGAAAGGTGGAAAGAAGGATGTTGTTGTTTTTAAGGTTGCGATTGGTCAATGCTTTCTACCAATCTATAAAGGGCCAAAGTAAAAATATCTTTTAAGATCCCGAACGTTCCCAAAATGAGTAAAAACATTTGTGCACAAGTTGTCAGCTGAAATTGAAACTTAACGCTTGTGTGTGCGAGCATGCGTGCGTGTTATTGCATTCCTCTGTGCTGGTTTGGAATCAGTTTGCCTTCGTCCAAATCAAAAAGAGACAGTAATCGGGTCTGAACATTTGACAACAAGTATTGGCGAAAAGACATGCCGACCATAAAACCAACATACACACATTCCGGACATGCAAACTCCTACCTCCTACTGTTGCATGTAGTACCATTTATGTTGTTGTAGTAGTAGTAGTAGTAGTAGTAGTAATACTAGATGTCATAGTTTTGTCCTAGAAATACTGCATACTGCTGTTAATGTACAATGTGACTCCCATTCAAAAGTCTCTGTGGGAGGTCTATGGACCTCAGACAGACATGAAAGCAGTTTTCACGTAATGCAAAGCCATATGACAGTACCCTTCAGTCATTGATTTCCATCCAATTCAGTGAGGGAAAATGTTTTTGAGGCTTAAATAATGGGGATATCAGATCCGTTGTCTACCTTTCTTCTTCTCTTTCTTTCATAAAAATCTGATTCCAGGTGATTGTACCCTCCAGTCGGTCAAAGTTACAGTTCCATATTCATCTTTCTAATGAGAAATAGCTTTGTACTTATTCAAAAAAAGATGAATCGCTAGATGAAATGAAAATTCAATGGCAACTTAATTCATCTTTGTAGTCTGTATTCTCTCAGCATAGCATAATTGAAAGTGCCCTAGTTTCATAGCTCATCATGGACGTTAGTAGGCTAGGTAGAAAGCTCTGCTGCAGCGGCACCAAATCTGAGGCTGAACATTACATGCACTAAGGTTACATCTTTTACTCTCTTACTTTTAGAGGATGTTTAAACCCTCTGTAATGAGTGTGTCATTATGGAGCATCCGGTGATTCATTCATCTCTTCCCTTGGTCCAAGGAGCAGTTTGCTTCCAAAAACACAGCAGACAATTTAGCAGAATGACAGATGTTATCTTTCAAGAGTTATGTTGCCTCTCAGTGCAAGCAATATGACCCTTGCTCTTTTTGCTTCTGCTTTTTTTTCAAAAACTGGCAAATATACTATTAAAACACAAATTTAATCCATAACTTACCCATCACCACGTCTACCCAACACCAAAAGGCAGACAGACCAAGTTAGTCTGGTAGTAGTGTAGCATTTAGCTGCTAAGAGGAAGAATACTTTGCACTTCCCAAAGGAGTCAAAGACCAAACCAAACTACACGTAAAGTGAATATTGGACAGTATCATCTTTGTGAAAGTGTGTGAAAATTGTGATAACAACTTGTTGCCCTGCCAACAAGTGGCCAAAAAATGGCTCATTGCAAGTTTAAATAATTATCATTGGGATCTGCCAAAACAAGAAGATTTTCTAAACTGTCCCAGTGTCCCTTTAAGTAAACCAGTTGGCATTCATTCAAGTATGGCCTAGTGATTCTGAAAAAAATCCCACTTTGTCTTCATTTCCTTTGCTATTATTCTCAAATTCTTTGTCCTTATTATCTGTTATCATTTACAATAACCAGCCTTTCAGCTCCTCCCTTGGTTTTCATGTATTGCTTATTCCCTTCCTGTGTGCTAGTGCCAAGCATCTTCATTAGATATTTGGTAAAAATGACACATGGATCAACATGTCAAAGAGTGCAGTGAAAAGTTAAAGCAGCATTTGTTCTGTACACAGCCCCTCAGCTTCAGCTCCAGTTTCACTTCTGTTTCCACAGAAATACGAAACCTTTTATATTTAGAGACAAACAGCCACTGTCAGCGTAAAGTATTGCCAACCTTGACACCTGGGGTCTTCGGTGATGGTCATGATGATACATGCTGATGTGTGTGCTCTGTTTGTATGCATGCGCGTAGCCACCTGCATGATTTCAAATTTGAGTGTATAGATGCTTAACAGAAAACCAAACTGAAACAGAATATTTGTTCTTTGCAAGCTTTTAATTGACCATAAAATGCAGTCTAAGGAGATTTTTGATTGAGACGCTTGTGGTTTTTCTCTCAGCTTAAAGGACTTAGCTTGCCATGTACCCCCACAGATGTGGCCTGTACTTTGGAGAGAATAGTACGTAAATATTAAATCAAATCAAGACTTTTTGGTTTCTCACTGCCATTCATCCCACCAAACAATAAATGCTCCAAAGGAATCTATTGACAATTATCACCTTTTTTAAAACATCCACACCCCCAGAAGGTTTTATTCCAGGAAGAAAATGCTGCTATAGCCATGTCATTTTTTAATCAAATTTGTCCTTTATTTTAAGTGTTTTCCTATGCAGATTTTAAAAATGTATTTTGTCAAATATAACCCCCCAATGGTTCCCTCCATCCTAAGCAGACTCTGCGTTTTTCTTGGCTTAAGTCTTGCTCTCTTTAATCAAACATTTATCCAGTGACTGTGTTTAAGACACTATCCTCCTGCTAAATACATTCATTTCAGCCCCCTCTGCTACAGCAACCAAACACAAAACGGAGGGGGGGGAGGCTGCTAATATTATAAAACAATGTTATTCAAGTGTTACAATGAAGAAGCAAAGTAAGAGGCAAAAAGAGTAAATGCTCCTCATTATCTCACTCCTTCTCTTCTCCCTCTCCTTTTTCATTCTATCACTTGAGAAGAGGAGAGGAGACACTCCCAAACTAACTGCCCATTGGCCTATAGGCATTTGGGAGAGATTTTAGCAATAGAAGAGGGAGGGCGAGAGCAAAAGTCACTGGCAGTGTGGAAGTCTTTGAATCATTAGCCTGGGCCTGTCAACAGGTGGCAGAAGGAGAGGATTGGTGACGCTCAGTCCTTCAGAGAAAAGAGAAAAAGAGCAGAGGAGGAGAAAGTTAAAGAAAACCCTCAAGGGTAAGGCAACATTTTCCTATTGTCTTTCTCAGTGATTTAAGCATGGGACTTCATTTGTACTGTTCTCAATATGTCTTTTAATTGAAGGATTTAGTTATTAGTCCAATTAACCTGTAGGTGTGTGACGATTTCAAGTTCAGTTCAATGTAAATTAAGTAAAATAAAAATGAAAAGTTTTGCAGACATTCATTCAAAGTTCATTCATTTGGTTGTGCTGGGAAAGCGCTCTTGTTTTTTATCCCAAAAGGACCAATCACATGTTTTCTTCCCTTTGGGTATTGTTTCTCTCTATTTATCTTTTTATTTGACATTACAAATTTCATCTCAGCTATTTCTCAGCTTTTCATTCTCACCATCTCCATCCATCTATCACTCTCCCTTTTTCTCTCCATCCCATGCCTCACCTCTTTTTTCTATATCTACCGGGCTGTGTCCAGGGACTGAAGCTGTTCTTATGTTACTTTGGGTTGAACTCTCGGTCAATGATGAATATTGATATGTGATGGAGACACTGAATGAAATTATGTGAGCGTTAAAATGTAACGTTGTGAAGTGTGACATGTTTATCTGCATTCACAAAATCCATTGAAAGCGCTATATACTGTTCTGTGGTGTATTGAAAAGTAATTAAGTACATATACTCAAGTACTGCACTTATATGCAGTATAAATTTGAGGTACTTTTACTTGATCTTTTTGTTTAATGCTACTTTATACTTCTGTTCCACCTTTCAGAGGCACATATTGTACTTTTTACTCCACTACATTTATTTAACAGCTTTAGTTACTAATTACTTTACAAAACCCAAAACTATTTTATAAAATATGTTTTGTTGTGGATTAAACTACCCAACAGTGTGAAACACATTCAATTTGCCAAACTTCAACCAACTACAACATTAAAGCACCACTACCTGTAAATGCATTAGTAATACATTCTACAATAAGTAATAATAATACTTTCTTCACTGCTGATGTTGTTTTAATAGTGTGTTTGCTGAATGAGTCATGTAGACTACTAAAATAAGGGAAATACAAATGGGTATTTTAAAAAGTTTAAATTTTAGTTAGGAACTCTAAAAACCATTTTGTAATAATCAATCTTGCATAAACCAACAGTTATTTACGATTTGTATATCCAGTTACACATTGTAGATAATCCTATATTGTCTGTCAACAAAGCTGCCAGCACTAATTTTCCTCTATGATAAAAACATAAATATTTATAATAACTATGAGCCAGGGTGATAGATATTCCCAATGGACTGCCGATCCAGTAGATTTACCTTTAATGCTACTGTGCTGGCTCAGGGAATACACAGAAGCCCTCGCAAAATGAGCTACAGATGTGGGCCTTCAGCCATGCAAAATGAGAGAGAGAGAGAGAGAGAGAGAGAGAGAGAGAGAGAGAGAGAGAGAGAGAGAGACAGCTCCAGTTTTTTCATTTACTTTCACTGACTGAAAATGGCCCCTGGGCACATGAAAGCTACTCTAAACACGTTTTTATTATTTTAAAAACATATCTCTGTCTCAGGCTTAGGTTTCATTAATGTTCAGGTCGCGTTATTTTTCTTTCTTTTCAGTTGGTTAGGTTTTCATCTGACAGCCCCACTAAGGGGTATGGAGCCTCTGTGGTTCTAACAAAGCAAGGGCCTTATCGAGAGCTACTTGTGGTCTGCAAGGCAGCGGGAGGCAGACAGAATTGTGAAGATATGAGCTATGCTCTCAGACGATAATTGCTTTCAGCTTTGTTTTATTCATTTTAGTTTCCCCGTTCTGTTTGCAAGCTGCTGCAAAGGAAGGAAATGAGGAAGGGAAAAGATCGTTTGTAACCGCACGTAAAGTCTCGGCCTAGCTGTTCCTCATTTCAAACCATGCCTTCTTCTCATCCTCAGGCCTGTTGATGCAATGAGATTTGTCTTGAGTTGAAACATGACTAAACAGTCGGCCTTTTGTCTGAGGCTGAATGACTCTATAGAGAGGATAGGGCAAATGGGACCAGACTGACCAAGTCTTCTTCTTCTACCTATTTCTCTCAGTGCGTATATATGTATTCCCAATGTTCTTTTTTTTTTCTACAGCTGTTTATCTTTGACTAATAGTCATTCCCTCCATTCCCTGTTTATTGCAACCTACTGTTAAGTGCATTTACTGTTTCCAGATTTCTGAGAGAATACAAAGATTTTTAGAAACACACCAACACAATTACAGCTTGTCAAGAAGTGAAATGTGGCTGGATCCAGACAGCATTGTCTCTCTGTAATTAGATTGCTGTTCTTACATGTGGAGGCAATCCCCCCCCCCTCGTCTGTAAGCTATAAATGACAGGTTTCCCATGAATACTGTACACACATGGGCTTCTTTCTCCTATATAAAAGACTGAACACACATCCTAGGTAGTCAACAAACATTTTACAGGCCCATTGACATAGCTCTACTTTGACATAGAGAAGTTATTGTCAGGAAGGAATTTTTAAATGTCTTTATGGACATGTTGAATTTTACTTGAAAGGGTTTGGAAGCCAGGTTGAAATGCTATCTGGATGGCCCATGTGCTGAGTGAGAGCTCCGTTTGGACTGAAGCAATTCTTTTTCCTGCTTTAGTCTTTTGCATGTTGAATTGGAGTGACTAATGACAGTCAATTGCTTTTAGATCATGACTGTGCTGGACACTGATACCAAACCAGACTTTAACATCTTTATGTTACTGGTCCATCGGAGTAAATCCAGTTAATGCCTTCCGTTTTCATAATAATTGAGCGAAAACCTTCTGTCCTGCTTTGTCACGACAGTCAATTAATGCTGCATACATCCAGTATTTTTTTCAGTAGTACCTAATCTTTAATGTCATTTTGCGGTCCAAACACCATCTGCTCCCCTTCAACCTTTAATATTAGGGATCGACCAATATGGATTTTTTTTGTTTTTTCATCAGCCTTAGCCGATTTTCTTGTAGGTTTTGCTTCCTCAATTTACATGATAAAAATGTAAACCCTGCCACACTGGATTTGTTCTCAGAATCTGCTCTGCCATTTCTTAAAAAAAATAATAAACAAAAACACAGATCAGTGTCACTTCTGCAATCATCAGAGGCTTGCTCCACAAAAAGCATCATCTCGCTATGTACTTGTGCATATGTGACAAATAAAGCTATCTATCTATCTATCTTACATCCATATCACCCAAATTACATGTGTAATTTGCATCAAATGGATGGGTACACAGCCTTGATGGAGCATTGCTTGCTGGCATATTATAAGACAGATATAATCAGGTCATCATAAAATGTCCTTTGTCAACACATTTAAATAATTTAAGAAAACAAACCTGAAAAGTAGCCATTGAAATAAAGTGCTTGATTTGTAATTCAAGACTGCCGTGGTGCTAGTGGTGGAGGGGCAGTGCATGGTCTGCATGTGAACGGCAGCGTCTCCAGCAACACAGAGCTACCTGTGGACACCTGTCTCCAAATAATGCCGGGTGAAAACTATCAGCCAATGCCGATAGGCGTAAAAACGCAAAATATCGCCCAATATATCATAAAATCGGTCTATCACTATTTCATATATCTCCAAGAAGCCTATGGAATGCATAATATACTAGAGGATGTAGCTCATACCATCCATCCAGCCAGCCATGAACCCAGCCATCTATCTTTCCTCTAATCCATCCATCCGTCCATCCACCCTTCCGCTAATCCATCCATCCTTCAGACATTAACCCATTAACCCATGTACCCTTACTTCCTATAATTCTTCCATCCATTGATCTCTTAAACTATTAATCCATATATCCATCCCACCGGCCATGCATTTATTCATTCAACTTATCCATCTATCTAGATATTCATCAATCAGTCTCTTATGTATCCATATATTTATACATTCAATTAGGCCTCCATCCATCCACCCATTCATTGATTTATTTATCCATCTTTTACACATCATCACTCCATCCATAAATTTTTTATGCATTAATCTATCTATCTATCTATCTATCTATCTATCTATCTATCTATCTATCTATCTATCTATCTATCTATCTATCTATCTATCTATCTATCTATCTATCTATCTATCTATCTATCTATCTATCTATCTATCTATCTATCTATCTATCTATCTATCTATCTATCTATCTATCTATCTATCTATCTATCTATCTATCTATCTATCTATCTATCTATCTATCTATCTATCTATCTATCTATCTATCTATCTATCTATCTATCTATCTATCTATCTATCTATCTATCTATCTATCTATCTATCTATCTATACATCCATACATTTATCTGCCATCCAGCCATCATCTATCTCTCTGGCAGTAACTTTCAAATGTGATTGCCCCACTTCCTTTTCTATTCCCCATTTCCTCTCACCATCAATCCCTCCATCTGTCTCCCTTTCCACACCAAGACATACTTAGTACTCAGTAGCGGCCCTTTGCTATGCTTGGAAGGTCACAGTGCTATCGTCTCCAAGAGAAATAAGAAAAGGGCCTGAAAATGGCAAGCATCAAATAAAAACCTTGACAGGGAGCTATAAACATGCTTGTTAAGCATCGCTGTGCGTCAGTGCTCAGTGCCATTCCACATGGCTATAGTATACTGTCTATAATGTGACTAACTGCTCGACTGTCACTGACTCAAACAGTCTCTCCATCATTCCCTCTCTCACCTATTCACTCTCTCTCACTTACTCAATCTCTCTCACTTTACAGTTTTCTCATCTCTATTTCCTTACTTTCCATTTGTCTCTCTCCGACTCCTTCTCTTAATGTCTCTTTTACCTCATCTCTGGTTTGCCCTCCAAAGTCTTGGTTATTGATAAAACACCCACCACAAGTTTTGGCCACCACATGTAGGGTCAAAAAAAGTAATTTCCCAGTGATGTCAGCTTGGATTTCTTGCACAGGCACCAGTCTCCGACCTCAAGCTTTTGACCAGCAGAAATCAAATACACAGTTAAAATAACCAAACAAGGTCAGCTGTATTAAGTTTGGACAAGTTAAAAAGGGTTGTGGTAATTACATGTCTATTTAAAGGACTTAAGACTTTTGAATCACAGAACTGTAACTTGAGTTACAACCTATGTAATTCATCAGAGAGAGGATTCATAAGGAAAGGATTATTTTACTGAATCCAAACTGTGTCCAATTGAGTAAGTGAAGTAACTTTCCACTTTATGTAAAGAAAAAAACCTTTGCATTACCATCAGGTATTCTCACATACTCAGAAGCTCTGTTAATGTGATAATGGTATTGGCATGTTTAGATCCACTTGTTGACATTTTAATGTTCTGGCAAATGCTACTGTGTCCAGTGGCATTTTTAAAATCTGTTTCTCTCTCTGCACATTACTTTTCCATCTGTTTTAGCCTTTGATGCTCAACGAGGAAATGTTTTTCGGTCAAGTTCTACTTTTCAAAGTTGTACCTTAGCAAACATCAGAAAAAATGGACTTAATTACAAAAGTATTTTACTTTTGTAGTTCCCACTGAAACATTCTTTGCTTAAAAATAAGAAAGAGTGAGCAAATGATTTTGTCTTTTATAACATCTGAGATTTCTCTTTCCTGTTTCTGTCTTCTATGGTTATATACCGTAGGCTATATGTGTGCTGTATTGTTTACAGTTGTTTTACGTTGGGGTTTTACAGAGCATACATATACAACTGAATAAACCTGTATGATTTTAAACAAATCCACCATATTTATTTCAGCTTGTACGCTCCTGTATATTGCTATACAGTTTGCAGCTGTCAAGCATCACAGCCGGGACCACAACATTTTAGTAGTGAGCTTTCTTCTAAGCCACCCTATTAGAGGGTTTGTTTCCATAGACCACACAAGTTCAGCACACTTAGATCAGAAGTTTGTTCTGCCGCAATTCAAACTTTTACACCAGAATGTTAAATTCAGACCAAAGTCCAAAAACAGACCTTCTGAAGGTTTAAACAGGCCTACTATTTTGAAAGCATGTAATTTGGCTTCTCGGGGAAGCCACTTGCTGCTGCAAGGTTTTAAGTTCACATTACATCACTGTCATTAGACACAATGACATCATCACTGAGGACAAGTTTCTGAAGCTCTGAAACGCCTGACTGAGCACAATTTATGGTTTAGGGCAAAACGATCTCTGGCAAAGTGATGACTGCTCACTTTCTGCTGCAATACTGAGGAAGGAGAGCACAACGCACACACACACAACACAGTGACACGATGGTTTAAGTTTCCTGAGATTAGACAGCAGCATGCCCCAATGAAAGTAATGTAACTTATGCATTGTCCAGACTGTAATTCTGTCCTCAGCGTTAAACCCATAAAACTGACTGGAAAGTACAAACATGACCCTCTTTCAACCCTGAGACACAGGTCCAGTCAGCCGTGACGACAAACATCTACAGTTTCAGTAGTCTGTTAGTTAACGCCAAAGATCTCTACAATCTCTACGTATGAACGCACACTAAAAAAACAGATGGGATATTTATTTCATCTCCATATGAGAAGTTGGGAATCTGAAAGTGAATTTGATTTGCCAAACAGTCAGCAGTGTGTTGAGTTTTGTTCCTATTGATGTTTCTGATGTGTAAGGTAAAAACAACTTTATCTAAATAAATAAGCCTTCCTTTTGGGAAATGTGCTGATGAGGTGAGCAGTTCTTTGGCCCAGCTTAGCTTACCGTCAACCACCATTTTGTTGTTTTATATCCTGGAACAATAACTGCTGTTCAAACCACAAACTAACCATCTTTCCTTTTTACTATTTCATGGAAACTTATGACACTCTTTTTTTTTAGTTTGGAAGGGGACAGTCCCTACTTTCTTTGAGTTATCACAGTTTTAAAGGAATACCTTCCTGTCAGCGCTCTGCATGCTCGGAGATTCTGTCCAGTTCCAAGTTCCAAAAAAAAGACATTACAAAGCAGTTACCTAAATGGTGTTTCTAGACAGATATCATTTATTGCATTACATAGTTACACTTGAAAAAGCCTTGTGCTTTCTGGTGGCTCAGAAAATTCCACCCTTCACCAAAGAAAATTGACAATTATCTCATTCTTTCCTCTAGCCATGACCACAAGACTCCTGTGGAGGGCCCTGTGCCCGCTGGTCCTACTCTGCACTGTGTCACCCTTCGGCTCTGCCACCAATCACCCGGACCCCTCTGCCCGAGAGCAGGGAGTCACCTTTAGCCACGTCTATAAAATCGACATCCCGGGAAGCTCCAGTTGTAAACTTGAGCGTCTGCCAACTCAGGACGAAACAGGTCATTTACAAAAATGAGAATTTGAAGGAGAGAGAATGCAACTGAGAATAATTAAAGAAGGACATTGAGTGGTGCATGAGACTGTGTATGCAGAAAGCTCAGAATATTGGATGGAAATCTGAAAAGAACCAGAGTGAAAAAAGTTAACTGTTTTTGTAATTGTCATGTATTTCATTGGGAAGATTATTATAAATGAATGTAGTTTGGTATTGGCCATACAGTATTTTACCGATCAGCAGTATTTTTACAGGTGCACATTGCTGTAAAAGATATGGTTCACCCTTTTTGTGACCCATGGGCAGTACATCTAGAAATGAAAAAGTTCAATCTTTCTCATATTTTGTAGGTCTGCAGACAGAGACCACTACGAATGGAGAGAACGACATCATCTTCAGACATAACATCAGGCTGCAGACACCAATGTGTGACTGTGCGGAATCAGAAAGTTTCAAGTCACTCTTATATAGAGTCAACGGGCTGGAAGAAGAAGTCAACTACCTAAAGACCCAGTGTACTCAGGGATGCTGTGGAAGTGGTGGGGCTGCAGGTAAGCTGTAGTTGACCCACAATTCATAGGGTAAAAAAGTGGACAGAGGAGTTTGCGCTAGGCTGCAAGCAATCCTATTTTACATCCAGCATATTTCATAAGAGTCATTAATTATATCCTATAGACCTACTACATTAAACAAACTTGAATTTACACTTGCAGGATTAATGAAGTATACCTTCTACCTTATTTCAAAAACACCTTTTTCACCCTTCTCTTCCTCAAGGAGTGGACAAGAGCTGCAGTGGCTATGGTACCTACCAACCCGACACCTGCAGCTGCCTCTGTAACCCAGGATGGGAAGGCCCAGATTGCTCAGTGTCCTCCTGCCCTGACGAGTGTAATGACAACGGCCGATGTGTGGATGGGAAGTGTGTGTGCCATCAGGGCTACACAGGAGAGGACTGCAGCCAGCTGATGTGTCCAGACAACTGCAACGACAAGGGACAATGCGTGGATGGAAAATGTGTGTGTTTCCCGCACTTCACCGGCGAGGATTGCAGCGTCCAGAAGTGTCCCAATGACTGCATTGGTAGCGGCCAGTGTGTGGATGGCCAGTGCATCTGTGAAGAAGGCTTTTTTGGGGAAGACTGTTCATTAGGTAAGCTATTAAATGCTTAATTACACAAACGTCTCTAACTCGTGAAATTAGTGGTGCTTGGTTTGAGGCATGGTTTTGTGTATCGCAGGGCTAGCTAGCTAGCTAGTTGGTGAACTATTACTAGGTTAGCAAACGTTAACGTTATATAACTCGCGCTAATGTACCATTACTAGTCTGTCAACAACAGTTATCTGTATTTTCTCTGTATTGTGCATTTTATTTCCATTTTGTTATTGGGATTGTAAGTAATTTAACTCAATAAAGAGTTATTAAAGGGGGACAAACAAGCAGGTTAGCTTGCTAACTGAAAATTAAGCTAGCAAGCTCATTAATGTTAACGTTAGCTCGTTTGCTAATGGCCAGTAAGTTCACACTTCATAAAAACGTAGCGATAACATGTTTATTATCGAATCCTGTCTCATTACTATCAGCAAACCATTTTGTGGACAGTTTGGACCCCGATGAAGAGGTTTACGCATAATAAAGTGAATGGTGCAACACAGTACGCTTATAAGCTATGATAGCTTGCTCCATTTTGGGCTATCTATTCACTCAAAGAACATGGCGCTTCCTGAAGTTGAACCTGAAATATTCATGCAGGTTCACTTCGCTCCTTGCGTGTGAATCAAATTCAGTAAAGAAAAATAAATGATCTCACCATGCAATTTTGCCGTTTATATGTCTGTGAGACTGGGTCTTAAAGTGGAATAAATTTGCATTGCACTTTGGGGAAAAATCATAAAGAAATTGCATATTTTCCATCCCATTTGATTGATATCTGCAGACAGGGTGGTGGATGCCCAATTTTACACTTAAACACGTTTTTACCAGACGCAAAAAATTATGAAAGCCTTTATCGCCAAACTCTGCTCCTGGGGTCCCATCTTTGCCAGCTGTATGGCAGTGCACATGATATGAGACTTGGATGACTTGTGGTCTTTTATTGCGTCTAATTTGAGGTTAGTTGTTCCTGTAATGAACAAATTGTTTGCATTTTCTGAAGACAAGTAGGTTTGACAGTAAGTACAGTGCATGGACTGGTTGTCTGTAAAGTAGGCTAGGGTTGTGCCGATGGACGATATCATATCATCGTTCATCGTGCAGGCAGCATAATGCTTTTTTTATGACCCATTCTTGCATTTAGTTTGATCTGTGTTTCTCGTGGGAATAATATTCACATTTAATTATTTTATATAGTCACCTCTACGGCTATGCAGATATTAAGCTGTGAATGTTAACTTCCATCTCATGGAAAACACAGATGCTACGGGAAGCTCTGGGACCATTAACAATATAACACTTGCCCCTAAAGCTCAGTTCACCTTCATATAAATATTTTTCTTATGTCATTTAGTAAAAACCTTTAGGATCTCCACCTTTAGAATTCTTAAGACTTACAGCAATCAATTCATGCTTGCACCAACTTATCTGCTATCATTTGTTTGATTCATGCAGCAACCTTGGCTCATCAGCTGATCAGCAATAAGCCTTTTTTACAGCAGCCATTTACTTTCATACTAGAAAAGTGTTACTAACTTTAACGATTTCTCCGTTCTATTCAAGGGCCTGCTTGCTACCATAACCCTGAAACCAAAGCAGCTAACTAAAATTCTATTCAGCCTTTATTAAATCCACTTAGGTTTACCTTTTAACACTTGCAAGTATATAAAATATAACTACAATATAACTTTATAACTACAATCTACTTAAACATTACAGTTTTGAGTCTAACTAATGTTGACAACCTCAAAGGAGATGAACATAAACAGAAGCATAAGATATAAAATGCTGAAAAAATGGTTCAGACATATTGAAATAACAGCTGAAGCCTGCTTATTTTTACACTTTAGTTTAATAATCTATTTGCTTAATACTGGAGGTGAAACCAAATGTAAAGAGAAAAACCGAAGATGATAAGCTTCAAATGTTGATATGATTTAGATAAGTTAAACTGGGAGTCTCAACTGAAATCGATGTGACACGATCAGCTCGATAATTTCTCTGGTGAAGAGTTGTCCCTCTGTTTGTGTTGTTGGGCTACACTATCTAGCCTGAATGTTTTGTACATTGCTCTTTGTAAGTAAAAAAAGAACAAGGAGAGATAAAAGGTTCAATAAAATTTCCAAGCTTAGTGGGTATTTTGCCCACCACTTTTCTACCTTCCACCACCCCTACTCTTTCTTATGTTTTGAGGAAAATATATAATGATTATATAATTACTTTGAGGTCTCACTCAAAGAGCAGTCTCTGACTAAACCTAAAGTTATGGCAGTTATGATGGCTATAGTGACCTACTTCTGGGGTATTCAAAGAATCTGTACAACAGTTATTTCAGATTGGGCAGCTGATGGGGCCTTTTCATGAGCGGACCATGACCGCTGACTGCTATGGTCTCTGGGCAACATATGACATCAGGTCACATACAGTAATACCACAGGAATCCAAAAACACCCATTAGTCTTTTGGGGCTCCATCTGGCTTTGACCCCCTAGAAGAATCATCACCTTTCCTGATAAATGCACTGCTCACCTGCTCAACTGCTATTACAGTACTGCCTCAGGAGCAAAGTAGAAAATTGCATTTTATGGCAATTTAAGGCAGCGCAAGCAGAAAGGTGAGCAGCAGCAGCCAGGCATGGGCAGTTTAATTCACTAAGTTTATACTGTGACAGTACATCTTGAAGATTCAGTACAGCTGAATTGGACAAAATGTTGCTTTTTCAAAGTGTCTTTCTCTTTCTCATTACTTTAAAATAATAATCTATATATGGCAACCTCTGGCTATACGTCTATGGCATTTCTTCCTTTACATTTAACCCAGAGTACAGAGCACATATTTAAAGCAGGGATTCTTAAACTAAAAAAGGTACACAACCAATTTCAGGTCCTTCACAGTAGCAGGTCAGCTATGTCAAACTCTCAATTGTGATTTAGTTTCTTCAAGCTGTGTTTTGCTCTGCACAGGCAAAGCATAGCTGGAGACAGATCTGTAGCTTTGTGTGTAGGTGCTGTTGAATGGAGTCCAACATCAATAGTGGCACTAAGTCAGAGGAAAAGTGGGAGGTAAGAAAAAAAAAAATATACATAGTGTTGTTTTTAGGTGTTAGTAATAATAGTGGTAATAAGCACCAGGAGAAGAATATACATTTTTTTGTTTTATGTGGCTACTTGCCATTTTAGCACCTGGATGATGGATGTCAATCTGCTCCCTGGGTGATGACATGGATGTTGAAATATGGCTTGAGATATACTGTATGTATAGTGAAGTTTCATTCCATGCTATCAATGTTGAAATAGCTTCAATATTATCAAAGGCAGGCGCCATGTGGTTTAGAGAATCAGTGAGGCTTTAACAATGAAAATATTGTTGTAGCCTGAACTCTTGTCTATCAGCTTAGAGTAAAAAAGAGGAAAGTAGAAGCAGAAACGGCATCTAATGAGATAATCTTCATATAAAGAGGGTGGGATTAAAAGCGTACATAGTAACTTCTTTAGAGCTCTATCAACACAATGCAGCTGCTATTTTAGCTGTTCTTATTGTAGCTCCTTTGACTTGAGATTATGTTCAACATAATGTACCCTTTGAATTTTGTCCTCAACTCAAAACCATATTTGGCTCTGTTTTGGTTCTGTGGGTGAGTGAATTTTCTCAGAGACTTGATTCACATTTCTAAAATTTACAAATGGATCAGATAGATAATAGGACACAGAGGAACAACAAAGGTGCTGACTGAAGTACTATTCCATCTGTCCACATTAACATTGATACTTTCATTGTGCCTACTCTCTGCAGAGTCAAGAAGTCCAAACATTTGTTTCAGTCATATTTTTCTCAGACACAAATCACTATTAGTTTCTACTTTTTCCAATATTAATATGTTAATTTATTCACCCCAGCTGTTCTGAGATATTATTTGAGGGTAAAGACTGTTGATAGTTGTGCCTAGAGTAGTATCGGGGATATTAACTGCTACTGGGTAGAAAAGGAGTGCTACATTTAAGAAAAAAACATTAAGCTTTCTGACTTTGCCTTGTAGAATGGCATCTGAACCTGATGTGAATTCCTTCCCTGCCAAAGTTACGGTGGCCTCACTCACCACCCAGCTCACATTTTCCCCTTGAAATTTGCTTACATTTGTGCGTACTTGTCAAAATGTACCACCATCTTCCATTTATATCCCTTCATAGTACCCACAGAAAGTTCTTCTTGTTTGTGGAAAGCCTCCCTCCCCAACACTGCTGACTTGCTGTCTTCTGGCTTTTGGCTGCCGTTTTGTTATTGTATTCCACCATAGTTTTATACCTTCTGATTCACCCCCCTGCCATATTTTTCCATAGTCTCCATTAAAGGCCTTTGGCCTTTTATAACCACTAAAAAGCAATATTCCCCCAAAAAAATAAAAATTTGTTTATTAAGATGTACAGTATCTCAAGCAGGTTTCAAGTCTATACAATGTTGAGGTTGTATGTTGTATCGATATACAGCTGCAACACATGTAAATGAAAATTAGCTATCTGAAATAAATAGCAAAGGATATACTGTATATATATTTTTTTAAATTAATATCTCTGAGAAAGCGCCATCACTTGTTTTCAACAACAACTGATTACAAGAGCTAGGGAGAGAGGGGGAGTGCGATGGTCTCTACTCACAGAGAGACAACTGACTCATTATGAATGGGTCCAGCAGGGGTCAAATGGCGGGTCAGCGGAGTTACACACGTATGTATGAAATGTCTGTATCGTCACCGCGCTGCATTTTTCTGAACTATGATATTCTAGCTCACATCTCTGGCCCAGGTCCAGCAGGCTCCGTCTCACTATTAGTCTACGAAATGAAGTTAGTTGCGTTCAATAACTTCTTTTGTGTTTTTTGCTGTGGCCGCCGCGATAGCAGACTTACCAGCCGAAACACAGGTTTGCCTCTCATGCTTAACAATATACAGCTGTTTTAAACAAAACTGTGGACAAATGTAGAAGTGTTGAAAGGGCCGCTGTGTCTCTTCATGTTGTTATGGAGCCGTGTGTGAGTGAATGGGAGCGGGGCTGCACGGAGAGTAATAGAAATTCAAACAAGCTCGGCTTTACAGAAGAAATGTTTCATGTAACGTAAAATTAAACCATATCGATATAAACAACATTGCTTTGTTTGTGGAGAGGTGACCTAGAAGAAAAATATTACTCACGCCCTAGAGCCCTGTGAGCTAACAGACACTAACTAGCACTGGTCACTGCTGTTGTCTGAAAAACAACACAGACGGAACAAAATGTTGAATTTACTGGTAAACCTTGTGGCCAACGTTTGACCGACTGCTATCTGTTGTGAAATTTTCCTCACGTTACTCTCTCCTCTGTAACTGTCTACATCTAGACTGTCTACAACTAAGTTGCACGGTGTAGGGAACAACTCTGACTGGAACCTGATCAGACAGTGGTTTATGGAGCAGTAAATTGGCTTTGCAAAAAAAACCGAGCATTCTATGAAATGACGTATTTAAAATACTCTGTCTGTGACTCCCTCTCTTTCTATTTTAGTCCTTGGCCCTCAGGGTCTGCGGTTGGTCCAGCTAACCGACGTCTCCCTACTTGTTGAGTGGGATTCAGTCCGTGGGGCAGAGTATTACATTTTGACATACCATCCCAAAGATGATAAGAGTGCCCTGGAGCAGGTAGGTTTTTTGTTTTTCCTTTTTTTTTTTTTTTTTTTTTTTCAACTGTAGGTGTGTTGAATAAAGGAAGTAGCATACATTCATATTTTGCATTTTGAAACACCTTTGTTTCAACCCGCTGTATCCTAGGTCCAGGTTCCCAACACAGAGAACTCTTACCTCATCACAGGACTCACTCCTGGGGTCACCTACATTGTCCAGGTGTATGCCGTCATCAAAGAAATTCGAAGTGAAGCAGACACGATCGAAGCTACCACAGGTGAGCACAGACCGCTGTGAGCAGGACCAAAAACAACAATAAGGCCTCAAAATGTGGACCTCTTTTGACTAAATGAGCAAGACGCAGATTAAGATCCAAATTACTACTGCTTTAAAGGTGTCGCTTCAAAGGCAGATTAGACTGATGTGGCAGGGAGGCCAGGTATGGTCTGGAGGTTTGGGGGATTTAGTTAGATTATCTGTGGATTAAACAGTCAAATTTAAGTGCGCTCGTGATGATGGCTGAGGTATGAAAACACTTAAACGTCAAGCTCTTAAATGTTTTGAGGAAGAAGGTGTTCTAGAATCTAGATTTTAGGAAAGAGGCAAGTACAAAGCAGGAGTCTGAGGCTTGATAAGGGCACGTGTTTAAGCTATATATTCATGAATAAATGAACAGTCTGATCCACTTGTGCTAAATTACTTGCAGTGACTTGTGCAAGAGGAAGAGGTTTTTTCCTGTATCCATGGTAAATGTTTTTTTTCATGAATACAATGCTAAAAAGCAAAGAATAAACTGAAGCCTGTCGTTACTAAGTGTTTCATTAAGCGCTGGTTTGTTAACCATTACATTTAAAGGTAATTACAAGGAAATGACTTCACAGATGTGTTTAATGGAAATCGGACATGCTCACAGATGTGGTAGTGGCAGATGTGAAGAGAAAGAGATTAAAAGTCATCATTGCTGGGCATGAGCGAGACAGATTGACAGAGGGAGAGATTGAGTTTGACTCTAATGTGTGGTTAGCCTGGTTAGCCATGGAAAACCTCACAGAGCATGGCATTCACATATGGGCATGAGAAAACACGCCATCATCTGGCTTATGGTTGTGTGAGTAGTACACAGCATGGTGCAGACTGTTACATAGTTAAACTTCAAAAGATGATCTACTTCAAAAGAGGCTTTAAGTGAATGTTTTTCTTTTTCCCTAGGAAAAACCCAAGAGCTGGCATAAAAAAGGCTAACCCTTTTCATTTGGTACCAATTGCTTTTTTTGATGGTTCTGGTCTTCTTTCACCATGTGCTGAAATTCATCCCTCCTGGCTATATGCTAGTATCCTAAATGCTACCTATCTAATTACACAGTTACATGTATTTCATCAATATTTATCAAATGGCATACAGTATGTGTGAAAAAGCCTTTAGTGCTTCTAATCAGTGTTAATGTGTTATACCACATAACTTGTGCTTAGAATATGTGCATACTTTTCACATCTTTGACTTGAATTTTAGTATCATGGGCCAAAACATGGCAGAAAAACAATAATTCAAGTGCATTATTTACACTGTCTATGCAGAATTTTATTAAATGAGATGGAGTGTTTTTTAAATCATACAAGACAAGGAATTAGAGGTGTGATGAGTTCTTGTCCCACAAGCTGCAATATAGTATAATAACGACATCACCGTACAGTTTGCTTAACTTTTGAGACAGACAGGTGTTCTCTATTGCCCTGGAGACTGTCTGACAGGCTGAGGTTGTAGGGCAGGGCAACTTTATTTCTATAGCACCTTTCAACAACAAGGCCATTCAAAGTGCTTTATACAAAACATTAAAGAGCAATTAGAAATGGTCATGAAAATAAATCAGGCTGAAAAGGAATAAGAAACAAATACAAGAATAAAAGTTACAATGTAATGTGTTAGAAATTAATATTTTTTTCAATTGATAGGTTGTAGGGATGTAGATTTTTTTTTATCATCACATTTGGTTATGGTATTTTCTTGATGGCCAAAAGGAAAATAGCCCAAGGACATAGCAGCATAGCAGGGAAGATGCTTGTGATTACAGGGGCTTTAATGCAGGCTTTCAAGTTTAAGGGTCCCGTCTGTAGGTTACTCTCATTTCCACCTTGCTGTCCAACACTTGTATCCTTCCCAGATGTCTCCGCTATTGATGGTATCCGAGTTCTTGGCCAGACAGAAGTTTCTATACAGGTGGACTGGAAGAACCCATCAGCTGAGGTGGAACTCTTCAGGCTCAAACATACTGACCCGGCAGGACAGGAGGAGGAGCTGAATGTACAGAGGAGCCAAGAGGCGCGCACCAAACACACTATTGTTGGTAAGTGTTGTAATAGACAGAACACCAGTTTGCACAGTAGGGTTTTAAATACATGCAAAATCCCTGAAGCCTCTGAGTATACTCCTGATATGTTGCTTATTTTAAAGTCTCTCTTGTTGGCTAGCACTGGATGTTAGCGGTTGGTTTAAATGGAAGCGAGACTGTGCAAATGATATGTTTTCGGCCCTACAGTAAATATGCATGATAATACAATGCAAATTCATGAACAAGTAAAATACATCTTAATATATTTATGTCACATCATTATATCACAACGCCCAATAAACATTTAAATGTAGATGATTGAAGAAAACATTCATGTAATAGTTTAGAGCAGTAGTTTCTCACTATTTTCTTAAAGGTCCCATGGCATGACATCTTTATGAGGTTTTTTAACATTAATATGAGTTGCCCCACCTTAGAAATGGCCATAGGTGTAAACCAAACCCTGGATATCTTCCTCTGCCTTTGAGAAAATGAAAGCTCAGATGGGCCAATTTGGAATCTTCCCTATATGATGTCATAAAAGGAAGGGTTACCTCCCCTTTCTCTGCTTTGCCCGCCCATAGAATTTGGCCTGCCCATGAGAAAGAGAGAGACATCATGGCTTGCAAACAAGCAAAGCATAGCAGTTGGTCAAGGCCACACCCCCACCCTCCAGCTTGCCCCCTTCTCTCCTCCTCAATAGCATTTCAAGCTACAGACACAGAAATGGCACATCCTAAGGAAAGCTCATTGTGGGACTGGCTCTAGTGGCTGTAATTCTGCACCAAGGCTGAATTTCGGGGAAAAAACTTCAGATACAGTATTAGGGGATCACTAAGGTTTATATAAAGCTTCCAAAAAGCAGCATGTCATTGGACCTTTAAAACAAAGCAATGTCTTTTGAGAATCTTCATCATAGATTATGTCCTTTGTGTTGACACAAGTTATGATCAGGTTAACCAAAAAGTGAATTTCCTTCTCATGTTGATGGATTTTTAGTCCTAAGCATATAACCAGTTTTTTGCAAAGGAAACAAAGTAAGAAATGTAAACATGAAATAATGGTGTAACAAAATATATTGGAGATTAAAAAATTTGTCTTCCTGCAGGTCTGTCTCCAGGAACAGAGTACCAAATCTCAGTGCAGGCTATCAAAGGAACAACTGAGGGAAAACCTTCTTCTGTCACTGGTGCCACAGGTCAGTCTCAAAACTTCGGTCCCACGAACCATTTAACATAATGTGTTACTCAGTGCAAATTCTGTATATTATCAGTAAGCACAAAATTGGCCCAATTTCCCACAAATGGACTGCCGCTGAACAGAAATTGCAGAGACTTGCTTTTATGCTACCATTCACTGTGTCTGAATTGGGCGACACTTAAAATGATAGATCAGCGACTTGTGCAAGTGAAACGCATTAAAGAAACAGCGAGGATATTCATATTCCATTTATTTTTGAATTGGGTGCAGCATCAAAGACAGCTCTTAGCTCTTGTCAAGCAGCTAGTAATTAACCAGTGGTCAGAAATCTAATAGGAAAAATACATAATCTGTCATACACAATACTGACATGGTATTACCTTCCACACACAGCCAACAATAATAGCATAAGGAATACAGCCAGCAAGGAGCACGATTATGACTTGATAATGATGGATTGCTTGAATTTATAATCTAATCTGGACGGGTCATAATGGCGGTAGTAAGACGGTTCACCAAGAGGAAACATGATATAAATGGTGTAACAACTACAAGATGCTCCCTGATGGTTGAGGTGAGAAGGTCCATGACTTACAGAGTGCATGTGGTAATGTTGGAGTTTAGCGATGTCTCATTGAGTTTGAAACGTTTGGTCTAACATTTTGTTTTATGATGTGAGGAGAAATTAATTTTACAGTTTCACTTCAGCAGTTGGTCATGACATTCAGTTGCTTTAAAGTTATTATTTACCGGTAAGTGATTGACGAATGGTCCACAATGGCACGACGGGTCTTCCGTTTCTTCCATTCAGCTCATTTATGCTTTGTTATATATATTATTTTACTTTTCTGCCTTTCATCACTCTTCCTCTCGTCCTTCAACTTAGCTCTCATCCACCCTCAGAGCTTACTCAGCTCAAAAGCAGTCTCCAGGTTGATGGCCCTTTGATTTTAGACCCTGAGGCAGCCAATATAATGGTTTTTAGTCATCAGTGTTAGCTTGTTTTTTTTTGTTGTTGTTTTTTTTCAAAACTCACCTCTCTTCTTTTGTAGCCTGTCAGGTATTCAAGGGCCCCTGTCACAGCTAATCTTTATGTGTGTGACTGTGCCATCTACTCGTGTAGTAATTTCATGTGTGTGAATGAATGTGCTAATCTACACCAGACAGAGTTGTCTCCACTCCAGTTGCTACAATCCTTAATTTTAGGTATTGCATGAAAAGGCTTAGATGTGATTGAGGAGGATAGTCCTCAACTCTGCTTGCCAGCAAGGATGTACTGGATTCAAGATGTCTGGCATGGCGCAACAGAGACCTTTATACTCCCCTATTATCTCCCCAAACATGGTGTTTGCATTGGGCAGGAGTGGTTATACGCAATGACAGATAAAGGGAACATAAGAAGAAAATGTAGAAAAGAGAAATAAAGAAAAAAGAACAGTAACTGCTATGGTTGCAGCGAGAAATGAGGGCCAAACTAGATAGCAGAAAAGTATTTTAAAACAACATTGAATGCACCATGAGCTTATGATGTGCAATTGAACTCATCAATACATTCCGTTAGTGATATTTTCAGTGACAACTCAGGTCTACGGTAGTATCCATGGTGCAGCTAGTCTCCTCTGTGTCTTAAGCTCTAGACTGTCCCGGTGTTGAAATCCTTTTGAGTGAATATTAGCCACACATTATGCATTACTGTGTTGCTGCCCGTTATGAAATGAATGGTATGGTATGAAACTGAGCTTTTATTCATCAAGGCTTTAACCCTGCTCCTGTAAAGACTATTTTCTTATTCATTTTTGCAATCTGTCTTCCACTCTTTGTCACTTTTCTCTCTCTCAATTTCTGTCTTAGTTTACCATCGACATGTTTGTTAATCATGTCCTTATTCTCCATACAACCAAAACTGTATGCAGTAGTGATTCAACACCATGCCAGTTGTGGCCCCTCACTCTCTTTCAGTCTTTCCTGACTTAACACAGTTTAACCCTCATGTTGTCCTCGGGTCAAATTGACCTGTTTTGCTATGTCAGTGTTCTTTTTAATTACCCAAAGTAACATGATTGATTCAACACAACGCTCTTTGGCAAGTACAAATCTCTACTTTCATTAATTTTGGGTCGTCAATATCAAATTGAAGTGCTTTTGAAATACTTTCCTTTAATTTTAGTCTAAATAATTCCTAATTTCTGCTTTTCTAACTAAAAAATTATAGGTATAATTTCCTAGAAATGAGGTTTATTGACCATAAATTCTAAAAATATCTGTAAAACTGAAGTTAATAATTTTGTGTTACATAGTGTTAAAAGTAAAAAAAAAAAGAGACAAACATTGAAAAAAAGCATCAAAATTGTTGAAAAAGGGACAAAAACATAAGAAAAAGTTAAAAACATTAATAAAAAGTGCAAACAAAAGTGTTGATTTTCCGTTTTGACTGGAAGACAACACAAGGGTTGTTTCTTCAAGATGACAAAGTTAGTCCCGACATTTATGAACTTGTTTTTGACAACTCTGTAAATGGTGGTGAAATTAGTATTCATTAAGGCCTTCATGCACATATGCATCCAGATTGGCTCTATAAATCATCTTCTGTCTGCCTGTGGTATGTTGGAATTATGTTGGTCTTGCAGCATATAGAGTCTGTGTGTGTGTATGTGTGTGTATGTGTGTGTGTGTGTGTGTGTGTGTGTGTGAGAGTGAGTGTGAGTGAGTGATTCTGTGGGTGGCTGGATGGTGTTCTTTAACTGCCAAAGTAAAATGATTCAATGACAGCTAACGTTGAGGAAAACAGTCAAACGGATCTCTATTTGGAGCAGACGTTTCACAGTCACTAACCTGCCAAAAGATTATAAGATGTATAAACACAACATACCATGGCTGCTACTGCTGCTTCAGATTCAATAAAGTCACCACCAAGGCCTGGATAACCAAAAGCAGATGGACTTGTCTTTGGTAGAGAATGAATGTTTAGTCTTTATGTTATCTGGACAGACTTTAGCACCTCATGTGGCCCACTGGGAGTACCCTGTCTGCTCAGACTTGTCCATCAGTGTTTTCCGAGACTACGTGCCAGAAAAAAATGACAAGTGATAATGTGAGTAGAGACTTAAAAAAACAAACAAACAAACAAACTAATGAGAACTCTAACCCTTCTTTGTCTGATCATATTGGTGTGGAATGAGACAGCTCTATTGGCCTGTTCTTATGTAGATTAACATCCATGTGTGTGTAGCAAGGTTCAGGCACAGGAGATTATGTTCTCATATGTGGCATTTGGAAGAGGCTCTGCTGTTTTTACCCTTATTTGTGGATACATGCTGTAACAGCTCTGTCTCTCAAAAGTTAGTTTTTTTGCAGCTTTTTTTTTTTGAGAGGTAATATATTGATTAGGGTTGGGTCTGGCTTATAACCTCAAGAGTTACGGAGGCTACCATACGTATCGCAATACACATTCATTTTGAAAATTGAAATTACCATGTCCTCCACAGAATTGACTACAACAGCTGTTCGTTATTCTCTTAAAATTAAGGCCCACAAAGATTTTTAAAGTAAAATGAAATATTCTATTTATAATCCCAGAGGTATTAATACATGCAATAAAATAAATTTTTAAACTTAACATGCTTCAATGAAGGTTTGAATTTTGAAGACACACACTGTTTGTGTAATGTGGATTGTTTTTTGTGAGTAACTGGATAATGAGCAGATTTGATGATGGCAAAGGGGGCCTTTTCAAATCATCCATATCGTATGTTACTTCTACTTGTAGATGTGGAAAAATATACATGTCAGTTCTGTCATAAAGAATTATGAGCTGCTTACGGTACTAATAGATTGTTGGATAAACATAACCAAAAGCCCTTGGCAGCCAGAGGACTCCACAACAAAACATATGTTACATCTGACATAATGTAGTGTCTAAAAGAATGGTGTCCATTGACACATATTTTCCCTCGGCTCCATCCGCAGACATACTGATTGGCTTCCACTGTACAGTGAGGCTGTAAATGATGAAAGATGGCCTGTTGCTGTGTGCCTTGTGGTTGATACCTCTGCTGAACATGCCACCCATAATGGATAATCTGTTTTCCAAACGACCAAAGCCACATCTCGTGTTCTGTAGCCCGGTAGCCACTGTCACTATGCAGCTAGTGGGGTAGAACGTCTTGAGAAATTCAATCCATCATACACTGTAACTTCAGAACAAATGCAAGGCACCCTCAGAAAGTACTAGTGCTTGGAAAAAACATCTAATATATAGAATATAACATGCAGAATATATCAGACAGCCAAGACAGCAGCTATACTGCCTATAAGAGCCAAAAGAATTGCAGAGGGTAAGATAGCAATACAGAGGGAGAGGGAAACAAGGCATACAAGCTTTATTTTGATGGTTACACACCCAATTTAACTTAAGTTGTAGTGAGGGAAAAAAAGCATTAGCAGGTTTTAACTTTAATAGTTCATTTGGACTGTCTGACTATTGCAAATCAATTTACACCCCACTAATTGAATTTACTTTTATTAAATTCAGAGTAGCCAACATTACTTTGGGTAAAACATCATTCTCCTCAGACTGACTGTAGCAAAGCAGTATTTGTAGTAAAATGTTAAGATGTGTCAGTGGTTGTTAAAATGGTCTGGATTCACTGTTTCTGGCTGTATAGAAAAATCAGTAGGGATGTTGCGGTGAAGACTGTGTGATTCGACTGTTACTCTTGTGTACACGGCACCGTGAAGTGGGCAAGTTTTACCTTGGAAGCCTTAATATATTGGCTAATGGACTGATATATCTGCAAGTTTTAAATATAATCTCAAAGCCACTGTAATGAAATTACAACTAGTATGTGTGACAATCACTTCCCAGTTACTGCCATATTACAAGATGCAAACACAATCTGCCTGGTGGCCCATGCTGCCTGTGTCAAGTCATACTCACACAACTCTGGTGTGAAACAGTGAAATTATTGGATGTAATAGTAGAAAGTAGACCATCTGTGTGAACATTCAGCATGCCACAAAATATATTAAAACAAAGGTGGCTAAAGTGTGGGATGAACAGACCAAAAGTATTATGATGATGTTAGATTGATTTGGTACATGATATAAACTGCTGTTGATTTTTTTGTATATTGAGAGATAATGTTGTGTTTAATAGTCTCCAGTATGGTATTCAAAGAAACCAAACATATAGATGGATGCATATGTGCTGTGCCATTGTGTATGTTTAGTAACAGACACTTTCTGGGCTCTCTAGTAGTGCTCACTTAAGGTACTTAGACCACTGATTGACATCTCATTTTTAGGCTTCGGAAGAAACACTCAACCCCTATAAAATGCGGCTATTATAAATTCTTTCTGTGGTTTAGCTCATGACAGACTGTCAAGCAGTGCAGCCACAAGGACAGAAAAGTGACAACAGGAAAAGAGAAGAGAGACAGAGAGGGGGTATAGAGTTAGACAGCTGCATGGTTCCTTTCTTCTCCTGGATGCATTATCAATCAGTTTTCATGATGCAGACTGCGCACTGACACAAGACTGACCTCCATTGAGCTGCTGCCACAGAGGAATAATTCTAAATGATGATTGCTTTTACATTGCTCTTCACTTCCTCTGTGTATTTTGTACTATGCCTCTGTGACTTTTTTATTTTCTCTCCCTTCCTCTCTTTGTTGCTTTCTCTCTTCGCTTTCATTGAGATTCTCTCGACAAAGACTAAAACCCATCCATGCACATGCACCATCCATTGTGTCTTCTATATGTCTCCTGTGATTCTTTAAAGTGCCCATATTATGAAAAAAAAAAATCACTTTTTCTGGGATATAGTTAATGAGCAGCTTTACTCTATGCCAGAGTAACTCGCTGAGCAAATTCAAATTGTGCTCTTGCGAGAACTCTGGATTTCTAGGGTATCTCTCTGGTGCTTTCACGCGCATACAAACTTGTAAAAACAAAACAAACATCCATGCTTATTTTGAGTGAGGTACATGTTTCTGAATGTATCCTACCTTCAGTCTCCCGGTAAGCTGGCCAAAATCGGCAGGGCCGTCTACGTCATCGCCCAAAACATTTGAATATTTGCTTGCTTATATGCTAGCGTGGCACGCCCTCATACTCTGCAACTGACTAGCTAGTAGTACTTACTGCACATGTGTGACTCCCATCAATGAGGGTACAGAAGTGAGATGCCTTATTCTGTAACTAAGGCACAGGGTGAAAAGAGGAGCTGCAGCAATGTGCAGTACAACAAAAATATGGTGTTTTCTGAAAATTAAACCACATAAATGTTTCTGGTACAACCTCTAAATACAATTATGAACCTGAAATGAGCATAATATGGGCACTTTAAGCCCATTATCTGTACAAACAGGGGCTCTGTGATCTCTGCTGTGCTCGTTGTGTCCTTGTTCCACTGCGGCTCATCCTGTGCAGCTCATTGACCAGGACCAGGCCATGGGTTGGGTGCTGGTGATGTTCTTTTGAAGAGCTTCACATAGCTCTTCCTTTGAGACATTGGTTCATTTGTCATCTTTAGTGTCATTATAAGGAAAATATGTATAATGAGCTTGACTCATATGCACTCTGGCAGCTGATTGAAAAAGTTCTCCATAGTTTCTTGCAGACTACTGCTTACTCTCAACTGCGATTCTAGTTTTTACTCATCTCACTTGCTTCTTCCAAACACACCAATTCAATGATGTTGGGTAAGCGAGAGTCCAACCTAAGACCCACTCTATCCACACTTTACAATAAACTATTGCTATACTGTGCTCATCTTGCCTTATGCAAACACATTCCTGTTTCATTAAGACTGCCCTCCCAAGAGAAACAACTCTGTTAGTCTTTTTATATAACAACCCATGTTTATGTTCAATTGACAAAGCCCACAGGTGGCCTTAGTATTATGTTGGGTGCAAGGAAGTCAGTTGATGGAGGGAAGACGAATGGGTCAACAAATAGTCAGACTTTAACAAGGGAGAGCACATTTTTATTTTTTTAAACAATGTTTAGTTATTTTCCATTGCACTCACAAAGCGCACACCACAACTTTTAACAAGCATTGCGCCATATTCTTGATCCAAGCAACAATTGTAGCTGCCTATATTTTCTGACTGCTATTCTTTTTCCATTTCCATTTTTTGCTTGAACATGATTGTCCCCGAAACTTAACCACATGGTCATTATTTTAAGCATAAGGATGAAGGTCCCCTAACCTTAACTAAGTAGTAATTTTAAACCAAACCATTTGGTTCAGCAACCTTTTTTAATTACTTATTTAACCCAACCCATGATCTTTTCCCAACATTATTAGAAGGATCTGTTTCCTAGTTTCTGTTTTCTCTACCATGGGTGCTGTTAGATTGTGCTTTTTGCTCAACTGAGTTTCAAGAGAAATCCTCTTTTTTTTTTCCGTCTGCTTGTCTCTTATTCCTTTTTTTAATCTCTTCTTCAGACATTGATGCTCCTACCAACCTGGTCACCACTGAAGTAACAGAGGACACTGCAACGGTTTCGTGGGATCATGTCCAGGCAGAAATAGAGGGCTACATGTTGAGCTACACTTCTGCTGAAGGCTCCAGCCCCGACATCCCCGTAGGACGTGACAGCACCTCGTACAGGCTGGTTGGCTTGAAGCCTGGAGTTCTCCACAATGTCTACATTTGGGCCTTCAAGGGAGACAAAGTCAGCAGGAAGAGTTCAACAGAAGCTGAAACAGGTAAACATTGAATGGGACCCTGAATGGGAATTGTGTCTATAATTAAATAATATAAAGAGATAAATTACTAATACTTTTGTTTAAACACAGTTGTAGATGTAAAAACAAACATTTTAACCTGTGATTCTCAGATATCTCAAGTGTTCCTAGGCGGTGCGTTTCTTTTCTTTCTTTTTACAGCCTTAGAGCAAAGGGAAAGATGTGTTAAGTGGCTCTTTTTCTTACGCTCCTTTGTGCAATCTCAAATAGACTTTGTGTACAATGCTACCAATCATTTCCCTTTGATCTTCTATGCATTGGTTTTCTACACAATTTCCTGGTCTATTTTGTGGTAGCAAAACGTAAAATAGACATTTTACACTTAGGCAAAGAGAGGTAAGTGTGCTATCTACCAACATGGGAACTTGAATTCTCACATAAAATGCTATTTAACATAATTAGGCACCTCATTTTAAAGCATTTAGTTTAGCCTCGGGCTGAATGTGTGAAAGAAGTTTGAGATGAGCCATTTTTGCTTTGTTAACAAAGCCAGCAATTTAGCTTCTCCTGTCTCTTCATCTTTGCTGTTACGAAGGGTAGCAGCTGTTGCTGTCTGCTTGCATTTGTCTCTGAAGAGAGGCAGCAGATGAATGCTTTTGAGGACCAACTGGCGCATATCTAAATTGCTTTAGAAACAAAAACCTTTGAGACATTTATATATACTGCATTATATATCAGCAGTAAAAGAAGAGATAGTTCTCATATTTATATTGATGTGACTGTTAAATATCAAAAGTGTGTGTGTGTGAGAGAGAGAGAGAGAGAGAGAGAGAGAGAGAGAGAGAGAGAGGAAAAAATGGTTTACTGCTTTGAGTTTCGGTTTGATGAATATACCTGATGTCTTTTTCCATTTTTTTCTTCATGTTTATACACATTTTAAATTTGTTTTTCATTGTTCCTGGTCTCTTTTGACGAGGGAAGCAGAGATTTCAGCTCCAATATCCTCACTCGTACATCAACCAGCGGGAGTGCTCCTGGATGTTAATATCTGAAGTGGCTTGAAACTCACTTTGCTAGCTGGTGATGGTTAGCAATTGTGATCTCAATGACCTATAGCATGAGTGATATGGGGAAGATTAAATATTGTTATTATTATTTTGTCATGATGAGGGACGGATGTGTCAAATTATTGGCTGTATACATGTTGAAATCTTCCATTTTCAGTGTTGAATGGGTTGCACTTTACGCCACCTTACTTGTTTTGAGAGAATATAAACATTCAGAGCAGCAAAGACACAAAATACACAGGGGATTTATCTAGTGTTTTACAACATCAAGGGTTCCTATTTTTCTAAAGTGTGTGGTGTCCTGTCACAATCTATTGTTTGCAATAGTAGTTTGCATGTTCTTCAATTAACATAGCTAATAGTATACTCATACTGTAGTAGCCCTGTTTACATAAAAATGTGTTTGATGAAACATTAAACTTGGATTTTGTTGGACTTCAGCAGAAATAATATCTCATTGTAAATATTTCTACAGAAAGGGAGAGAAAATTTCATCATTCTGATTAAAGACAAAAAAAAACAGTCAAACCCCTCGAACACCTTGATCCAAGTTTGACGTTTCTACCCTCTTACACATTGACCGAAAGGTTATGTGTAAGTGGTAACCACATTTTACTGAATTGGATCAGCTGTGTTTAGTTGTTTTTTTATTTGCACTGGATGTATTAATGTTCTTTAGTAGTCTATACTAATCATAACTCCCCTGCAGAGCTGGATGCTCCTACTAACATCTCGGCTCGAGATGAAACAGAGTCCAGCTTCAGAGTGTCCTGGGATCCCACCCAGGCCGAAATTGATGGCTACACCCTAACCTACAGCTCCCCTCAGGGCTCAAGTGAGGAAATCTCAGTCGGGTTTGACAGTACTTCATACATCCTGACTGGCCTGAGGCCTGGTGTCCCCTACACTGTCTACATTTGGGCCATCAAGGGGAGCAAAGTCAGCAGGAAGATCTCAACAAAAGCTGAGACAGGTCTCAAATCTATGACATTGTGTTCAAATCCAAAGCACTTAATTATCTGACCAGCTAATGCCAAATATTGGGGTTAAATGCTCATCTGCCTGCATCTACCTGCAGTTTGTTTAGGCCCTTTAAAACAATTTTAAAGGAAGGATATGTTTCAAAATCTTTTTATTATCTTAGATGGTAACCTGACCAACACTTGGTTGTTATATGTAACTTTCTGCCATTGTGTTATTAGTCTATTACAAAAACCACCACTCTATATACAGTTTTATTTTTGGAATAAGTTGATGGACAAGTCTGTAGTTTGCATCATTAGTGTATTAATATCCTCTACTAACATCTTCCTCTAGACCTGGATGCTCCCGCTAACCTGTTAGCCCGAGACGTGACAGAGACCAGCTTCAGCGTGTCATGGGATCCAGCCCAGGCTGAAATAGATGGCTACATCGTAACCTATAGCTCTTCTGAGGGCTATAGTGGGGAGATCCCAGTGGGGCCTGACAGCACCTCTTTCATGCTGACTAGTTTGAGGCCTGGGGTCCTCTACACTGTCTACATTTGGGCCATCAAAGGAAACAAAGCCAGCAAGAAGATCTCGACACAAGCTCAGACAGGTCTCAAATCTACCATTGTCTGTTAAACCCACCAATTGAAGCCATGCCTTGATTTGAAATACACATCTCACATATTCTTCTGTTTGGCAATGTTTATGTTCAAGCATCATATCTTGTAGTTATTTTGACAAGACAACTCTTTTGTAAACGGCAAAAGAAATATGTGTTATTCACATGGTAGACCAATCAGCTTGTTTGTTTGAATTAGTTTTCCAATGTATTCATCCCCCACCTCATCCACCTTCTTGCCAACTTCTTATGTGGGTCACAGCGAGCAAAGCAGCCCCTCTTTTCCCCCCCAATAGCCCATTTCCAGCTCTTTCTGAGCAGTCCCATGCCAGCTTCGCGGTGTAATCCCTCCGGCATGTCCTGCCACTACCCTGCAGTCTACCCTCAGCCTCTAACAAGTTTTGCATACGGAGGTACTCAGGGCCATTCTTTCCAAGTGATCAAAACACATATACCTGCTACTCTGGAAGAGTAGCTGCTGTATTCATATTTCTCTCAGATCAATAGAGTCTTTACTCTGTCATGCAGACTGAGATCAACCAACATGTCGGGGAACCTCATCTCAGCCTCTTATATCCAACAATCTGATCAATATGATCAGTTCAGTTTCTTGTTCTTTACCACCCAACCAACTTTTGTGGCCACAGATGAAAGATGGCTTGAAGATGGACTCTTTGGCTCAGTTGTCTCTTCATGATCTGATACATTGTCTGCATTCCTGCACTCAATTCCCCTAATGTTTTGTTGTTGCCCTACAATCTAACTTGTGTGTAAAATCCCAATTTACCTGGATCCTTAGAGCAACTGCCTAATTATCTGAATATAACAAGACACCTTTTACCAGAAGAGGACAAGTGAAGGCCTTGAAAGACTCTTTCCTCATTTTGACAGCCTTCTTCACTCATGCTGTCCACCACCAGGTTTCTTGGAGTGAGAACTCTTCACCTTCTAACCACTGCTCCTTGAGGCTGCATCCATGATAGGGATTTTAAACAGAGTCCAACCTATGCATGAATAAAGTAAATTTTGGCTTGGGAGTTGAGAGTTAAAATTATGCTGGATGGGGATACCAGGCCTTTTTTTTAGCAAACCCAGAATGCCAAATGTTCTGACCAATCTTTATTTTCCTCCCTGCAACATTCAAGTGCACCAGACTCCATCCACCAGGGGAAACCAGGATAGATAAGATTAGATTTAGCATTAGATTAGACTCTCTTCTCTCTCTCTCAGAGTGCACATTATATGAGTCATAATGTGTTTAGTCCGTAACTATTTGCCTAACAGGTATTATCCCCAACTTCCAGCCTTTCTTGCTGAGTTGCAAGGTTCCCCTGGCCACAGGGGCTGTCATTCCAGGCAGAGTTTTCTTGGCTCTTGCTAAAACTTTGACTCCATATGCAGAACTTGGCGCTCCAAATAAACACTTCATCAGCGTGTCATGAGACAAGTGCAGTCAAAAATTTGTGACATAAATTTAGTTACAGTTCTAATGAGAGTTCAAGCACAGAGACACCTCTTGGATCCCATGCTGTCTTTTACAAGCTTACTGTCTGGGTCTCATTTTTTTCTGATGCAGTATATGACGGTAAACATCATACCTCTCCTTGTAATTACCATCATAGTACGAATGTTTTCAGCCAGTAAATGCCAAAAGATTTAATTTGTTCACATTAAGGTGAGACATTAAATCATACATTTTTTAGTATTCATCAGTAGTTCCTATAGTTTGCATGTGTAGTATATTAACCACCTCCACTAACATCTTCCTCTAGAACTGGATGCTCCTGCTAACCTCTTAGCCCAAGATGAAACAGAGACCACCGTCAGCTTATCATGGGATCAAGTCCAGGCAGAAATTGATGGCTACATCCTAACCTACAGCTCCTCTGAGGGCTTTAGTGAGGAAATCCCAGTCGGGTCCGACAGAAGGTCTTACATGCTGACTGGCCTAAGGCCTGGTGTCCTCTACACTGTCTACATCTGGGCCATCAAAGGGAGCAAAGTCAGCAGGAAGATCTCAACAAAAGCTGAGACAGGTTAATACACAACAAATAGGCATGATTCTCATTTGGTAAATAATAAAGCTCTCCTCTCTCTGGAAATGGCAATTTAACATCAAATAAAAGGTAATTTTTGACAGATGAAAGCTTATATACCATACATACCAAACATAAGTAAAAGTCATTTGGGCAGATTTTAAATTTATCTTTTTTATTAGGCATCAAAATGCTGTGCATTGCCCATAAGCACCACCACTGTGGGACTGTATTAAAAATGCTTTTATCTTAGCCCAAAGCTGTATCAGTGACGTGTTCCAAGATTGTTAATGCTGGTCTCCTACTGTACATTTGGCCATAGTTTGGGGGACTATTGGTTCAATAACAGCAGCGTAATGTACAGATATAGAAAAGTTGTAGCCTTTCAGATAAAAAGGACAAGAGTGCAGTTATTTCATCCCTGTAGAGTTGTTAAAGAGTCCCATTATTGTAATTAATGCTAATAAACAGCATGGGATTTGGTTGTAGGTTGCTGAAATTGTAGGTATACAGTAAATGTCTAATCTGTCATTTGATGCCTTTTGGAGATTATTCCATCTTTTCTTTAAGCAAATTAATACGCATTTTTACCTGGAGTGCCCAAACTTTCAAGCCCCACTGTAACCTCCAAAACTGTTGATAGTCTTAATAAGAGTAATTGTGTCAAATTTAAATTATTACCACATTTTGTAGACACACTTTTATTCACTATTTATAAACGTTATCTTTGCACACAAAACAGCAATCCATTAATTCTTACGTCCCATGACCTATGATTTATTAAAATGTAAATGTCTTACAAAGTCAAAATTAGTTTACTCTAAACATAAAAAACACCAAAACTCCTGCTCTGGCAGGAAATGTTACCCATAGGCCAGTCCAGGTCACAGGGCATGTCTGTTGACTTAGTGTGGTGTAAAAATAGCAGCGGCAGCACATGTTGACAACAGGGCATCTTTGTGTGAGCCAGATGATCTGTAAAATCACCTGAGAGCTTTAGGTGAAATACTTTTGAATTATAAACCTGTCTCGTCGTAACTCATTAGAAACGGTGGTAGCTACAGACCAACGTGGTGCTCGGTTCAGATAGGAAAGGCATTGTGTCAAAAGATATCATCTGGGACACATAAAAGTATGCGTTATTATAGTTAAGATTTTATTAGACCTAGTAACAAGCACCATTAATGTCAGTTAAAAATGTTTCAAACGAACATCGGTGTACTTCACAGACTTTTTCAGCTGCATTTCTTTCCACTAATGATACCACGAAATGCACTAATGTGTAACTGTTCACACTTTACTCCCATTACCTTGTAATTACCAGATAAAGAGGTTTCATTTTTTCAGTGATAGTAAAACTGACAATTGGACGATTCCTGAATATAAACAGAAGGCAGTGTTTATACTAGAAGAAGACTATAATTATGAGTCTTGACTTTAATAAGTAGTAAATAGCTTGGGCTGATTTTGTACATCATGGTGACATATGCTTTCATTAATTTCTTGAGCCATGGGTGGTTAAGGCTCCCACTGTTACAGCAGCCATCTTTTTGTCAGACAAATTATTTCAGCGTGTGTCTCAGGTAAAACCTCTAAAGTGTGGCAGAGGAATAACTACCAGTTTATCTGCAAAGGCAAATTGTAACTTTGCAGGCGGCTGGTAGTCATCTCTGTTGTCGTGCTTCAGGGGAAGAGGCTGCAAAGTGTGTCAGATGACATGAATGTTGGCCTTGGCATTGAGAGAAAAGGTAGAGAAGGGGAATAAAGAGGGATGAGTACTGCACCGCAAAGTAATGTCTGTCCACTGCTTTTGCATGTGAGTATGACAGTGGTTTGTACTGAAGCACAAATAAAGTGTTTGATTAAAATTAGGATTTAACAACAAAGAATTAAAACATCCATTTAATTAAAGAGAATATCTTCACTCACAATTGATTATTTGCCTAGTTTTGTGAACAAACTCAATGTATTGATGAACGTAAAGTATACATGTTTTTGTGCTGTAATCTACTCGATTTACAATCCAATCCATAGATATTGATGCCCCTAAGGACCTGAAGGCGACAGATGTGACACTGGATTCTGCTTTCTTGACTTGGGTTCCTCCTCTTGCTGACATTGAGGGGTACACCCTCAGCTACAGAGATGAGGATGGGAACATGGAGGTAACTTAGCCATATTTTCTCACCCAAATGTATTCACTTATGCCACAACTGAAGAATTATGCTCTTTGTCTTACAATTTGTTAATACAGAGATAAGTGTTCTGTATCTGGGTATATTTGCATTTATTTTTTATATAACTGTTCCATTAAATTATGAAGATCACCCTCATATGGAAAACTGAGTTTGACTGTGTAGGAGTATGCAAGACCCTTTTATTTTGCATTGGGTAGAACTGCAGTTCCTTTGAGTATTATATTATTGGAATATTGAACTCTACTGTGCAGAATTTTAAGTCCTGTCTTTGTCTTCAGGTTCAGGTTACTTTATTGGTACCCGTGGGTAAACTAGGTTTACAGTCTAAGGGGCAGGACATCCTTAAAACTTTGTAGACATATAACATGAAACACACAAAACAATTAACTATATAAAACAGACAGTAAAACATGGATAAAAAGAATAGAAAACAGTACACAACCGAAGTGCTTGTGCGTTTTGTGCAAGTAATTCTAGTTCTACATTTTAATGGAGTGATTGCTGCTGGGACAAAACTATTTTTAAATCTTGTAGTTCTGCAACCAGGGACGCTTAGCCTCCATCCAGAAGGCAGATTCTGGAGTTCCTTATTCAAAGGGTGTAGGCTATCTCCTAAGATGTTTACAAGCTATCTGTAAGATTACAAGCATACAGATAGCTTGGAAAACAGTTTTTTTTATGTTTAAACTAGATTGAGGTGACAGTAAAGGTGTATGTTCAATTTAAGCTCTGTAGAACGTTGACCTCTTGTGGTCAGAACTAAAATAAATCTAGTGGAAGTATTGTAAGTACATGGATGAGATGAGTGATCTTGATGCCTGTCTCTTATTGAAACTCAAGACGATGCCATCATGCAGTAAGTGTTCAGTACGATTGTAAAATTGATGTTTATTGGGTTCAGATGGTTGAAAAGCAGCTTGGAGCCAGCGAGAACAGTTTTGCTGTGGCCAGTCTGGAGATGGGGAAGCAATATATTGTCACCATCATTGCTTACACGGAAAACAAGAGGAGCAAGGTGGTAGAGACCGTCTTCAGAACAGGTATGTGCACTGCTCTGCTCTTTCCTGATATGGTCTTTTCTTTTTTTATCGTTGTATTGTGTCACTTTGTCTGACATTTATTAGGTTATGTTATTCTGTGCTGTAACATTGCATCACATCATGAGTATTCAACAATAATAATGCCGTCACCTCTTTCGTAGTTGGCCTGATGTACCCCTTCCCCATGGACTGCGTTCAGATCATGAAGAATGGCAATAAAAAGAGTGCTATCTACACAGTCTATATTAACAACGACCGCTCCAAACCAATTGAGGTTTACTGCGACATGGAAACTGATGGAGGCGGCTGGCTGGTACAAATTACTGATAAACTGCACAGACCAAAATATGGAAAACTATCTTTTAAATAAGCTTTCAGGATATTATAAATACTGTTTATTTGTGTATTATTATTTACAGTAATGTTTATTATGTGGGCAGAATTTATATCAAATAATGAAGGAGCACTCCACCTGTGAAAACAGTTATTATGTAATGTCTTCTTTGGCTTTTCCAAAGTTTATCCTGATGATGTCCACATGCTAAAAGTCAATATAACTGGACCTCTGATGCTTTGATTTTAAAGTCTTGAGTCCCCTTATTGACACTTATTGTTGTAGCTTAATGTACAACTTCAGTTGCTCAACAGTCCCCGATCTTTGCGCTTCATATTGCACCACACATTTTCGATGGGAGACAGGTCTGGACTGCAGGCAGGTCATTCTAGGACCCATACTGTTTTACTACGAAGCCACGCTCTTGTAACACGTGCAGAATGTGGCTTAGCATTGTCTTGCTGAAATTAGCAGGGACATCCACGTTACTCGTTACTCCTGCCATGGACTCTAACATCACCATACCATCACAGATGCTGGCTTTTGAACTTTGCGCTGATAACAATCTGGATGGTCCTTTTCCGCTTTGGGTCGTAGTACAGTACTCCATGATTTCCAAAAACAGTTTGAAATGTGGACTCGTTAGACCACGGCATACTTCTTCACTTTGCGTCAGTCCATCTCAGAGGAGCTTGGGCCCAGAGAAGCAGTCGGCGTTCCTGGGTGATGTTGATATATGGGTTTCGCTTTGCATAGAGTTTTAACTTGCACTTGTAGAGGTAGCGACAAACTTTCTGAACTGACAATGGCATTCCACAACTTTCCCAGTCTTTTGTTGCCCCTGTCCCAGCTTTTTTGGAACGTGTTGCAGGCATCAAATTCAAAATGTGAATATTTGCAAAAACAAGGTTTATCAGTTTGAACATTGAATATATTGTCTTTGTGGTGTATCCAATGGAATATAGGTTGGAAAGGATTTGCAAATCACTGTATTCTGCTTTTATTTACGTTTTACATAACGTCCCAACTTCATTGGAATTGGGGTTTGTAGTTGACAGCCACTGGAATTTTAGTGATGTAGATGATAACCAACATCCCAAAGCAGATAGTATGAAACATAAGTAACAGCTGTTTGTGAGCATCCTGTGTTCGATGCTTTCAGGTGCTCCAACGACGTACTGTTGGCAAGCTGGACTTTATGAAACGCTGGAAACCGTACATTATCGGTTTTGGCAACATGACAGACGAGTTCTGGATTGGTGAGCACTGTTTCTGCAGACATTGAAACATCCACATATGAACAGCACTAAAGTATTTCTTCTTGCTTTCACATTCTCTGTCCGGCTGTTCCCTCAGGTCTGGATAAGATATATGAGCTCACCAACACTCCTACTCAGTATGAGCTGAGGTTTGACCTGGGACTGGGCGCAGAGAGAGCCTATGCTGTATATGACAACTTTAAGATTGCACCGGTCAAGCAGAAGTTTAAACTCACTATCGGCAAATACAGTGGGACAGCAGGTAGGCCTTTTGCCCCTAATATCTTTCCAAACTACCAGCAATACAATAGACAGCATGTGTAGCTATCAAAACTTACATTTTCTTTAATCAAATAGAAGATAGCATGGGGACAAAAAAAGAGGGCAAGAATGGCATGGAGACAGGCTGCAAGTGGGAATGGAGGGGTTTTAAGCGGTAGACACCCAACCCATAACTCTCAAGGGTGCTGAGAAAGCTGCAACATACCAACAGTAGGTGGGATATTCAGAATGTTCTGTTCAGTCAGTTATAGACGGGAGTTATATTAAGAAGGTGGCATCTGAAGAAGGCAGGATTTAGTTGGCTTTTGAGCCAGATAGATACACACGCACAGCAAGTGGGGTGCTGTGTCTACATATACCACAGTGTGCTGCACATCATATACTGTATCTCTCTATTTTTGGCCTTTTGTTAAATTTCTTCTGGGAACACATGGAAGAAAAAGAAGTGATCAGCAAAATATAAGAATATATTGTTGATAGAGGAAGGTTGAATTGCATACAGATTCTTTAACATTTAAAGTTCTCAAATTGTAAAAAGTAAGCTTTCCATGTCTTTTTGATTATAAAGCAAGCATAGTTGCCTATAGAGCATGGGCATCAGAACCATTGTATGTGGGTGGGACAAGACTTACTTTTCAGAGTGCCTTCAGTCAAATCCATTCCACTTGAGGAATACCCAAATTCATCAAACTCCATTTCGGTTTTAGCCACAGCCTTGACTTCCATGCTACTGCTTCCTCATATCTATTCCACTTGGCTCATTCAGAGTCCATATAAACTCTATTCCGTGTTTTCACTACTCACGCCTTCTGCTCTCCCGAGATACAGCAAGGTAAACAAATCATCTTTTCATGTCTGCTACTCAGGTGGCTCTTGCTGTTAGCTTACTAAATCAGGGTTTTTCCTACATAAAGAACAGGTTTTAGCCAACGCCAAAGGAAAATCACAAAAACCGTAGGGGCGGTCCGTTACACTACCCTAGGCCTGTAGGCTATTTAACATCATCGACCATTTTTTGATCACTACAACAGTAATACACACACACACACACACACATATATACTGTACTGTCGGTATCGGGCTTAAAAATCCTTTATCGGTCAGGCTCTAATCTTCTCTGACTAGCAAGGACACGCCCACTTTTTTCTTGCTTCCAATGCCCATGCCATAGAGACTAAAAGTATCAAAAAGCTCAAGCCACAGAGAAATACCACAGACCGCATTCAGAAACTGTGCATTTAAACAATCTGTCTTAAACAATACTATGCATCCTGATAAAGTTCCCTTGGCCTTTGGAATTAAAATAGCCCAACATCATCACATACCCTTCACCATACATAGAGATTGGCATGGTTTTATTTCAGTTAGACTAATAGCTGGTTTGATTTGCATTGAGAGATGATTTTATGGAAAGTATCCCATGCCAGTCTCTAGGTATGGTGAAGGGTATGTGATGATGGGGGCCTTTTTTAATTCCAAAGGCCAAGGGAACTTTATCCAGATGCATATTATCCTGGATCCATGAAATAACTGGCCTTTAATAATAAAAATCTGCCTGCCTCTATGGGAATTTAACAAAGGGGTATGTATACTTATGCCCCCTGCATTTTAAGGAAGAACATTTATTTATTTACAATATATTATTAATTCACAAAGAAAATTGGTGTCCTTAAAAAGTTGGATTTTTTCCTTTTTTTTAATTAAGGCATTAAGATTTATTTACAAAAGAGGATTTTTTTATTCCTTTTTTTAGTCAATTTAAGCATGGGCATGTAAACTTATGAGCACCACTGTATATGATATTGTGTGTGTGTGTGTGTGTGTGTGTGTGTGTGTGTGTGTGTGTGTGTGTGTGTGTGTGTGTGTGTGTGTGTGTGTGTGTGTGTGTGTGTGCAGTACTGTGCAAACGTCTTAGCCAGGTGTGGGAAAAAATGCTGTAAACTAAGAATGCTTTCAAAAATATAAATAATTGTTTATTTTTGTATCATTTTACAAAATGCAAAGTGAGCGAACAAAAGAAAAATCGAAATCACATCAATATTTAGTGTTACTACCCTTTGCCTTCAAACCAGCATAAAGTTTTATGATTAAGTCGGGCAACGTTGAGGATCGTAGACGCAGTGGTCGGCCAAGGAAAACACACATCAAGCTTATTTCCCTTCGAAGTCGGAAGATGTCCAGCAGTGACATCAGCTCAGAACTGGCAGAAACCAGTGGGACCCAGGTACACCCATCTGCTGTCCAGAGAAGTCTGGCCAGAAGTGGTCTTCATGGAAGAGTTGCAGCCAAACAGCCATACCTCTGACTATGTTTTTGTGCATATCTGAGTTGCTTGGCCTTGTTTCTGTGTCTGAGGTATGGCTTTTTGGCTGCAACTCTTCCATGAAGACCACCTCTGGCCAGACTTCTCCAGACAGTAGATGGGTGTACTTAGGTAAATACCTGCCTTAAATAGGCAGGCGCTAAAACGGGGTGTTTTAGACAGAGGGTGAAAATATGTAACATGTTCTTGTAGAAACTGAAAATACAAGTATGAACCTGAAAATGAGCATGATTATTGCTTGTTAATTATTGTTAATGATCCCCAGGTGATGCCATGACTTACCACCAAGGCCGACCCTGGACTACTGTTGATAATGATAATGACATCGCTCTGGGTAACTGTGCCCTGACCCACCGTGGTGCCTGGTGGTACAAAAACTGTCACCTGGCCAACCCCAATGGAAAATGGGGAGACAACAGGCACAGTTTGGTAAGTGAGAAGGGCAGTCCTGTACTGGATCATGCATGACGGTCATAGGGTGCTATCCTGCCATTATTGTGGATCTGCCAATGTGGTTTTAAAGTGTATTAACTCTTACTTTTCTGTCATTCACAATAATACTTATTCTTGGTCTTGATGGTTTAACATCTACAGATCCCCGAGGTGACATGGAAACAAAAATCAAGAAAATGTATAAAAAAATAAAAATAAACCAATAATACAAAAAAAACATGTAGTGGGGACAAACACTATTGCAAGATCTAGACTTCGTTTTGCCAGATCTCAAGTTTTATTTGCGAGATTTTGACATCGAGGGGAGAAAAAAATGATAATTAATAAAACATGTACTGGAACAATCACTTTTGCGAAATCTTGACTTTGTTTTGCGAGATCCCGAGTTTTATTTGCAAGATCTTGACTTTAAAATTGAGAAAATTTTAAAAATAAATAAATAAAAATTGAAAAAAAAGAAGAAACATTTAAATTAATAAAACATATACTGGAACAATCACTTTTGCAAGATCTTGACTTTTTGCGAGATATCGAGTTTTATTTGTAAATATAGTATAGTAGCACAGCATGATAACATCTTCTTGGTTGTCTAAATACATCTGTTTATTTTGATAAGCTTTACTAATTAATACATGCCAAAGTGAAGGGTTATAATTCAATTCAGTTTCAATTCAATTTTATTTATAGTATCAATTCATAACAAGAGTTATCTCGAGACACTTTACAGCTAGAGTAGATCTAGACCAGATAGAGTAGGTCTAGACTACACTCCAGAATAATAAACATTGTTGTTGACTGATGTCAATGACTGCAGGCTAACCTTAGTTGCTAGCTAGCATCTAGCTAGTAGCATGACATGATTACATCACCTTGGTTGTCTAAATACTACATCCGTTGTTTATTTTGATACGCTTTACTAATTAATACATGTTAAACAGAAGCGTTATAATGAACAATGTTGTTGACCGTTGATGTCAATAGCGCTAGTTTGTGTTGTTGTAACAACATGCTTGTTCATGAGCTTCTTTCTTTGTGTTTTTTACAAGTATAGCTAGTTCATTCTCTTAATACGGCCATGGTATAGCTAGCTATGTGGCGAACTCATGAACTTGCCTTTTCATTGTATAAAATGTTCACTAATGGTAAACATTGTGTTTTCATTGTTCCTGATTGTTTAAATGCGTATCAAAATAAATGATGAATGTATTTAGATAACCAAGGTGATGTAACATGTCATGCTACTAGCTTAGTCTGCAGGACTATGCAGGACATCCTGCACTTATGAAACCATTGTATATCCTGCACTTACTGCTATTGCACTTCTGGTTAGACCTAAACTGCATTTCGTTGCCTTGTACATGTACATGTGTAATGACAATAAAGTTGAATCTAATCTAATCTAAAATGGCCCCACTGGTTTGAGATTTGGCATATATTTGGGCCTTTTTTGAAGAATTGTAAATAGTATGTGCTTTAAATGAGTTATAATGTTTATTATGTTTATTTTTGCCTATAGGAGAACTGTTTTAGACACACAAATGCTTGTGTAGCATTGCTGTGGGTGTAATGTCAAATATGACATTATTATGTTGATTATTGGCATAAGTAAATGTCATGAGGGCAAAAGCATCTGGACTTTCTTTGAAAAAATGCATGTATTTTGTCAACTCTATAAGTTATAATTAAGGGTGCTCCGATTGATTGGTCACTGATCGTTGTCGGCCGATAAAAGCTTTAAATAGTTTGATCCGTGGTCTTCATAAAGGCCGATCAGATGGGCCGATGAGACGCACTACTCCTGAGAAAAAAATTCTACGGGCAGCTAAAATGGTCCCTTCATTCACCGAGAGAGAGACCGTGTTTGCACTTGTTGTTACCCTAATGAAGGACATCACATCAATCAGCTTCACAAGTGACATTTGGAGTTCAAATGTATGTCCCATGTCCATGTTGAGCCTATCTGCGCAGTTTATTAATCAAAACTTTGAATTAAAAAGAGTTCAGCAGATCTACCCAGCCTGCCGCGTACGGCTCATACACACTGCAGCTTGCCGTTGCCGACGGAGTTTTATCACAACGCAGCATCGCTGATATAACAGCCTGTGAAAGACGCATCGTTGGTCATTTAAAACATTCCTAGCTTGCCTACTCTCGACTTCAAAATATTCTGAAGCAACCTGGCTGTCAGAGAATGAAACTATATTTAAATAATGTCAATGTTAATTGAATATATTTAATTATCTAAGCTCTAAGCTGTTTAAGATGTTTCTAACAGAATGTTGAAAGTTTCCTGTCAATAAAAGTACAGTTGACAATTCACAGTACATTATCTTCTGTTAATTTTAATACATATAAATTGTTAAGACTATTAAAATTGTATATATGACAGGATAAATAGAAGGCTTCAAATAGACCCAGTGATCGGTGACCGGTATCAATCGATACTGCTTTCAGCAATCGGTGATCGGCCCCAAAAAATCTTGATCGGAGCACCCTTAGTTATGATTATTTCTTCACAGTGTGACTCCCAAGACATATGAGAAGTGTTTTAGAGAAGAAAATGGCATAGCTTGTACTGCTCTGTGTGTGATAACCCAGTTTGTCCTGGAAAAAATGATGTTCATATCTTGACTGTAGACAACAGGGTTGATGTTTTACAAGCTTTTTTATAAAATAAATCCAGACAGACAATGAACTGTAAAAATGGCCTTAGGGTTCAGAGGGTTAAGTTTAGCTACCGTATACTGGAGGCTTTGTGTCCGTGAATAATAAGTGGATCCCCTGTGTTTGCTATGCTGAGGCCCCTTCAGCTCAAAATGTCAATGAGGCAAATGAAATTTTGAGTGTTCTTGATTAATTCAGCAGTCATTAGGGGTTTCAAGGAGGAGTTCTGCTGTGTTTTTTTTTTTTTCTGTTAATTTTTCACTGTGCATACTTGGGGTTCTTTCTTACAAAAAAAAAAAGAAGTGTTGAACGGAGGGCTGTTCCCTGGTCAGCAATCAAAGACAACTTCACCCCAGCCCACTCTTACTTGTTTTGTTTTGGATTGTCGAGATGAAGCAGAAATAGCCTGAATCCATCAGCAGTGATAAGAAAACACATTTCTCACACCAGCTATAAACCATAAGTGTTTTTTACCAGGCTGATAGGGTAACAACAACAGTTATTATGTCTGAAAGTGTGATACTAAAGAAAATGCCAGGGGATTTCTGTGCTCTTGTCAAGATTTCATCCATAATATTGCCGCTGCAGATGTCTCCCGCACTGTTTGGTGGCGAAATGCAATAACAGTCAAAACAAGTTTGTACTCACAAGAAATGAAGCCTGAGGCTGGTGTTTATTAGTGTTTGTCATTCTGCCTGTCTGTCATTGCTGCTTGCCTGTTCTGTGACTCTGTCCCTCACCATTTTCTTGTCTTTCTCATTTCCCCTCTTCCTCCTTTTTCATCACTCCAACATCTCCTTCTAACCATACTTTGCTTTTCTCTCTCGCTCAATCTGCTCTCCTGCTCTCAGGGAGTGAACTGGGAACCGTGGAAGGGCCACCTAGTGTCCCTCGACTTCACCGAGATGAAGATCCGTCCTGTGGGAGCCCTGTCCAGCAGGAAGAGGCGATCTTTGATGGCCAGAGAGAAGAGCAGAACCACAAACCCCCAAAAGAAATAATGGAACACCTCTCATTTAGACCACAGTCATCATAAGTCCCATTAACCTGCCATCACTCTAGATTTTGATGTTTCTGTACATTCTGTATGTGTATGTCCCTACTGGTCTACAGACCTTTATGTGTCTCTTGGACAATATGTACTCTTCTTTGATCAAGGAGAGAAATACTCATAAGCAATAGTAACTTATTATCTGTTTTTACTGTATACAATGAGATTCATCAGAAATTCGTAGGTTTAGTGTGATTGCAGGAAAGTGGTGAATAGAGGACTGCCTTGGAGGTATTTTGAATTGAACATTAACAAGTTTAGTCTTATCAGTTATAATGCAAGTACTATTTTTTTTTTTCTTTTTTTTTAAACTCCTGTTTCACTGATTCTGGTATTAACTTCAATTATAAATCAGGAAACAGTAGATTTAAGTTAAACTGGAAACATGCATTCATTTTAACTTTATTTTTTAAACCTCAGGGCAACAGCCCAGGTTATTTGTATTATATTTTTTTATATGTCCTATGAAGAATTTGAGTAGCAGCGTTTCTTGTGTATAGTAGTATTGTCATAGCATTAATGTAAAATGGCTTGTGTGTTTTGTTTTAAAATCAGTTAGTGTGAGTTTATTGACTATGAAGTTATTTGGCTGTGTCACATTCAGCTGTCACTGCCACAAACACTGTCATGTCAAATTAGTGTGTGTCAGACAAGCCAGAGAATAACAATGGATGGCCATGCTGCTCCTGCTTTACATTCATATGATAGGGACTGCGCATATCAATGTGATGTGCCCACATCAAACGTCAATAAGGAAGTTTACCCCATCCCCAGGGATCTAATGAGCAAACTCTTGTTTTCAGTATGGATAGCTGAAAAATGTTATTAATACTGCTTTGACTTTGACTTTAATTACATTTTTCTACACTTGTATTACAAACTGCTGGTTTTTGAGTATAAGTATGGAGCACATCAATCAACATTTCTGCTGATCTGCCAGAATTGATCTGTAGGCCCCGCTCCTCATAAATTTTGCGTTCACTAAAATGTCTTTTTTAACCTTCATAGCCCATAAAGTTTTGTTCCAACAAATCCTCAATCAGGAGTTTCACAGTCAGAAATAAGGACTGTCACTAAGGAATTTAAAAACCTGTAAATGAGGATATTGTTTTACTAATTTTGTCAGACTAACATTATAGGTGGTCATTCATATTTGTGCCACACATTTCACACAATAAGAAAATAAAGGTTTTGTTACATGAAGACATTGTCATTTTTGAGAGCCTTAAGGGATACAGGATGAGCAAAAGAATTAATGAGCAGATAGAGGTGGAAGTTAAACATTTACCATGTGAATGTCTGCAGGAAGGGGGTTTATATATGAACTGCTACTGTAGTGCTGTATTACCACATTGATCCATCTTTTGTTTTTTTAGGCCTTTATTTGACAGGATAGCTGAAGACATAAAAGGGGGGAATGACAGTGCAGCAAAGGGTCGCAGGTCAGAGTCAAACCTGAGCCCGCTGCGTCGAGGTGTAAACCTCTACATATGGGCGCCCGCCCTACCAACTGGGCTATCCCAGATCTGTTTCGAGATAACACGTAGACCAAGCATCTACAGACATGTCTGTGAGGCTGCACTAGGCAATCTGAGCTAAAGGCTAACATCCTTTTATTATGAGAGCTCTCTTAAAGAATAGAATCACATTTTTCCTTATGTAATTTTAATGTAACTGTGTAGACTGTCGAAAGCCTCACATTGAAACTGCTTTAGGAAGGGATCTCTTCTCAACCAGAAACAATTACAGCGACCAGTAACCCTTTTGATGTACTGTACATATAAGTCCATCTATTAATACATCCATGGCTAACAACGACAATTATAAAATGCTGATTGCACACTTTGTTTACCATGTTTATCATCTTTAGTGTTAGCATCAGCTAAGGCCGATGGGTGTCATTAGTATAGTATTTGAACTAATTGTAATTTGGACCTGATGATGACGCTAGTTAAAAAGATGAGGGTTATTCAAAGTTATTCAAGTAATTGTGGGAAGAAACCTGTACCAAATTGCATTGCAATCCATCCAATTGTTACCAAATTAATTAGGATTCATTCTCTGGGGACCATGATGACATTTGCATCTATTTGTCCAACTTTTTCAGACTATGCATATCTTAAGTTCAATGGTCTACATGTCAAAGTCTCCTCACAAATCTTATTTGCATTACTAATTTGACAGAATCATCAAGTTATTAGCTTTTTGCCTGGGTTTTTAACAACATCCCAGAATCTATCAGCAGTTTGCTCAGTTTGAGTTCACATTAATAATCTCTTATGAAACGTGGATGACACAAATTAAAACTGCTCAATGGGTGCTGACAATCTTCAGCTGATTTTCACTATCTAGAACTGCAGTGTTCCCACAGTGCAACACTTTCATCATACTGAATTGAGCAACTGTACTTGCAGGGACTGATGACTGTTTATCTGATCTCACAACAGTTTCTCAATTATGTATCTCATTATCTGTAGATGAGCTATGAAAAGGATATAAAAAGCAAATTCCACCATTTTAACACAAAATAAGTTACAAATATAATAATAATAATATGATCTATTCAAACACTGCTCCACTTCTGAAATGGCCTTCCTTTCTCAAGGGTCAAGTATGTTTTTAGTGTTTATTCGTCAATATCAAATGAGAGTGTGAGGAGGTTGCATGCCTAATATTTGGCAGCAACTATTTCTAGCATAGCATTTCATTTCAACTTTGAAATTAAATGTTTCACAAAAGCTCAATAATGCGAAAGGCCTTTTTTAGCCACAGTGATGGCAAATTACTTTAAGGAGATTGGTTCCTGCCATTGCTCTGCAAGGCAAGTGGTTTGCTTAGTGCCAGCATAAACATAGAGGGCACAAAGAGCCTCTCTCTCTCTCTCTTCCTTACTGTCTGTAAGTCTCCTCTACATACAGTACACAGGACAGTACAGTATAAGCTTGCAGACTTACACATCTGTCTGCCAGTGTAACTTTGGTCCACATCTAGCCTTGGGTTCAGGGTGATGTGTTGTTTCCATGAGAGAACTTGGTAATGTTGTAACAAGGGAGTGTTTGTTTTAAGGGGTGGAGTGTGAGCTGTTCATGGAAAGAGAGAAGTACAGACCAGACAGATTGTTAAAGCTACAGTGCATAGTTTCCGCCGCCCCCGTGAGGAATTCTATGATGACATGATACAAGTCTTCCGTGACCGCGCACTGCCACCCCTCCTCCACGCAGTTGCTAGTAGTCAAGGAGGACATGGGGATTAAAAAAAAAAAAAAAACTGATGGAAATTATTTTCACTCGAGTTTCTGCGCAGGAAAGTCACCAGATGCCACAATCTTATGAACATAGCCACACTGAGAAATACAGAGAGTTGTGTGAAGCTGATAGTCTGAATTAGCTTTGTAGCAACTCATTTGTCGATGGCTTGAATGTAAAGGACTTTCATTAGTATCAAAACGTTACGCACTAAAGCTTTAAATTGTCACTCGGCAAATGACAACACAAACAGATTTACAGAGTTACCTCAAGATCACACTGCAAGGTCTTGCATTATAAGGTATATATTATATTATTATAAGGTCAGGTGTGAGTTTACTTAAACAAAGTTTTTCAACCAGATCCATGCACCCGTAGAGGCCCTTCCTGGCATTGGAGGGGAGCTTTTTGAAATAAATAGACCTGTGTATGGATTTGTCTTGATTTGTTTTGTTTGATTGATTGATTGGCCACATGAGGACAGAGCTCCAGCTAAGGGACCCAAATCAAACCCATGCAGCCAATATGTTGCCTGGCATCACAGCGTTTTGTGTGTGTGTGTATTTGTGTGTGTGTGTGCTACTCAGAGTTTCTCCTTTGCATGAATGTACTTGTGATTGTGGACTGTAGGCCTATTGTTGATTTATTATACATCTCTGTGTCTGCCTTGGTGGTGATGATTTATTCCGCTGTTGAACGTCAGGTTGTCTAATGTATCTGGCTTAATAATGCTTGTCCCACCCGCTGTGTTCTTTGGCTTTTTATGTTTTGTTGTATATTTTTGTTCAACTGTTTGACTTTTGTCCTCTCTTATGGTTAATTCTAGTGAGTCTATACAGAGGAAGTTGGTTGTGTATTTATAATTGATAATCAGTTGTATGCACAGGCTGTAAAGGGCTGGCTATAGAAGAGAATTTACTGTTGGTGTTTTTTTTTTTTTTTACTGTGCAAGTGCTGCAGCCCCTTGGCACATGGGCACTGGTCAAACCTGCAACCCATCAGGTAATCGGGGGATGGCATTAAGAGAGCCAGCCCGTGGACGCTTGGGGAGAGTGAGGAACAAAGGCCCAGAGAGGCAGCGCTGCGGGAGTTTGTTGCTCAGTAAGGATATTGGCTGGAAAAAGGACTGACCCCTTGCTGTGATTTAAACCCTCCCAGGACCCCCTGAAGACTGACAGACCCCGGATGGGAAGAATCCAAAGTTAAAGTTTGTTCGACTACCCTTTTCCTGAGCTAAGATATTAAAGAACACTTTATGTTAAACTGAGTCACCTGTTTTGATTGTGAATCAGGCTTTTAAGTTCCCTGGGTCGCTACAGTTGGTATAGGCCTCTTACCAAATTGTGCTCTTACAGCAAATGTCAAGAGCCACAGATGATTGGTCTACTTAGTAATATTTCATTCATGCTGTGTGACTTGAGTGTGGCTATTTATGTACCATCACTCAACTTATAGTGTTAAACATGCTGTCAACACATTGATTGTTTACAATTTATCACACCTGCGCTAAGCACATCAGGTCAGGGAGGAGGATACACTTCCTATCTATCGAATGCGCGATGCCATACTAATTAATTTTTTCATGTCACAGTGAAAGATGACAAGTTGTGAAAGAACATTTTTACACCTCAGGCTTTAATGAATTAAAGAAACTCATTTGCATGCTGAGATCAAATATCTTACGCAGGTTAAGAATCAGGATCCGTGAGACAAAACCATTTCCCAAAGTACATGTCTGAGCCTTAAAATTGTCAAAGATGAATTGCTCCCCAAGCCAAACTGATTACTTGCATCAAATATTGCGCCGCTACGGCCATCAAAGCGATGATGAAAACGACATGTTCATGAAGATCACTAGAGGCACAAGTGCTAATTAAATGCACTGCCTCTGCAGCTTTCAGTTTTGTTTATTAAAACAGTTTATACCATAAGAAGCCTTCCTCTGCCTCTTTATCTACTTATTTTCCATAATTCCCTGCAGTAAAAGTGGATGTTAGTTATTTTTTTATATATTTTTTAGGCAGATGTCATGCTGTATGTGAATGCCCCACAAAAAATTGTATCATTTTTTTTTTTTTTCACAGTCCCTGTGGTCTCAATAAGCACAGTGTGTTACCATTCTGCAAAAATGACCAGGAGCTTTGTTCCTATGTGTATTGGCTGTATAAATTGCATTTTTGTGAGCATGTTGTCTCAAGTCTTAGCAGCCACGTTGGATGAAGACGCCTGTGCAATGGTATATGGATGATGTGTTCATACACAAAGATAATGACTTTATGTCAGGAACAGAAAGATGAAATTTCACAACTCTTAAAAAAAAAAAAACACTATTCCCTTTCATCTTCCACATTGTGCTGTTCTTTATCATTGTTTATCTATACGTCAGGATAAATTATGCATGCCGAACAAAGCCCAGCCAGGCATATAATTAAATAAAAAGAATCACCTCAGCATTTTTTCAACTATGGAACAAACAGAAAACATGCCTAAATATACAATGTCATGCATAATTTGATGGGATCAAAACATTTTTGCTATCGTATAGAAAACTATCAAGGACAGCACATTTGCTGTTCAAACAGACGACAAATTCTCCCACCTCCATTCCCTCTGATCACAGCAAACTGATAAAGGGGAAAATCAAAACATGTTTTTTCATATTCTCTACCCTTTGGCCCCTGCAGTGAATTTACATACTTCCTCTAGAAAATATATAATCTGTTCAAAGAGAGAAGTCAAAACATAGCAGTGAAGTTGTTAACAGAAACAGTGATTTCTTTAATGCAACTTTAGCAGGACACACATTAACAGCACAGGGCTGTGTGTTGTATTGGAAAAGTGTCAGTAACTCATGGTCAGCTGGTAAATGATTGCAGCTGGAGACAACTGAGATTAAATGAATTAAAAAAAAAACACCAAACACCAACCTCACTATTTTTTTTTTTTTTTGGGGGAGGTGAGAGAACCACTGGACTAAACAAACAAGATGTAACATGGTAATTAAGCTATTATTATTTTACCTTGGACAGAGCCAGGCAGCTGTTTCCAGTCTTTGTGCCAAACAAAGCTAACCAGTTATATTCACCATACACACTATGGCGGATCAATATGTAGAAAATCAAATATATAATATTTTTGACCAAATATGTCAATATCAATATTGTGACCATATTATTGGATTGACTATTGGTGCTTTCACAAAATGTTTACCCAATGAGATTTATGACAATTAATCATCAGTATTATGTGGACATAAAGGCAGTTACTGTAATATTACTGTAATGCAGCCTTTAAAACCAGGAAAAGACACCACTTTTGTCGGAATCTGATATCCAAAATCCTAGACATTATCTAGTCTCATATCACAATACTGATAAAGTATCAATATATTTCCCACCTCTAATACAGACACGAGCGTGGTATTAAGCTTCTCATGTGAGTACACTGTTAGACTTTGCTGTAATTTCTACAGTTACCACAAAATGCCCAGTAAAATACCATAATTTTTCTTTTCCGGTTCATTACTGTAATAAACATTGCATTATGGGTATATATGGGTTTGAATTTGCGGTATTTCCTCATCATCTACTCCTTATTTTCATCATTATTGTTATGCTGTTTTCACTCTGACATATACACACCACATTGACATGTTCAGCCAACCCTTGAACATGTTAATGACATGCCATTTCTTGGCAAAGCTTTCAGTGTGAGTGATATCACTTATTAGTGATACATTGCTACATAGGCTTTTATTCCGCAGGGCAAGCTTTTTCCAAATTATCTCTCTGAACAGGAAGCAGAAAAGACAGACATCAATTTCCACATGGGACTGTGTGTCTTAGCAGTAATGAAATGAGTTGCGAGCCTGTTTTCCCAGCAGCACTTGAGCAACAAGATCAACTTAGTGCCAGTGTAAGCTGCCTGAATGCCTGAACACGAAGAGGCTTTGAGATGTCACACACTTACAACACAAAATATGAGCCTTCAGACACAATCCACTTGAAGCCCAAATCTTTTTATTATTTCAAGGTTTCTCTTTGAATATTTAAAAAATGTTTACTTGAATAAGTTCCAAATTGCTTTGGATACTAAATAATACTAAAACATATTTTGGACCACATAACTTTGAAGCATATTCATTAATAGTTTGATTTAGAGATAAAATGATTGTGTTTTCTTCTCAAATGAACGTAATTACTGTTAATGCTGTATGTACAAACATGATTGATATAAACAAACCTGGACCCATATTAATCAAACTTCTAACAATTTGCATCAAAACTCTCTAGAGACAAGATAACTCTTGTGTTGTTAGAGCCTTGTTAGTGGTATAGAAATAGCAACCCGTGCCCCGACTACTAGCATTGCTAATTAGCAGTTTGCGTTAAAACTGGTCCCGTTCAATTAGCATGAAAACATATCCCAGAGAACGGTCGACTTGGTAACCATGTGTTATTATTAATCCCTAGGTTCATTTTGCGCCGGAATTGTCCTTTAAGTTTATTAAAAGTAAAGTAAAAGTGTCAATTATTTTACTTAAATCTATAACTTTAATAAATACAGGCCCAGAAAACATGACTGCTGTCTAGTGGTAATCAGTGCATTAAAAGTTACAGTATGTCGATCAATGTGGGAAGGAAAACATATTCCAAGTTTATTTGTTTTTTTACTTTTTTGGTTTTCCTTCCATTTAGATTATTAATTGGGCCTCTAACGCTCACTTGACCTGAATGGGCCTACTGCAACACTCAAAAACCAAAACTGGTTCTGTTGCCTGGACTGTATTAAATTAAGCAAATGTGGTAAGAAAAGAGGAAAGAAATCAATAGTTTACTGATAATTTTCTTTTAAATGTCTGACAGTGGCTTTTTTAGAAAGTGAGAGTGAATCATGAGTCTTGAATATAAAAAAGTGTGCAGTTTTACAGCTATCACTACACTGGGAAGACCTTAAATTGGCTCTTTCTCCCAAATACAGACACAATGAATTGCATATAAGAACTCAAGCACACACACACACACACACACACACACACACACACACACACACACACTCTCTCTCTCGCTCTCTCTCTCTCTCTCTCTCTCTCTCTCTTTCTCAAACCCACTCATATAAACACACAGTTATGTATATATATGCCTCTGCATATTCTTCCTTTATGTACCACACACTGAAAAGTTCATACAAAATGTTGTAAACATTCTCCACACATAATATTATATAGATACAAAATGACAAAAGTACACTGACTGTATACGGTTTACATGTTTCAACCATATCTGTGGCCATTACAATGTGCCATCCCATTGGTTTGAATATAAAAATTATCCACGCGATTCCACTTCCTTCCACTGTACAAAAGTGCCTTCTTGTTATTTTGGAGCCGCGGAATCAAAGTCCCGTCCATACTGCTGCCAGCCACCAGGGGACGATCAAGATGTTTTGGCTTCACTTATACAGTCCATGCATCAACCCCTGGTTGTCTTTTGGGTCCAAGCTGGTTTGAGTTGTACACTCTTGAGACGCTCCATCAGCTCCCCTGCACCATCTGACCCAGGATCAGAAATAAAAAAATAAAAAAAAAAAAAAAAAAATTGAATTTCCTACTCCATGGCCAGGGCGACCCTGTCAGGTGTCAACGGCCCCGTCTTGACAGAGATCCACAAGTCTTCAGTGGAATTCTTTTTCTTCTTTGTTTCTGACCTTGCGGTTGCCATGGCGTCTTTGCCACAGCAGCTGTTGGCATGGCGACAGCAGCAGCAGTGGCAGCACACCACCAAAGTGGTAAGGAGGACCAGCAGGGGAAGAATTAGGAGGACAACCAGGCAGACTGTGTTGTACACCCCCTGGTTGTGTTTTGCTGTAGCAAAGCTCCAAAGTTGGTTAAAGAAATCCTGGATGCTGTCTGTTCTTCCATCCATGGCTTTCGGATACGGAGCTGTGAATCCTTTCAATTGAGTCTGTGTGGCAGTTCTAAAGTTGTAATAAATCCTTTAGAGGGTTGTGAAGTTTGCAAGTCAGTGAATGTGCCTCTTGGGCAGCGGCAGACACCCAGCTAATTAAGATATGGTGTTAATGTAAGTCCTGTTGTGGAATCTGGTTCCAGCTTTGAAGTTGTAAGTTGTGAAGTGTTACTCTTTACGAAAACCTCAAACATCCAAAGAGCCAACAGCTGACAAAGGTCAGATATTTTTAGTGACTTGACACGTGCTTCTGTGTTCTACTTCTAGAGAACAGAGTTTACGGCACTATCTGATGAGGCATGTGCCCTCAGGCTTGTGTTGTTTATGTTAAATGGAAACACTGGAAGCATGGAGGGTGACTTCATGCATGCCTCCTTCCTTGAAATGCACTGTGAGGTGGTTAGAATGCCAAAGCGTTCTTTGATCAAATCCAAAAGACCAAAAGTTAATTTGTTTATAACAAGGTTTTCTTTGAAATCGCCCAGTTATGATGATCTTGATGCAAGATGAAAAAGCCAAAATCTGCACTTCAGCCAAGTTCGTTTATGCTGCTTGTCATTGCTCCAACTGTTGTCTTCCTGGTTGTCTATGTCACTCTTCTCTTGTCCTCTTGCCCTTTGGCTTTCAGTATGATTTTGTAGAGACGTAGTTCAATTTGGGTGTCTGTAGAACAAAAGAAAGAGAAAGTGAACATTGGTTTCCAGCAGACAGCTCTTCCTCCCTTCCTCTCTGCTTCCCCTGCCTCCAATCCATCTTTCTGTCTCTGTCTTTAACATATCTAATCCTGCTCTCTCCTTCTCTTGTCAGTGTCAGCTTAAGAGTTTCAGCTTCCCCCTCATTAATACTGCATAGAAGTCACACAGCATTTAGGCCAGAACAGTCTAAGGATCCCCCCTGAGGAAGAAAGGGGCAACGAGAGAGAGAAGACGAAGAGGAAGAGGAGAGGGAGATTGTGTCTGAGGGAAGGCCAGACCGAGATAGAGGTAACCAATCTTTCTAAAAGTCCCGCTGAGACGGGGAGTGTCAGGAAAAAAAAGAGACAAAGGAGAGAGGTATGCTGGGGAGAGACCTGCTGCAGGAGACTCATCTGAATACACCTGGCTAATGGCTCCCATTGGCGAAGATAGATGGGGTTTCACGTTTTCATAAATGTCTGATTGTAACATTTTTTCTCTGAAGTCGTATTGTTCCCTTTTTCTGTGAGACGGTTTGATTAAGTCTGAGTTCTTGAGTCGATGTCTTTATTTAAACGGTGTTAAACATCTGCAGTTTTTCAAACGATTTCAAACATCATTTGACTCAAGTATGTTCCCTAGATTCTTTGTAGTCACAGCTAGAGCTTCTTTGTATTCTAGATGCAGGAGGGAGAAAAGATTTTCATCTCACATTTGGCTGCTTCTTAGGCAGAGAGAGGTGAGAGAGAGAGAAAGATGCACCTGCAAGTGCAGAGCAAATAGATTTGGTGTGACTGTCTGCGTGTGTTACATCTCATGTGTGAAATTGGTTTACCCGCAGACAACCTACTAACCTCCCCCCCCCCCGCGTTCATTTGCTCAACAGGAAGTTCAAGCAGGAACGCTCAAAGCTAAGAAGTCATTTGAAACGTCAAAGCGAGAGTTGATAACAGTCTCACTAATCTAAAATAAATCAACACATTTGACACTGTGGTTTTTGCTTACCTATTTTATATTAAAGTGAAAAACAAGGGCACATACACAACTGTGCATTTTAGGTCAAGCATCGCCGGGCCTCATAAACCATAATAATACGTTTTTTGGGGTGATTTCTGGTGCAAGCTACAATCTTTTTTTTTAAAATCCATACATGAATATGGGGTTCACAGCTAAACCTTGGTTGAAAGGCTCACAACTTTACGCCCCCACACACACACACACACACACACACACACACACCCTTTCCCCAAATACAAAAACATCAGATATGTGTGGACTATCATCTTTTTCAATGCACTTGAATTTAACAGTCATAGACATAATAGTCGTGGATGGGAACAGGCATTCATTCATTTTCTTTTGCAGATTTCTGTTACATTTGGATAGAATCTCGACTATAAACTAACTTACTGCTATTGCACTTCTGGTTAGACCTAAACTGCATTACGTTGCCTTGTACCTGTACCTGTGTAATGACAATAAAGTTGAATCTAATCTAATCTAATCTAATGAAGAGTGTGCACATAGTTGGGAGCCATAATGGCCCTGCCACATTATTGTTGGTAATTTCCTTTGCTGTAGGTACAGCTTGTTGTGATGAGCTTGGCTGAGCAGCAGCGCCTACGTGTACGCTCTGAACTCCCTCACATTAAGAAAACAATGTCGACACGACAAGTCAGAGCCACTGAACAATACGTCTTCAGGAGAGAGACAAAGGCCGGGAGCAGCACAGAGGTGTGATCTAACTATTTGAAAAAGATGACTAACAATGCATCAGTGGTAAAGCCATTAAATGGAATGGATAACTCACCAAGTTTAGTCTCTGGCCAGAAAGAATGATTACCATCTAAAATGTCTAAATTACATATTGTTAGGTGTAAATGTTTTCACATGTTTTCACGTTATCATAAAATTGATGATCTAACATCCTGTTTCACATTTTCTGTGAAACAGGATGTTAGATCATCAATTTTATGATCTCATTTTATCTTTGTTATGTGCATAATAAGGCAAAACCTTTCTTCAGGTAAACACTTTGATTACCAGTCAAGAGTCTCTTTTGCAGCAGGCCATTTGCAGTGCTATACATGTTGATGGCACAACATTGACTCTAAATACATTTAAATATACCCCTGGTTCATATTATCTCACTGAGATGCCATTCTAAGACTCTGACAGGGTACTTGACTTTCTCATGACATTGTGCTCTCCTGGAGCTATCCATATACAGGAAAAGGCCAAGTCGGGGCCACACAAAGCCAGGAAAGGGCTGAGAAAAATGTTATGATTGCACTCAGTTAGCCCCTGCTGCTTTTTAAGGAACATGCGCGACCTAAAAGACAATGTTGTGACAGAAGGCAAGGCAGCAATCTTTAATGACTTGCCCCGAGCACACGGTCAGAGCAGATCGTGCATCATCAGTCAATATTAATACACAACACTTGGACACATTCAGTTTGACTTGAGTCAGCGACCAACAAACTTAAAGCCATATTTGTCTGTTTGTTTTTCCACTGAAAAGGTCTTGGATCATAAGTGCAGCTGTTTTGCATGAGTAGCTCCAGGCCTGCTGATAGTCTGGAGAAGTGCAGTTCTCCACAGTGAGCAAGTGCAAGTGCACAAGCCCATTACATTTCAAACTTGTGCCAACTTGATCCTGACTGAGTTGAATGAGCAAAGTTGAGGAACGTTCTTACAGTAAAGAGCATGAGGAGGAATCTAAACATCAGCAACATCAGCAAATGTTTAAGCCAAACAAGATCCATTTGAACAGAGCAACGGAAAGCTATTCTAAGTGATTGATGCAGCAAATGTAGAAATTATGAGAAGTGAGAAACATCTTCCTTTTATGAACTGAAATTTAAATCAGATGGTTTTTTTTTAAAAAGTCAAGAAAATAACTAGAAAAGTATGTTTTAGTGACACTGCAGCACTCACAGGCAGGAAGAAAGTCATCACCATATCTTTGGAACTTGTCAAACATCCTGTCAAATCTAATCACTGTCGAAACAACACATTTTTAATAGGAGTCACACCTTTTGCTTCTTTTTTTCTTCTTCTTTTTTAACTTGTCACACAACGATAAGCACCAATAGCCTATATGAACCGCTCACAACAGTTTCAGAGTATTTCAAGTTACTGGCACTCAAGATTTATTTACCTATCTTACCTTACCCCGGGGGCACATGTGGAGTGGCAGGTCAGCTCGCCCCTCCTGTCTAATCCAGTTGTCTGCTCAAACTTCTGCTGTTTCTGTTTTGGCATCTGGCTTCTTCTCTGATCTGGTCCCCTTCACCCAGACATCTTGACAAGTCTTCACTTTCTGTTCCTGTTTCCCTCTCTACCCTTGTTTCCCCTCCTCCTCCTCTCTCTGAGTGAGTGTGTGTTTTGGTCACAGCGTCACTGCACCCTGCCCACCCTTGTGTAAGAATGGGCCCTCTGTCTCTGCTTATGTGTTTCCTGCATGGGGAACTGGATTCTTGTGGTTGCTTTACCTCACTAACACAAGCACTGAATGATGTCAGAGAGCGAGGGAAATATAGGTAAACTGAATATGAAATGAAATGATAAGAAGCCTTTATTAACAGCATCTCAAAACAAACTCCCCATGCTAGGATATTAATAGAAAGGCTCCTCTAACAGTAGATGCACAGATCTGAAAACCTGGCTGCAACACCAACCTAAGTTGCAGGCAAGGTTGAAGCATTTTAAATAATAGCACTAAATTACAGCTAACAACTCCACCCTTCTCACAGTCCCAAAATGGGGATAAAAAGGGGAAACGAAAGCTGTTAAAGGGTGTGTGTGTGTGTGTGTGTGTGTGTGTGTGTGTGTGTGTGTGTGTGTGTGTGTGTGTGTGTGTGAGTACCACCAGGTGTAAGAGTCTAAGATGCAATTGAGGTATGAAAGAGTGAGGTCATTTGAACTGCACACACACACACACACACACACACACACACACACACACACACACACACACACACACACACACACACACTCACACTTACCATGCCTGTGGCGTTGTGGTCAGTGCCCTTTCAGTTCAGTCAAGCAAAAGAGGATTTTTATTCAAGTAAGAAAAAAGAAAAAAAGTGTTCTACTGACATTATGTAGCAGTCTATTTATTCTCCTCTTCTGAAAAGAGGAAGTTTTGAGTGCACTGGCTTGAATACTGTACTCACAAACAATAGGATGTGCCCTTGTGAGCGTACAGTAAGTTAGAAGTGGTTAATGAGGGCATGCATATTCAGGTCACGTAAGCACTATGAATTTCCTTTTAAAGTAAAATCCTTCTCTGATGTTTCTTTCAAAGCTATTTTGTGCCACTACCACATGATGCTGATGTAAGCAGGTCGTAGTCATTCGTATTTTTTGGTATTCATTCATATTCGTATTGTTTCATTTATTAATTTTTTTTAAATGTGATGCCCATTAAGGTAGCTGTGAAAATACCAAGACAAAAATGTATGTGTCCTTCATCTGAAATATGATCAGATCACCACTTCTTTTTTTCTTTTTCTTTTTTACTGTATATGAATCAATCGCTACATTTTTGTCTGATAATCTTGAAAACACACTTCCTCACCTTCTGACAGGCTGAACATGCAGCGTGTCCTTTCACTGCTACGGGGCACAGTTACATGAAAATTGATGAGACAAGCATTGCTATGTCTGCAGCTGTGTCTGTGCCATCTTAGACACCTGCCTATACACCCCCCCCACACACACACACACACACACACACACACACACAAACACACAGACCCACACAAAGACAGACTGGGTGCTACACGCTGAAGCTATATCACACCTGCTGTTGAGGCACTACAATGTCCAGTCACCTCGAGCAAGTGTTGATTAATGACCTCAGTGTAGCAGCACTTTCCTTGATGGAAATCCTTCTTTACAGTAGTTTATATGAAAATGATTTCACTATATATTTCACATGCTGCTTTTGATTGCTACTGCAGACGTAACTGCATGTAGATACTTCCATACTGGGGTCATTAAAAAATCTTAGATTTTCAACTATGAGAAGACATGAGGAATGATCTGAAAAAGCTGTCTGATTTCATGTGACAATGTGCCTTTTCAGGTCTGACTATATTTTGTTCTTACGTCATAAGGACCCTTTTATACCTTCCCTTTCCTTAAAGTATGCTTTTTGTTCAATTTACACTGCAGTGACCCTCGTGTGCGTCTCATTTCCTCCATGGAAACTTTACTCAATACATACTTAGTTATACTGTAATGGGCGTAGCTCAGCCTCCCATCTGGTTTATAAGAACCTGATTCTCAGTTGAGCTCACCTATGAAGGAAAGCTCAAACAATATATCCCTTTATCCAGCTCGGTGTGTAGCTGAACAAATTGCAGGAAAGACCAGTGAGCTCACAGTGGATCACTGATACAATCATTATAGCAAAAAAAAGTGACTGTGACATTACTGGTAGCATTAAAGAAAGCCTCATGGAATTACTGAACTGTTCAAAAGGGCATTACAAATCACTATGACCTACTGGTTCTGCCAACACACACTGAAATATGAGTATGATTATAATACAGTGTACTCTGTGACTTCTTGAATGTGAGTGCTAATGAAAAGAGACTAAAGGGTTGCTATAGTGGAATCTGACAAGTGTCCAGAAATAGTCTGCTAATAAAACCAGTCCTCCCCAGAGGAAACCCTTAGCTGTGATTCAGTCCTGTGAAATGTTTGGGCCCAGTGCCGTAAAAACAGGCAGAGAGCAAGACGGGCAAAGACTTGATTAGTCTATATAAGGAATTGCCTCTTGCACTCAAGAAACGCCATCATTGAAGAGCTAAACATAAAGCTTTTACAAGAGCACCTACTTGCACATTCCAGCTATGAGGTCAGTCTGAACTATTTTAATGTTTAATTATGTAATATTCTCAGCATAGTTATCATATGACGCAGGCTGTGTTCTGGGAAAAGACATTTATATCAAACATTTCTTTCTCAGCTTGTGAAGAACAGAACTTATCTTAAATTATTCTGTTGCATAAATAAATAAAGGGTGACACTGTAAGCTTGCAGTGAAGGAGGTGTTTTCCATAGTGCTTACATTTAATCAGCGGGGACTTTTAAGGTCCTCTTTTCTCTCCAGTACTTCTATATTCAGAAGAAGCAAAATGAGACACTGTGGGAATAAATAGCTAGCTAACCTTTAGAAGAAGAAAAAAATCAAGAAGAAATACAGAGGACAAAAAAATAGATGTCTCACAAAGAAACTGATCGAATCAGCTGAGAGATGGGTAGTCTCTGTGTTCAAACAGGACACGGACAATTGAGTGAAGCAATTCTGGGAAATACACTTACTCACTAACAGTGGTATCAAGCTCCTCATCTAACTCTATAAAAAAACAAAATGTAGAATTCTTTTGAAAACGAGTGAGTGACATACAGTACATGATAGTGCAAGATAGATAGATAGATAGATAGATAGATAGATAGATAGATAGATAGATAGATAGATAGATAGATAGATAGATAGATAGATAGATAGATAGATAGATAGATAGATAGATAGATAGATAGATAGATAGATAGATAGACAGAAGTATCTGAGTTCAGACAGAACTGCACATTTGCGTGCGTTAAGGCAGATTAATGCTACGTAATATTTGCTATGTCATTATCTTTTACAGACAGACTTTGACTGCTGTTTCCTTCCAACAGAAATGTCTAATAATCCTACAACACAGACAGTGGCATGTGGTCATGGGGTAACCAAGAAATACAATAGTGCCCTTTCCGTTTCCACTTTCTGTTGTTGTGAGTTTTTGAAGTGACTTATATGCAGTGTCAAAGCCGTTTAAGTAAAAAACAATAACAGAAAATATTCAGTCTGAAGCATATTATTATTATTATTATACTCTTCTTTTAAGACTATGCTCAACCTCACTTTATATCAGCATGGCAGTAATTAAAATCTTCTGCTTGCATTATTCTCCTCACTGTGTCACAATTTCTCATCTCGGTGTTTCCTCAGTATCCCCTCTCTCTTAGGTAATTGCTGTTAATGAGTGTCCCCTGTTAACAAAACAGACTGGTGTCTGACTTCAGCCACGGCACTGGGCTTCAGTTTGTATGAGTGGCTCCAGTAAGGAAGAAAACCTGACTTTTTACTCACCGAGCTAAACCGAAACATTGAAACTTGCTTTTACATTATGAAAAAGTTCAGTTACATTCAATTCAATTCAAACTGTGCATCAACGCGCGTGTGTGTGTGTGTGTGTGTGTGTATTGAATTAAGGCTGTGATGCACTCTCAAACAGTAAATGTGATCCTACTCTCTCAAAAACACACACATTTAAACACACACTCCTGTGCTGTGCCTTCTGTAAAAAAAAAAAAAATCCCAAAGTCTTCAGCATGTAATATGTGATGTGATAAAGTACAGGCTCTCCGCTGAGCTCAACCCTCAGGTCACTGCAGCCCTGAGAGAGACTGTCATATGTGTGTCAGCTCTCATGTCTGAATGGCTTCTGAGGACTTCGGTGTGCTTCAGCTGATGCAGTGGGGGGCCATTAAGGAGCGCTGCTGGCACACTGCAAAAAACCAAACTCCATTTCCCATTTGGCCTCAAATCATGAATAGAAAATGGCAACACATTTCTTTCAAGCAGAAAAAACTAATGGATAAAAAAACTCTCACAACAAACTCCAGAAGGTGAACACGGTTAGTTAAACACGCATGGTGGCTATAAAAGCAGGAGATAGTTTGACATCATGTTAGTCTATGTCTGCAAAGTTCCATTTACAGGATAGTTCTGGTGTCGCCAAAGGATCTATCGGATGTCTCTCATTTTCGGCTGGATGTTCCTCACCTTCTGCTTTCTTTGTGTTGGCATTCTAAACTGGTCAATTTATGAGGACTATGGTAAACTGCTCCTCAGATGTCTTGCAGGGTATGTAGAGACAGCTAGCTAGACAATCAATATCAACACCAATCTGAGTTTTCTGTTACACGACTAAAACAATCTTTGAACGTGCACGTTCCACCAAAACAAGTTCCTTCCCAAGGTTATTTTGCAGAGGAATTGTTGCTCCATCTCGGCTTGTGTTTGGTTTAAAGAAATGCCAATAAACCAGAGTACGTTTTTCGCCCATCCCCGTAATGTTGTGTGGTGTAGCCAGACCCTCCTCCGCAGCGCTGTGGAGATAGGTCTGGAAATGCAACACTAACATTATATAAATCAGTGAGACCAGAGGGTACTTCTGCAGTAACTAATAAGTTCACAGTAACATTGTGGAGACATATAGACATTTTGATTTGATCATACATAATCACATATTTGTGTTTTGGAGGATCGTGAGCAAATAGGATTACAAAAGTATTCACAATAACGTATCAACTAAGGTAGTCTGACTGCACAAGATAAAAACTTCAGTTCTCCCCCAACATGAGTCAGTTGCAAGCTGATTAAAACAACAAAGACTAAAGAAAAGTAAGAGAAAAAAAGACAATACAAAGCTAGAAAAGTAACAGATGCTGTAAATTGTGGGAATATCCAGATGCTGCTCTCCAGTTGGTATAAGTACAAATGCACACTTTACCTAAAGAAAAAAATGATGTCTATTGATGGATTCACATACAGCTGACTTTTTTCTTTGGGGAAATACTATCAAACTATTCACTGAAGCCGTACCATAGCTCAAAGGCTATGATACGGACTATGTTGGACAAAAAAGGTTGCAAACCGCTGTTGGAAATTGTAAATCAAATATAAAAGCATACCAAATGTAAAAAGATGATATTAACAATGTTTAACAGAATAAACAAAATCACATCTAGGCTTCTAAAATCAGCTCAAAATAACATTACCAGTATAAACAGTTTTTTTTTTCTTTATCATTTGCTTTTGTTTCATTCTTGGTTAATTTCTTTTCCCCCAGCAGTCAGTCTGATTGATTTTCCAGTCATAAACTTATGTCTGAACCATGTCAAGTCACATCTTCATTTAGGCCGGCCCATTCAGGAGGTAGAGGTATGAGTGTGATGCCTTTAGTGGTTGCTGTGGGTTTGTGGATGGATAAAACCTGAGCATCTGCAGAGAGTAAAGACTTATTTAGAGGGATATTAAATATACAATATATATAAGTGTACGGGATGATTGGTCAATCAGTATTAGTTGAGAAAAATAAAGAACAGTCTCATTAAGCATTGTTACGGCTTCAGAGTCTCCATTCATGCATTCATTCATCAGTTACAAGTGTTCAAGAGAGCTGAAAACCATAATGAATGGTTGGATAGATTATTACAACAATAGTTTTTTTTCTTCTTCACTTGTGATCCTCTAATTTCAATAAATTAACAAAACAAAAAACAGCTTAAGTTTTAGAATGTGATGCCAAACTAGCACATTAAGTCTTTCCTCACATTCGACTTTGCTGAGGTTGTGATTAGTTAAGTCTTTGTGCCTCCATGAGACCCTTTGCAGGCTCCCTCACTCCAACTCATGGAGCTTTGGGCATCAACACATGGCTGATGAAAATCAAGCTGCTCACCGACCGGTTTCCCTATTAAGCCCCAGTGTTTAAAACCCCATCACAGAGAGAGTGTAACAGGGAGATCTGGGTTGCACCTCCCTCTTATTCAGATGCCTGCCAGAGCCTGTTAACTTTCAGTATTCAGTGAGATGTAAAGAGGCTCTAGAGCGCATGGGAGGCTGGGGATGGTTCACAACGCCGCTTTTCATCAGCTTCATCCCGTCACCAGCTCTGTGCTTAATCCTGTAGAGAGATATGGAGGCCTTACTGGATGGATGGGGTGAGGAGAGGAGGAGAAAGAGTAGACAGGCAAGTTTGCTGTTCAGCTGCGTTTTCCCTAGGTTGACTGCTTTTGAGGAGGCGGGCGTATAACCCAATTAATTACAACATAACCAAGCCGTTAAAGGAGTCATATATTACAAGTCCGCCCATATTTCTATTTCCCCGTCATGATTTTTATTTACTTTTTCACCTAACCTTTGGTCTTGTTGAGCCAGGGGTACATGGGAGGACTTTCTCCCCCTGACAGCCAAGATGGATCACAGCCTGTCCTCCTGTGCTTGTCAGCTGGGATGCAACTGTATCAGGAGAGCTGCTTGTGCTCGGGCCAGGGCTAGCTTCCCTCCCTTTGGAAGCAAAGCTTCTAGCATCCTCACCACTGTTGGCAGATTTAGGTTGGGTGCTTTTAAAAAACTCAGATTCAGTGTTTTCTTTGACCTGATTCTCAGACGTATGGGGTTGACATCTGTCCATCTTTAGACGTAGACATTTCTCTAGCTGGGGAGCTTTTTGTAGCACTTAGAGTTCAAACGTTACAGTAACATAACGAGGTGTCATCAACTTGAGTGATGTGTGTGTGTGTGTGTGTGTGTGTGTGTGTGTGTGTGTGTGTGTGTGTGTGAGTTCAGGGGCTGAGCCCCGCCCTCAGTGAGAGCAGAGAAGATGAGAGAAACTAGTGTGGGCCTAATGAGCAAAACCCAGCAAAGGGACTTTCCCACTGAGCTGAGATGAAACAAATGCACATAAATTAGGTAAATAACATAAATAAAATATTTTGATTCTTTCAAGGAAGAAGGCAATGGAAAGTGAAACACTGGTGTTTAGCTGCACTAAATCCCATTTCTGACATTTGTGCAGCATTTTCAATGTATTCATAAATTTATAGTTTTGGATGTACCTTTGTCACAATGAAAAAAATAATATCTGTACTTAACTTGCTCAATGAATGGATATTCCATGTGTAAGTTTTGCAGCTTGGGAGAATTACAACAAAGCCCTCAAGCACTTTTGGAGAGATGATTCAGGCAATTATGCAGAGAAACCACCATTAGCCTCGGTGGACTTAACTCGAACGCACCAAAAAAATAAACTCCATGAAGCAGAGAAAAAGAAACACTGTATTCTGCAGGGTTAGAAAGCTGACTTACTGGAGTCAACTAATCACGTCCTTTTATTTATTTATTTGATTAGGACAATGCACATTAATCAACATTTCTGTAAATGCGCCAGTGTTAGCCAGTCGGATGATTTTCAACTGTAGTCCTAGTCACCTAGCATGTCCTAGTTACCTAGTCGCAGAGTCGCCTAGACGCAGACACCCTGGTATAGTAGATTCTGTCTATTGTCGCTCTAGCTCCTCTGGAGAACAGTCACTGCCACATGTTCCCACTAATGTTTGCATAATCATACTAAAATATATAATTTGCATGCTTTCTTACAAAACAAGTGTTGCACATCTCACTACACGTTATTTAAGAGACTACATTACAGCTGCTAATGTACAAGCACTGTATGACAATGTTCAGATTTGAATAGCCTGCAGATTAAACCTCAGTCTAACCTCAACTTTATTCCTAACCAAACTTATATTTCTCTTCAATGTAGGCCAAGATTTTCCTATGATGAATCATAAAAAATACAGTGTTGAAATCATGTTATCAGTAAGATACTTCTGTCACTTTGTCTCATGTCAGCTCCTTTTGTGTGTTGGTGTGCGTGTTTGCCATTTGCCTGTTCCAGTCAGTTTGCTCAGCATTTGGACTCTTCCCTGAGGTCTTTGTTTCCCCGGGAGTTTTTCCCTTTTTCTCTTTTGGACTTTTTGGGATTTTTCTATTTTTGGGTATTGGACTTTGTGTTTTCCCTGAGTCTCCGGTTTTTGCTTTTGGATCCCTGTTTTGGACCTGACTTTTTGTTATTAGGTCTTTGTTATAATCACTCTGGCCTGCCTGCCTCCTCTCTGCATTTGGGTCCTCTACTTCCATGAACAAAAAATTCTGCTCTTAATAATATCAGCTGTGAATAGTTAGAGTCAACAGAATAAAAACACAGAATACACCTTTAGTTTCAACTCTGTTTAATTGGTCAGTAGGTGACACTCCTACTGTATCATGCCAGATTAATTACACAAAATAAATATGTAAACTAATATAATGTAGTGGAAATCAACGTGTAAGAGGTATCTTTTCATGCAGTTTGTGGTATAACATATTATCACGTTTCAAATCAACTTCTCCTAATTTTGTTTCGAGATGAGATTACAGGTTCAAGTCCTTTTCGCCACACAAGCAGGTTCAGCTGACTGTGTTCTGTGAATTTGTTTCGAAATCATGTTCTTCAGCTTTCTGAGATCTAATTACTGGCAGCTGTAATGTGGAATATCACTACAGCAAGTTGCATGCTCAGTCACCACAAAAACACATACACAAAATGATTGATCTGAACCGAATGAATCTGAACATTTGTAATGCTGACAGGTGTTACCTGCCCCAGGTCTCATCTGGCGTCCAATGGGATTCATAATACAGTAAAATGAACCAAACTACTACTAGATTTCCCTGGATCGACATAGGAAACCTGATTCGCGTTCAGGCTACAGCAAGTGAGAAGAAAGGAGGAAAGTGTCAATTTACCCCATCTGCTGGTTGGAATACAAGGCAATATTGTTACTGTACTCCATGTCTACTAATGTATCATAACGGCATGAAGAAAAGAATAAACAGCACTCTTTATGCACAGGCAACGATGGGAAATGTCTGTGATGACCACAGCCTTCCCTGCACTGTATAAACCCAGCAGACCGTGGCAGCATAAACACAGCAGTGTTTTTAGTCCTAGAAATGAATTAGACAGTAATCATGTTGTGTGTGCATCCAATTTTGAATTCAAACCACTGCTCCCGGTGCAACTCTGGCACTGGTTAATGGACAAGTGTTTAGCAGAATGTGAATGGGTAAATTATTAAAAATTTTATAAAATTGCAGGGACAGAGACCTTCTGATGGGGCGAAGCAATGACAAGTTGCTGTAAAACAGGCTACTGAAGCCCCTCCCAGTTCCTCCACATGCCAGTTAGTGAACCTGCCAAACTGTGTGCATTGTTTTCATGACGGAGCCATTCATGGGAAGTGTTTTGTTTTGATAAAGGCTGAACATGAGCTCATCTCTCTGACCTTTACTTCACTAGTAGTGCTGTGCTGCTCATTAGGGTCTGACTCTAATATATTCACAAACTTCATGCAGGCTCATTATTTACCAAGTTCTTTCTGCTGACCAGCCATTTGAATGGGTAATTAATGGATAATAAGAACATGCAGTAATTAAACAATGAATCTCAAAACTGCTGAATTGAGGGTTTGTCTTCTGTTTTTTGTGATCACATTTGCAGCTACTATAATGCATGTGTGTGTAGTTGTGTATATTATTAATGCATTGCAATGCATGCATTTATTCACACCAGTTCTGTACAGTATATCCTTTAATGCTATTGTTTTTGTTCAAACATATTGTTATAATTATTCAAGCTTGACTAACATTTGGTTGCCAGCTTTGTTAAAACAGACTTAAAATCAAATGTGTTCAGCTTTCTTAGTAAAGGCCTGCGTTTGACAACCTAAGGCTGCATGATTGTGGAAAAAAATCATAATCACAATTATGGTCAATTGGTCAATATTGAAATCACGATTATTTAACACGAATACTCATTGACTTTTGGAAATGTGTGCATTCATTGAACTTCAAAAACAGTTAGACAGATTACCAGTGAAAAGAAGTTGTGAACGTGAAATTTCCCTTAATACTTTTCCTGTTAAACCTTTTGTACAAAATAATCGTTTTTTTTTCTTTTTTGGGACCAGGTACATATTGAAAGGCATCTTTTATCTGCTCCTCAAATGCTCTTACTGGAGTATTATATGAATGTTTTATGATTAATTATTACATGGCTTGGTTGAATTCTAATATAGAATGCGGTCTGTTATTTTCTTGATAACAGACCGTTGCTATGTATAACACACTGTTGCCATACAGGACAGCTATCAATCAATCCGCTGAAAGAAATCCAGATAATTTATCAGCTGTGGCAAAAAGTGGAGAAATGTGGAGCAACTTCTGTCCTCCAATTCAAGCAATGACAACAGATCAGTTGAGCGTCTATCGCTACATTTTCATATACCGCCTATGATCGCTATGCAGTAATAGCAACATGTTTAATAACATTAACTTACAGGTGTTGTCAACATCCACATTTTATTTGCTATAAAAAACGTCTTGCTCTACATTATCCCTTACTTAATTAATTTTGTTATCTTGTATCATGCTAGCCAAGCTAGCCCTTTAGCCAGCACAATTTTAAGTGACATAACTGTTACTGTAATAGTGTGAATGCTGATTCAGCAACATTCACATTATTGTTATCCGATTCGTCTGTATGATGTACAGTCACCTACTATTTCTGCATACTTTCAGCTACACTTTGTATTTAACTGTTCCCCACCATTTATCCTGCTTTAAAATATTAAGTTTTTTCTTTTGACAATGAAAGTCAATAGAGAAATCTTCAAAGACAAAAACGCAGCCGTGTGTCAGGTCAAACAGCTCAGGGTGGTAAGAGAACGCTTGTAATAGAGACGGTTGAGGGTTCAAAGCCTTTAGGCTCCAATTGGTTACAGTACTACATTATAAATAATAAAAGAAGAGAAAAGTTGTGTTCTTGCCACTCTCACCTATCAGTTTTTTTCAACATGCTATCTTATAATTTTCATCAACATACTATGCTATGACTTTTTAATCATTTTTTCGACATACTATACTATGACTTTTTAACCACGTATGTCCGACATACTATACTATGACTTTAACAACATGCTGTACTTTGACTATATTATCACTTTTCGACATGCTATTCTTTGACTTTTTTTGGGTTAGGGTTTGGGTTAGGGTTTTTTTGTTATATGACTTTTTCAACATTATATACTATGACTTTTTGACATACTAGACTATGACTTTTAACACATGCCATACTATGAATTTTTCAACATACTATACTGTGACTTTTTTTCAACATGCTATAATATGACTTATCTATCACTTTTTCACTCGTACTATGACTTTGGCATACTATAATTTGATTTATTTATCACTTTTTTCAACATGTTATACTATGAATTTTTTATCCCTTTTTCAACATACTATTTTGATCACTTTTTTGACATACTATACTATGTTTTTTTCAACATGCTATACTACGACTCTTTTATTACTTTTTCGACATACTACACTATGACTTCTTTTAACATGCTATATACTATGACTTTTTTATTCCTTTTTTTTGACATGCCATACTATGACGTTTTTAACCACATAACCACATTTTAACATACTATTCCATGACTTTTTATCACTTTTTTCAAAATATTATACTTTGACTTTATCAACATACTATACTGTGACTTTTTTAGACTTGCTATGCTATGATGTTTTTCGACATGCTATACTATGACTTTTTTATCAATTTTTTCCACATAATATACTATAACTTTTTTGACATTCTATGCCATGAATTTTTCATCACTTTTTTCCACATGCTAAACTATGACTATTTTATCACGTTTACAGCATGCTATACTATGACTTTTTTGACATGCTATACAAAGACTTTTTTACCACTTTTTTGACATACTATTCTATGACTTTTATCACTTTTTTCAACATATTATGCTATGACTTTATCGACATATTATACCATTACTTCTTTCAACATACTGTATTATGACTAGTTCATCACTTTTTTTGACAAATTATACTATGAATTTTGTCGACATTCTATACTTTGACTATTTTCTCTTTCTTTTTTACATACTATACTATGACGTTTTCATCACCTTTTTTAAAAATACCGTACTATGACTATTTTGTCACTTTTTTCAACATGCTACACTATGATTTCTTTGACATGATATGCTGTGACTCTTTTTGAAATGCTATGGTATGAGTTTTTTTTTACATGCTATACTATTTTTATCACTTTTTTCGACATACTATACTATGACTTTTTAATCACTTTTTTTCAAGTAGGATTTCTTGACATGCTAAGCTGTGACTTTTTGTCACTTTTTCAACATGCAATACTATGATTTTTTGACGTGCTAAACAATAAATCTTGTCACTTTGTCAACATAATATGCTATGACTTTTTTTACTTTGGTTATGACATTTTTGCCATACAACACTATCACTCCGTGCCAGTTAAGATAGTTTAGGTTATTACTGGATCACAGAAGGTTAAGTGTTCAAATCTTAAAGTTTTGAGGTACACTAAGTGAATGAGACAAATATAACAAACACATAAAGGTATCAGTCAGCTCAGATAGCTTAGAGTAATGTAACACTACTTTGAAGCCTGAAGGTTTAGAGTTCTAATCCTTTACTTTCCAGTAAGTTTTAAGGTCCAATATGCTAAGTGAAAAAGAAAAATACATAAATATCTGTGTGCCTTTTTTATAATTTTTTCAACATGCCGTATTATGACTTTTCAACATTATATACTATGACTTTTTGACATACTATACTATGACTTTTTACACATGCTACACTATGACTTTTTCAACATACTATACTGTGACCTTTTTTGACATGCTATAATATGACTTATCTATCACTGTTTTACTCACACTATACTATGACTTTTCATAATCTTTTTCGGCATACTATGATATGACTTGTTCACTTTTTTTAACATGCTATACTACAACTTTTTTGTCACTTTTTGAAGATATTATAGTATGACTTTTGTTGACATACTACACTATAACTTTGTTTCCTTACAACACTATACATTTTACCAAAACGTAACCTCTGTGTCAGGTCAGATAGCTTAGAGTAATACAATAATAATTGGAATACCAAAGTTTGAGAAGGGAAAAAGACAATATGACAAACACCTTATGCTAACAGACAGAGGCTTCAAATCTTTTCAAGACCTACCTTATGTGGATGAAGAATCCAAACAAATTAAGGGGAATGTTCCAGTCATTCTCGCTTATCAGTTTATTCAACATGCTAAACTGTGACATTTTAAACACTTTTTTAAACATACTATTGTGAGACTTTTTTGTAATCACATTTCAACATATTATATTATAACTTTTTTGACATTCAACATACTATGATGTTCTTTTCACTTTTTCGACATGCTATACTATGATCTTTTTATCCCTTTATTCGACATACTATACTATTACTTTTTTCTCACTTTTTTTGTCATACAATACTGTGAATCTTTTCAACATGCTATACTATGACTTTTTATCACTTTTTTTGACATGCTATACTATGACTTTTTATCACTTTTTTGACATGCTATGACTTTTTTAATCAGTTTTCAACATACTGTTCAGAATCAGAATCTACTTTATTTGCCAGGTTTGAGGACACATACGAGGAATTTTTCTTTGGAGCATCGTTGCTCACAATGTGCTTACACATACAAAACAATCAAAACAAAATATACACACTAATATATACACATTCTATGACTATTTTATCACTTTTTTCACAAACTATATATGACTTCTTTCTCACTTTTTACGATTTACTATACTATGACTTTTATCACTTTTTTCAACATTTTATACTATGACTTTTTCAACATACTAAACTATTACTTTTTATCACTTAAATATGATTATCTGGGATTAAGACTACCTTGGCAAATCGTATTCTGGGTATACAGTAACGGATATTTAACAAATTGAGTGCCTTTTAAAATGACTTACACCTGTAAATGTACGTTTTTTAAACATGCAATACCATGACTTTTTAATCACTTTTTTCAACATACTATATAATGACTATTTTACCACTCTTTTCAACAAGCTATATTATGATTTTTTTCAACATGCTATACTATGACTTTTGTAATCACTTTTTTGAACATGCCATACTATGAATTTTATGACATGCTATACCATGACTTTTTCAACATTCTATACTGTGACTTTTTTGACATGCTATAATATGACTTATTACTTTTTTCCTCACACTATACTATGACTTTTTTTAATCACCTTTTTCAACATAATATACTATGACTATTTTATCACTTTTTGGGACATACTATACCATGACTATTTTTTCACTTTTTTAAACATACTTTACTATGACTTTTTTTGACAAACTATACATGACTTTTTTTTAATATATTTTATTTTCTATATACTACTACTTTTTTATCACTATTTTCAACATACTATACTATGACTTTTTTCGACATGCTGTATACTATGACTAATTTATCACTTTTTTCCACATACTATACTATCAATTTTTCGACATGCTACACTGACTTTTTCCGACTACTACTACTAATAATTTTCCATTAAGCCGAAGACACTTCCTTACCTGCTTTTCAGCCAATCAATGTTATTTTTATGAAATGAAAATTCAGCGTTTTCTGTAATTCTGACAGTTGGATCGACCTAAAATCTGACTTTTGCCAACAGAACATTCTCTGCCCTCATCTCTTTGAAGCTTAATTAATGTTTAGCCAATATCTTGTCTTCAGAAAAGTTTTCATGTCTGCAGGTCTGCTATGTCTCTGCGTGAGAGCACAAATGGAGGTCCTGGAACCACACTGGCAGACCTTTATGACTGTACTTTACTGTTCACTTGAACAGCTGCTGGCCTGACTTCGGTTTTTAATGGCCTCCAATTAGAGGTGAAAATACTTTAAAGTGTATGAAGTCAGTTGGCACTTGGTACTTATTACTATATTTTCATAGGAGTAAAAATAGAGTAGTTGCAGTAAGCACAGCTCGACTTCTTTCATATAAATAATAATAATAATTATTATATAACTGAATAATAACTTGACTCCAAAAGTGAACAAACTGAACTAAGGCTTTGTTTATGCAAAGATGTTGCACATCTTAACAGTTCACCATAAATTTGACATATAACAGCATGCCATCAATGCACACTAAACACAAGGAAACAAAACACACCAAATCAGACTATTTGAATATTTTATTAATATGTAGAAAATGTATTAAAAAAAGGAACTATATAGTACATGTTTAAGTCAAACTAGAGCTAAATTTGACAGTAATATCCAAGGTTATCCAACAATAAATCCTTATTTTCAGCATTTATGAGCTTTTCAAACAGTCAAGATCACATTTGTCAACATTTACATTTCATGGCAAGATTTCAAATCAAAGTAGTTTCAGTTTCTGGCTTATATAACAAATGCCACCAAACATGGTGGTTAAATTAGTTAATTTACTTGTAAAAGTAAACACATGAAATAAAGCATTTTTTCTTTTGATATCATAGATGACCATGTGTCATTATTAACTGTAATTTCTTTTTTGCAATGTCAGTCACAGATTAACTGGAAAATAAAATAAATAGAAATGAAATAAATAAGTGGAACAAGTTTCCTTAAATAAATAGTAATACAGTGTGTGTATTCCAGTGACAGACTAAGTTTTAACTTTCAATAATGGAGGGAATTCTCTTTTCAAACCATCTTCCCTCCAAAAAAAGGACTTTTTAAAGTACTTAGTTGGCTTGCAATGAGGAAAACAAATGACTTGATCTACCTTGATGTTAGATTAGGATTCAGGCTATTTCGTCTATGTAATTTTCCAGCATGTTGTTTCCATGACAAAACAGTCAACTTCAAAGAGTTGTGTTTTTTTCTTCTTTTTTTTTACCAATGAAAAAAGATGATTAACATTAAAATGATTAACCTGAAATGAAAGGCAGGACAGAGGCATTTCCACCCAAACAATTTTCTCTTTGTGTTTTTCTCATTGATTGACAGAAAAAGCTTGACTTCATGAATGATGATTGGAAAAAAAGGCAAAATAAACTATAATTTATATCAGCTTTCCTCTTGATAGATTTAAAAGCACCTTTATAGTTTGCCATGAGAGACCAATACAAATAGCACTCGTTTCCTTCTCTGCAAAGCCTCATGACCTTTCTTCCTTTTACAAAAATGCACCGAGGCAAACTTCATCTACGTAGTTAATTAAATAAGTACACAGAGAATTCCCTAGTCTACTATAAATCACTGTGTGAGATGGATTGCATGAGAGGCTCTGAAACAGTCACTTTGACACTGAAACATAAATCAGACCTGGGAAAGGTCACATGTTGAAACAGTTTGTTATAAATTATGTTTTAGGTTATGTTGTTTTTATTTTGCCCTTGAGGGTAATTTATTGTCTCCACAACAGCTTAGAGGCCTGGTTAATCTCTATTATCTGCAGCTTTTATTTTACAAACTATTTCAAGTGCCACCTTTACCCAGATCAGCAAAGAAGTACGTCACACATTCTTATGACATTTGTCATTCGCTATCAGGCTCTTGATTGCAATTCAGTCAACATGCAGTAGGCTCCATCTGCCTTTGAAACACAACAATGGTTAAAAATAGAGCGGTTAATGGGGGAAAGTTTCTGAATAGTTTGCATCTAAAGGGGGAACACTTCAATAGTCACATTACCTTCAACTCTATATCTACATGAGTATATTAGTAGTTTATAGAGGGGAGAGTTGCCATTGTTTTCAAGTCTAAAAGGACAACAACAAAAAAAACTAAAAATATACACAGTCTACTGACACAAGCCAGATTTTCTGGTTTGCTTCAAGCAGATAACTGAAGTGAAGAAAGACATAAGAACATAACAATGAGATTTCTAGCTGTTAAAATTTGGATTTTTGAATATATAGGAGAACAAAAGTTGCTTGCAGCGATGGTGGCATTTATTTCCATTGCATTGTAAATGTTGTTTTTATGTATAATATGAAGCCAGAGAGGAGATTTAGCAAGTTATATGTCTGACTCAACAGAGATAATTTTCCTCCAACAGAGGAGGTACTGAACACTTTCAGTGTGAACACTGAATGGAGCAAAATGCTTGGTGGGCATGCTGCAGATTACGCCTGCCCTACTGAAAGAATACATTCTCTGCCATGTTTGCTGAATTTGTTGTTTCACTGGGGAGCTTAAATAGCAAAGCGAGTAAAAGGGCACAGAAGAAAGACTTGGCTCCACTCCACCTACTGTTCGGCTTTCTTTGTTAAGTTCATTTCAGCTGGCATTGTGTGTGTGTGTGGGGGAGGGGGGGCAGGATAAAATCTCCACTATGCCCACCCTGACTTTCTTTAGCATAGAATTTAGTGTTCACATTGCATAAACGCATACAGTGACGCCAGGGGACATGATTACCATAAAGGTCCCTGAAAAGTGAGAATCGATTAATACAGGAAAAAGCTGCTTCAATGACTTTGGTGACAGAGCTGACTGGCATCTTTCCAAACAGCAGGTAGTCTTTATTATGCAGATCTTTGGTTACATGTTACACCTATCAGCACCATCTCTGCAAGCAACCACTGCATCTACAACCGGGGTGACACAGATATTAAGCATTTTTAATTTTCTCAAAAATAAAATCCAGGACATATTTAAATGCCCATGAACTACTAAAGAAATGATTGAATTAAATGAACAATAGCTTTGCTGTGTTCCCTCTTGTAGTGCAAATACTGTCCCAGTGTGACTACCAATAATAATAAAGTTCAATATTGATGGTTTCATAATTGACACAAAGGAATCAACAGTAACATAGAACATAACAATGAAGCTGTTGCTGGTGCAATACTTTGTGAATGATGATACTGGGTGTTCAATTTGCTTTTTGATGTTAATTTAATCTCGTATGTCCAGTATTTGTCATCATGTTTTATGATAACATACCTTTATATGGGCTCAAAAACCAAGGCATCAAATCATATTAAATAGATGGACTTTTGTCACAATTTCAGTTATAAAAATATATATATATCTTACAGTTAAGCGTTTTAAGGGCATATGCAGTATATTTTTCGTTAAAAGTGTTATTATTTTGTAACAGGTAAAATAACGTTAGCTATCGCAGTCTTAAGGGCATTTCTGAGCACATTTCCTTGCATCCCAGGGAAAGGCAAATCACAGACTTAAAGGAGAGAAAAGCTTGCTTTGTCTTTCCATTTTTTTTTTTACAGGAAATAAAACTATTGTCATTCAAAGTATTTAATAAATTACATTACAGTGTCCTCTATCATCTGGGTAGAAGTACAGCAGGGAAAGACAGCTAAAGCTGGGCAGAGACAACCTGAGTTCGGACATTGTTTCACCCTCTCTGCTATTTCATGATCTCATCCATAGTCACAATGTGTATTGGTAGTATATTAATAATAAAAGGTTTTATTATTTTACAACTGAAAAAAACTAATAAAATATTAGTAGCTTTCTTGTCACAACCCTCTTTTTCTTTACAGCCTCACTAAAAGGCATTACAGAGCACATCAGTGAGGCTCACAGATAGCAGAAACACATCAGGGAACATCGTCCGAACTCCATCTATCTATGACTCTGGGCTGGGTGGAGGAGCTTTGTTTATACAGGGGCAGACCGCCTCCTCTTGCTGCTGATGCTACGGAAGTTGAATGGCCTCATCTTCATCTCCACGAAGGGAATGGAGAACTCATGGCCTTTCCAGTGGTACCAGTTAATACCCTGTAAGAGTGAAACGTGCGATTTGAGAAGCAGCTTGAAATAAAATGTTATATATTCATTAAAGTGCATTTCAACCGAAGGAAGCATTCAAAGCAAGAGGGGGGAAAAAAAAAAACGTAGGAGCTTAGACACAATCATGGATTTAGTGAAATTATAGTCTCACTCCAGCCTTGCTAATCCCTGACAAAACCTTCCCATTTGCAGCTTAACTCTGAGAGGCAATTTCTCTCTGTGTGTCTTTATGCCTGTCCATCTCTGCTCCCACCTGGTCTCATTTCATGTCGCCAAACAACAAAGAGAAAGGTTAAGAGCACAGAGAGAGAAGCAGGCTCCAAAGCCTTTGTAGTTCACCTTAATCAAAGCTTCACACAACAACTCACACTCTTTGTCGAGCCATTACAGCGTCAAGCTGAGAGAGAGCTACTTGTCAAAAAGGACGGACAAGCCTTCAACACTCACTCCCACATCAACAAATGCAGGAAGCAAAAAAATTAAAAAATTAAAAAAAGAAACACCTCTCAGTGTGCGAAACGTGCTTGATTAATGTTTTGGCTCAGGTCTTTTCCTTCCATGTACCTGTAATGTGAACATGAACTCAATGGTGTGAGTGTTTGAATAAGTGTCATTCAGATCATACATGCACTTTTGATTAAACAAGATTAAGAAATTAGATTTCTCTAAGTTTGATTATAATTGATGCAGCAGTTACGGTTCTCTTTTTTTTTTTTTTTTTTTGGCCCTTAATTACAGCTCCACCATCAGGCCAATCAGCGTACCAAGTATGGAGATGGAGGTCTCTCGAGAGTTTCATGTAATTTGATTTTCAAATGATTAGCCTTTTAAAACTGAGACAGTTTAACCTTTAATCCCCCTGTCATAATGGAGCCAGTTTATGTGAATTTTGTAAATTGTGCCAAAAAACAGTGCCAAAATGCCACCCTGTTGAAATGACGGCATCCTGCTGGCACATAAATACTACAGAGGTGAATGGAACATTTCCGGAGTGCAACGGATTGAAAAATTGCAAATTCACCATCAATGTGTATTTCCAGAAACAGTGTCCGCAATTTTCATTGGAACTACTTTCTATCAATGAAGTAGTTCCACTGAAGAGTTCATCGTAAGGTGACACATGAAAGTTGTTTCTGAAAAGACACATTGCTGTGGAATTTTTTTATTTCTCAAGTCATGTGAACACCACAGATGAATTTCAGCCCCACTGTATTGGGGTGGTGGCTGAAATCAATCAAAAGCATCCAGGAGACCCTGGGGCAAACATTAGCTTCATGGCTCCCACTGTCTGTGCAGTGCTTACAGTTTTTTAAGATGAAATACTCCCTGGCCTCAGATTTCCTATGTAGTAATTAGATTAACACAAATGTATTTAGGAATATGCAACATGTAAGCATAAAACTACAAAAACTAACATCTTAAAGATAGACTCTAATACATAAGACTCCAAGTTCTTTGGGACCGGACCACGTAACGAAGCCCACCCACCTTAAGGCCAGGGCCTTAGTGCATTGCGACCGCTTGCTGTTTATTAGGGTGCCCATGTTAACAGGTTAGCTGCGGCTCATCTAGAGAATTGGAGTGTTGCTTATTTTCTCTGCACAGTTCTCAGCAAAAATAGACAGTACAATTTATGTGTTGATAGTCAACATTAAACCTTCATCTGTAGAATATGTCACAGACACGAAAAAAATAGAAGTGTTAGCTCAACCCTTTGTTTCCGTTTCTAATTAAAAGCCCTTTCTGTCAAATCTGGTAACACAAGGCTTTTATTCTATGATTGATGGCCATGGTCAAAAGCAAACCCAGCCGCATGTGTTTTAGTGTCATATTATTTTAATTTGATTAACACAAGTCTGGAGCTCTGGGGTTCTGGGGCAGTTGTGTACTTTGCCATGTTGGTAATGCATCCATTCTGGAATTCGGATGAACAAACCAATATTTCTTTTTTAACTTGCAACACAAAAGCTCTTTGAATCAACGACAAGTAGAAAACTGACTATTTTCTGTGTCATATTCACTCTTTTCTTAACTAGCGTATTTACTGGATGACTGACCTGACTGTGTCTGGACTCGCCGTATTTGCCGTTGAGGTTGGCCCGGTGGCAGTTCTTGTACCACCAGGCTCCCTTGTAAGACAAGGCACAGTTAGTGACAGCGATGTCATTGTCTCTGTCTTTTGTGGAGAAGGGCCGGCCCTGGTGGTAGCTCAGAGAGTCACCTGGGATTAGAGGAGAGAGAGAAACATTAGGGTATGCTGAGCAACACCTGCATAGGCTGCGGTGAATAACGGCGTAATGAGGGGACATAAACGACCAGAATGGGATTGACATGAGAGGGAGGGAGAAAAAAGAAGTCCTGCTATAGGCTCTATGAATTTATTTAGGGAGAGAAAATTCTAATTATAATTGGAGAGGGGATGACAGGTAAATCTGGCATATGGTCATGTTGACAGACTGAGAGATACATGGAGAGCGAGGACAAGAGTGGAAATATGGAGTAGTGCTGAGGCGGCTTTCAGACATCAGGGAGAAGAAAAAATGGAGGGGAAGAGACAGGAGAAAAAAATAGCAGATGGCAGAGTAGGAATGGGAAATCATTTTCACTTAAAGGTTGGTGAAAGCACACACTTATAGCATATAGTGTAGTTATTTGACTTTAGAAAACGATTCATGTGCCAAAAAGCTTTCGATGTTGATATCCTCACAGGCCATTTTTATATGGGCCGATCACAGGACTGTCATCCAAAGAGCCAAGTAAAATGCAAAAAAATGAATGTTAACTTAAACAACTGTAAACATACTGTATTGTATTCAATGTATTTAACCACGTACCAGCAGTGCCATTGTACTCTCCTATCCTGAGCTTGTAGAGATTTCTTGCATCTCCAATAGAGAATTTGTCATAATTGGCGTAGACTGACTCCTGTCCGTCCCTCATGTCAATTCTCATCTCATATCGGCCCTGAGCAGCAAGCCTCTGGATGTTGTCAAGACCTGTGGAGAAGCACCACACATCATATTGTATTTAAGAATAAAAGAAAGATCTGGGTTTTACAAAATATTGTTAGAACTCCAAAAGCGGATTTAAAAGTAATCACACTCCCACTGATATTCACACACTGACTCATATCGTAATTGAAGAAAACCCCACAGGGCACCTTTTAAGATACATTCACATATTGTTGTTGCACAGATGACTGCATTGGCCCAAGAAAGGTTTACAACATATAAAAAACATCAAGAGATTACAAAAATTAATATAGCCCAAAATTACAAATCACAAATTTTCCTCAAAGGGCCTTTTCAGCATTATGAAACTCTATTCACAGAACTTTGAGTCAGATGAGGAAGAACTCCAACAAAAAACTACCCTTAAAGCAACACCAAAGCACTTTTCCTCTATAGTCCTCCAACAGGTTGGAAGGGGAGTTATTGTCCATTACTGAACTACATTCATTCATTTATTCATTCATTCATTCGAATTACAGATCCGCTAGCCTGGTCCTACCTACCTACCTATCTCGTACATTTCATTTGTGCAGGGGGTCTGGCCTCTCTCCATTGACAAGTGTTAATTCCTTGAAGGTGGGTACGCTGTTGAAGTTTAAAACTATTGGATCTGCCCCGAGCCACTCTGGATCTGCCATAACCAATTGCTAACGTTTGGTCGTGACGTCAGCTTAGCATCGCTAGCGTTCACCTTAGCCAACTCTTTCACCACTAACGGAGCAAGCTGGAAAATCAAACTTTTCCTGAACCCTGTGGGGAGGAGGGCCACAACATCATGGCCACCAACAAAACTCAGCAAAGATTGTTGTTGCTTGCTCAGGCTTTAACTTCTGGATAGTGCATGTGATTAGTTCGGCAGTGATGCCACAACTAACCGAATGGCTTAGCTCGCATCTTTCTCCCTGCACAACCACGTCATTGTTCTTAGCCACTCCCTCTGTTCGCTAATTGGACCGGTAAAGATTTGGCTAGAGTAAACCTAAGAATATACCGCAAACCCAGACGTAGTACTGAAGAAAAATGAAAAATGAGTGGAATTAGTAGGAGGGCGGAACAAGACTACAGATCCGCCAACTTATAGAGGGCTGCTAAGTAAATGCAGAAGTGCTGTTCACCCTGTTACGAGTTGATGTACCTTTAAAAATTATTTTAAAGGTACAAAATAATCTTTGGTGTTGCTTTAATGGGGAGAAAAAAAAGAGACCTCAGGAAGGACAGACATGCAGTAGAAAACATGGAATGACAATATTAAGTAAATAAAATGTAAACATTTACAGTACCTTATAAGAATATTGATCAGAGAAGACATAACACCATTACGCAAAGAATGAAATATTGATTTTTGTGACATAGTGACATTCTACCCTGTGTAAGTACACACAGATAGTTTGTTTCCCCCGGCAGCTTTGTAGGTTAAAGGTTTGAATCCTGATAAGCACTATATCGGACGATTTTGTCAGCTGGTTGAATGGCTGTGTATGATTGACATTATCGAGAACAGTGGACACTGTCACCACCAGCCCACCTGCAAATGCCACAATGTCGCCACTTTCTGAAATATATGGCTTTGCTTGCTATCTCCATGGTAGCAGATGTGAGGCTCGTTTGAACCCTGACAGACGATAAGACCCCACACCGGCCGGAGAGATTGGAACTGCCTTCACTATCAGATTACAATAAGCACCCAATTGGAAAAGAGTCTCTTTTGCTGCTTAACCTCCAACTTGTACACTTTTTTAACGCTGAAAAACGCTCAGGGAAAATCCAAAGAAAAAATAAAAATCCTCAAGCCTTTGCTGATAAGGAGTAGGACGTAGAAATACGAGAGAGCAAGGGAACTCTGGAAAGCAGACAATCCATGATACAACCCAAAGGCACTTAAGGTGACAGGGGAAAAGCAATTGTAATAAAATTGGGTTTAACACTCTTCTAATTTACATCGTATAATATCACTGTATATCAGCAATTAATCTTGCAGCCATCATTTTTTTTTTTTTTTACACTTTTTTTCCTCCAACAGAGACTGCTCTATTCCAAACAGCGATTAAAAATGCATTTTGACACACTCTTGCACTCATACCCTATTATACAACCAATATTACCATCTTGTCACATTTTATTACCAGCCTTTCTCTCTCACTTACACAAAAGCAAGGGGGAAATTTAAAAAAAAAAAAGGAGAATGGGATAATGATCAAATATTTGCACACAGCCACGCTGGTTTCTCTCTGTTATTACATCATCAAACTGACATTGTGTCGAACGTAAAAACTGGCTGAGGTCAATGTGTAGGGAGAATAGATTGCCCTAGAGCAGCAGTAAAAACAATCGTTTTCAAACTGTAACAGATAATAATGAAAGCTTAATATCCATATTCTTTACTGCTGATTTCTTAAGGGTCTTTTAAAATCAATGTTTATGGTTCCATACTGTCCAATATATTGCTGTTCTGTGTGTAAAGGCGGTGATTAGCTTAATGTTCACTATAATAGCTCTCAAGGGGCTTTGACAGCGACCTAAGCTGTAAAAAGAAACATGAAGGTCCATTAGGTTCAGTTTGATGATTAGGGCTGCAAAATATATCGTTTTTTTAATCTTCATCCAGATATCAACTGGTGCAATAAACACATAGCGAAAGGCTGCGACATATCCTGAAAAACACTAAGCGATGTGGTGGGGTGGTGATGGCGCAGTGGATATGACACATGTATTTGGTGTAGAAGACCTGTTTTGACTCCCACTGTGAACATCAACCAAAGTGCTCCTGAGAAAGACATTTAACCCTTAGTTATTTGTTATTTAATTGCCCTAGTTAGGTGGGCGACCTCTGATATACAGCAATTGTAAGTCACTTTGGATAAAAGTGGCAGCTACATAGACACGTAATGTAAAAAGTTTTGTTAGTTGAAAGATAAGATCAGTAGAAAACTGCACTTGTCATGTAGCTGTTATTTTTTTAGTGGTGCCTTTTATATCCAATTTAATGCTCAATCAAGACAGTTGGAAACTATTTCCTTGCATTTGTTTCAAATTCAACAAGCAATTTGTTGTATTTTAGCAGAATACTGAAAGCGGCAGAAATGCAGAACGGAGTACACTTTAACATCTTTTATTTATTGTAAGTAAAATCGTTATTGCAATATTCCACAACATTACACATATATATTTTCCTTATATTGTGCAGCCCTAATGACCATTCACTTTCTATTATTATTCACTTTCTAAGGACAATACATGTTAAGGACACTTTTTACACTGAAATTGCTAAAAGCAATTTAGCAATTTCTGCCGCCGCCATGAGGAATTCTAAGTAATGACAACAAACCTTGGCGAGTCCACATGATACAAGCCTTCCAAAATCTCCATAAAACCATTAAACTTCAGAACTTCAGTATCCCTGGTTCAAGTCCCCCATATGGACCGAAGTATGGAGTGTGGATTGGTAGCTGGAGCGATGCCACTTCACCTCCTGGGCACTGCCAGGTGCTTGAGCAAGGTGACTCCCAACCCTCCCAACTGCTCAGGGCGCTGGCAGCCCACTCACTCTAACATCTCTCCATTAGTGCATGATGGTCCTAAGCATGTGTGTGTGTGTATTTCAGGCCTGCGTGTAGTGATTACTAACAAAACAGTGTAAATTGTAATTTCCCTACTGGGGATCAATAAACAGTATAAATTATAAACTGAATCTATGGCATAGTTATACTTTCTTATTTTGATTTCTCAAAGCTTTTCTTGGAATTTAATATAATAACAACAGCAGTAAAAAAACATTAATATAAACTATTAACCATTCATCTATTCCATTCATATGCAGATTTGTACATACAGAAAGCAGGTGGTGCAGTTTTGTCTGAGGGCAGGCCCACAGTGTCTGACTTTGAAAACCCTTGACCTGGATTATCAGGCAGGTTCAGGTGGCTGTTGCAAGCTGTCTTGACAGGGCTGACTTTTCTGATGAACTCGCAAAAGAACCGGAGTGTTAAAAATTAAAGAAGCTATTGTATTAGCTGTGTTGTGCAACCCACAGAATGTCCCTTTGTGATTGGCCTCTTAACATCGACTTTTTGTTTGGCGAGGAGGACACACATTCGTTATTAAATTGCCCTTTGCCATGTTCTTTTGAGATCACGTATTTAATAAGATAATGCTCTAATGGACCGATTTCACAGAAGACATTTCAAATAAATTCAACAGAGCCACTGTTAATGTGCCAGTGCTCACAACACATAGATCAACGGACTAATAGGTCAGTTTGATACACTAGGCTCGACATTTTGTGCTGTACTCTGTGCCGTGTTCCAAGATAGCATGTTATCTGTAATCTGGCATCACGGGGAGAAGCTTTCACAGGAGCAAAGAGCAGCTCTTGATGCTCCACACCCTGAGGTTACATTAAGCTGCTTTTATGCACTAAGAGGACAGAGTACAGTAGAGGATAGAAGAAAGATGGGGGAAAGTACAACCTAGGAGTAAAAAAGTAAAGCAAGACCCTAAAGACAGAAGGAGGTGCCCTCAACAAGTATACATCCAGAAGTGGTGAGAGGGCAGATTATTGTTGAATCAGCTGAAGCGGAAACAGGTCAGATGAAATGTTGTACTCACTGAACCAGATATGCTTTGGTGTTTTTAGATTTTAATGTACAACACAGTGTGCCAGGAGTCCATTAGGTCTCTGTCAGAAACCATTTAAACATTGCTGTCATAGTTTAGCTCACTATCAATACTATATACTGTGTAGGGCACAGAGGAGGGACTTCTCTCCTACAGTGTACGGTGTGTTTAGTGTTATTGTACAAAGATGTTAGTTCACTATTTTTCATCACGCCTCTTGTGCTTCAGTGAGTAATTTCCTCTACTTGTCTTTTAAATACAAAAACAAATTATTAATTCATACCAGCAGACAGCAGTCCAACTAGTTCTGTTGGGATAAAATGTAAGGTGCTATCTTTGAACACCTTCGTATAACAAAAGTAACAGGACAAGCTGACATTAGTTTTCAATTTGAGAACAACGCAAACGACAGCTTCAAAAATAACTAGGAAATCTGACAGCCTCAACAAGAATTACAGGCTTTTGTACCAGACTCCATTATATTGTCATATTGTCAGCTCCTGTTCATGGGGTTGGATCTAAAATCTCTTTATGGTTGCACCTATTACAGTGTGCTTAGTCACTAATGGACTACAGCGGGCCACAGCTATCTTGTGTTAAGACCCAATATTTTTCAGCTGCGAAGTAACAGCCTTCCCTCTGTGATAATGTGGAGATAATGCAGTGCCATGAATTTTCCCCCCAGTGTTATTTAATTTCTCTAATCAAAAAGTTCAAAAACATTCATCTCAAGGTCTTGATTCACTTAATGAAATATTCATGTAATATTTCCTTTAATCATTTGCACCAAAACAATAACACAAAAAAAACTGGCCCATGAAGAAACATGACTCATTTGCACATTTTCTAATGCATATAATTATTGTTTCATAATAAGATTTTGGGGGAGGAAAAAAATTCAGCAGTCCATCAAAATAGTGAGGATTTTCTGTTGTTTTGTCTTTGACACAGAGTGACATTAAAAACAATTACCAAGTCATTTCAGGGAGAGATGAGCTTTCAGAGAATCCAGTAATGAATCGCATAGACGTTGTGAAGTCAAGTGCTAAAAGATGAAAAAAGGACTAGCAGAACGGTTCTCCATCTTCATACATCCTACAAGAAAGGCTATACTGCCTGCGCAAGATATTGGAAACATCTTTTCCTCTCCATGAAAAAGATGTATCAAGTGAACGCTACGACCCTCTATTGATTATACCAATTAAATCTGCTTCAGTCACGGAGATGGTGTGTAGATACAGAGGGTAATACACCCTTCACAGAACTGAACAAAATGGGAAGCAGATTGCAGCTTAATTTCAGCAGCCAACCTGATGTGAGTTTTCTAATACACCTACTAGTCAATCAGTATCATTTTAGATTTATCAAGAAGCAAATTCTACCCAGTTCCTACCTTTTTATTTGATTGAGGGAGACAGTACAGACTATCTACAGAAGCTGTTGCTATGCCAGACATCAAAACTGGACACAGTTATGGCCTTACTGTAGGTGAATCCTTGTATTTAACACTAAACTCTATACAGTTGTTATCAAGTAATTATCTTAAGATTCTTACCAAGCCAGAATTCATCCTCCAGGTTTCCAAAGCCGACCCGATAGTCACTCCACTTCCTGGAAAAGTCTGTCAGGCCGTTCTGACGACGCTGGAATACCTGAAACACCACGTGTGTGACAAGATCAGAAAAATACAACTCGGTTGTTCAGACTTAAATAGCTGAGATAATTCAGTACTGTCTGTGGTCAAACAAAATCTCCCTTACTCTACTTCCTTTCTCTTAACCCTAACTGACAAGGTTTCTTACATTTACACACGTGACAAAAGTGCAATTGAAAGAAAGAGTGTCAGTAATCTTGACAGTGACTTACAATCCAGCCTCCTTCATCAGTGGTCATGTCGCAGTACACCTGCACGCCCTGGCTGGGGTCTCTGTTGACGTAAATGGTGTAGACGCCGCTCAGCGTCTCTCCATTCAGCAGGTGTTGAGCACAATTCTGAGGTGTTGCAAATAGACGACTCCCTGGAGAGAAGCAGAGGAGGTATGAGACAAATGATGTCCAACTTTTGACTAAAACAGTTAGTAAAGATTTATGTAGACTGCATGGATAGAACTTGAGATCATATGGCATTTTGGCAACATTCAGGCTTTTTTTTTTTTAAGATTCTGTTAAATAATATATTTATATCAAGAATGCAAGAAATAACACTATCTGCCCAGCAGCAGACAAACCAAGTTAGCTGTAATATAAGCTGTAACATAGTGGAGCATTTAGCTGTTAAAGAGCAAATATTTTCCTCAGGAAGGTTAAGCTAAAAGTAGAGTGAATATTGACCTTACATTCATTACGCAACCAGAAACAGAACTCCAAATGAAGGTTTTGCAACTTTATGAAATGATAATATTCCAATAGTGTGTTTACAGCTTTTCCTGCTGCCTCCAAGTGGTCAAAAATAATAAATGAAAGTAAAACTGGCAACTTGCAAAACTTGTATTACACAGCGTACTGCTATGTCAACTGCTGGGTTGAAATGTTGGATATTCATATTTGCTTTTGGCGTGTTCACATACTGTATATTCCTGGTGATTAGCAACCTCATGATGCTTCCTAACTCTTGTTTGAGTGACATATCTAATTACACACTGGGCACATTGAAGATGAGAGAATCCTATAGCTCTAGGATTGTAGACAGCCACCCTGCAGGTGCAGTCTTCATCACTATGCAAGACGGAAGAGTGATGAAAATTGTGTCTGACTTCGGAGACCCATTATTGTGCACCTTTGTTATGGTGACTGTAATGGGAAACGCTGTGCAGGAGGGGGAAAAAAAATCTACTAGGCCAAGAAAACAGGTTAAAATCTCTTACCAAACTTAAATCAAAGAATACAAAGACATAATATGTGTGTGTGTACTGTATGTGAGTGAATGTGTGTGTACTGTACCTGTGGTGAAGGTAGTGGAGACTACAGCGCTGGTGTCAAGTCCTCTTGCAGCCTGGAGCTTGACAGTGTACTCTGTGGTCTCAGCCAGTCCCTCCAGTCGAATCCAGGTGTCCTCTGCATCCAGGATCAGCTCCTAGCGCGCACACACACGCACGCACGCACGCACGCACGCACGCACGCACGCACGCACGCACACGCACACACACACACACACACAGTTAAAAGACATTACATAAAGAAATTGTCTTCTATAAAAACAATGATTTAATGTGTATTCAGTATAAACCTCAGGGTAAAATTATATCAGAATCCCCACAAGTCACTGATAAAACATTGAATTGAGCTTGTGAGTTTTTAAAAGACCTATGGCAACAAAGAAACCTTCAAGCTATTTTTGTTCAGGATAAGCACGGCAGCTTGCTTTGTGTTCAGTAGCACAGTATTATATCAAACTGGCGACACAAATAGCTGAGGTTTATTTAGAGGAACTGAAAAAAAGGATATTAGGTCAATTTAAATACTGTAAATACTGTACATACGTTGGCTGTTTACATATGGAATATTTAAATGAGATGACAGGGAAAAGTATTTTATCATTGTATCTTGTAGCAGTGTTTTTTAGTGTTTGGATCATTTGGATTTTTTTCTCCATATAAATCTGTAATTTAAAAGAAAAGAAGAACTCATAATGTCATAACTGATATTCTTTTTGTTTTTTAAAACAGAGGTGTCTTGTACTCCCTTGTGGGATAGGCTGGATGACATAAAAATAAAAACTAAGTAGTAAAAATGACTCTTCAACTGACTGCAGAACAAGTCTATCTGCCTGTGGGTTTTCTTTGCCATGTGAAAAGTGACATAGCCTAGAAGGGGGGATGGAGAGAACAAGATAAAAGACTGTTATCGGACAGCCAAGCTGCGAAGCAATCAGGAAACACACATTTCTATTTTTGGTAAAGAAGTCACCGTTCAACGGTCCAGTACAGTTACTTCCCTTTGTATTTGACAAAACGTCTTGCATTGAGCACGTCTTAAGGAGCCAAGACGTTTGACATAGTATTTTCTGTAACAAAAAGCCACGGATGAAACGCTCAATTGATGAACAGAAACTTGAACTTGTCTTTGAATGTGTGCTACAGTTTGCCCTGAATACACATTAATTATGAATAAGTAAAAATGAAATATTCAGCCAGTTTTGAAAAAGAATCAAACATTTCCGGGCAATATGTCTATGTGAATTATGCAGGGAGACAGCTGGTAAATGGTGTCTCTCAGACATGTCCCCAACAGGTTTCCAGGGTCAAGATTCTTAAGCAAAAAAGTTGTTTTATGATACATACCTTCATAAGCTTGCAATCGGTGTGTGTGTGTGTGTGTGTGTGAGTCTGTGTGTGTGTGTGTGAGTCTGTGTGTGTGTGTGGTTGAGGGGTTGGATGTGTATTTATCCTGGTATGTGTTTGACTGGGGAGATCTTTATTATTCCTGGCATGGACACAACCAAAGTGATACAAGCATTTACAAACCGGTAAGTAAATGTTAATCAGATAAGAAATGAATCTCACTGCTATGTAAATTATGAAAGTCCATTATCTCTGTAAGAGGGGAAAGCTGGTTGAACACCTGTGAGGCTCACCAATATGTGGTTAGATTACAGCCGAGGTTACGCTGCCTTTCAGCCAAGCCAGACCTCAAGTAGAGACGACCAGAGGAAAATCTCACAATGAGTCCCTCAACCTACTGCAGCAATCATTATTGCTCTGAGCATGTAATATGACTCATTTCTTGTTGAACGATATGAATTCAAAGTGTGGCACTTGTTGAGGCGGCTCATCGTGGTGAATGAAGATGTCCTCTATATAAAAATCTAAAAGAAAATGATCAGAGTTGGCTAGAAGAATGAAAAATTAAATTGATTTTCAAAAATGGGTTTTAGGATCTTTCAGATTTCCAGAGACAATTTCTGTTTAATGCACCAATTTATTAGGAAACTGTATGTCATTAACAGCAAAGACAATTTAAATAAGCAGCTGTCAAAAAAATATTGAATATATGAAGACTTATCAAAAATGTTCCTTTTACTCTCAGTCGTTTCAGTGTCCCATGTTGATAAATAGCTACAGTATGGGCCAACAGTGTTTTGCTTTGCAGTAGTAGTGAGGAGTGGGGACAACACCAACACCAACATCTAAACAGACCAATATTACATTCACAGTTAACTTTTTAGGCTGTTTAATGTCCTGCAGTTGACTGCAAACTGATGTCAGTGGACTGACGTTGGTGGTTAATTGGTTGCTCATTCAGCAACCCAAAGTGCAACAGAAGACATGTGTTCTCCTTTGTTAGACAGTTAAGCTAAATGTATTTGTGGCTCTTGTTTTGTGTAGCAGGCTGCTGTTTGGTTGTTAGTCAGTACGACCATATGCCTATGATAGAACAGTTAAGTCACTGGTTTATGCAAATGTGGTTTAAAATTAAGAGAGAGTGCCATAAAGAAATCAAAAGTATTGAATAATAATGTATACCTTTTGGATAGTGATTTGTATGCTGTATGTATGTATGTATTATGCAGATATGTATGCTGTAGGAGAAACATAATTATAAAAAAAAATGTAATTTCGGTTTGACTTTAACATGCAAATATATGTCCAGGAAATGGCATATAACATATAATAATTACATATTACATACGTAAAAGCCATAATATTTCTAGACAAATGTTTCTTTAGAAACAAATCGTGGTTTTAGGGACATGGCTGAAAAGGCAGAACATGGGATCAACAGTGTGAAGAAAGTGATCATTTTCAGAACAATGCTGGTAGCAGTCTGTTTGTAATGGAATCGAGTGAAATCCCAAAAATGGGATAATCAGAATTTTTAGCGTTGCATTCTTTGTGCATGAGTGACACCCGATGGTCAACCACACAGCAGTACCACACATTGAAGGTCAGTGTGTGTGTGTGTGTGTGTGTGTGTGTGGTGGGGGGGTTACATTTGCACCTGTGTGCTTGCATGCTGACATCATGCTAATTTCTTAGATAAAGAAATAATACTAATAATTTCTTGAAGTGGTGTGTTGTGAATTTTGTACAATATCAGTGTTTAACTCACACTGTTATTTACAGATCCAAATCCTTTAATATTGTTTAATATCTAAATTCAATCCTATTTTCAGTAATATCACAAAAAAAGATCTTATAAGTAAATGTTCTTTTCTATTTTGGTATTTTTTAAATGACCAGACATAGAAGTCCACACTTGGTCAGTGTAGCCTGATAGTCCCCTGTTGGTAACATAGGCATGTATGTGTGTGTGCGTGTTTTTTTTATTTTTTTTTATTAAACTGTTCCTTTACAAGATCGTGACACTACGGTGGGCATTGAAGGTGAGAGTCTGTGTGCATCTGGTTACATGTGTGCGCTTGTGTGTAAGACACCTAATTGCCAATAAAAGAGTCTTTTGCAGGGCATCATGGGAAATGGTTCTAGTCAAGACGTTAACAGGCGTGCTGCGTTCCACACAGCTCTAACTAATGTGCTTTATTACCATTACTCAGCCACATCAAAAGGTTTAATCAAAATAAACAATGTCTCTTTTGAGACACATTAAAGTAATATCTCTATTAGATAGGCAATTTCATTGCATAGTTCCCTAGTGTGTACATCAATCTGTGGGTTTGTTTCCCCCAAATGCTTGCATGCTCCACATCAAGGGATTACATGATTGGAAGATAAAATTTGGATTTTGAAGTGCTTGTCATAAAGTGACAAAAATTCTGCATTCTAGTTGTTTCCCTGAACATTGTTAAACTCTGTTAAATTGGGAAATGTTTTTCTACTTTGCAGAAATCCAAGAAGGGGTTTCAATATGCCCTTCAGTATCTGCAGAATTACATTTCTATTTTCAGGTGTGTGGATTAACAAAAGTACATCTTATCTCCCTGACACATGTTTGCAACTGTAGCATGAATACTCAACAGGATTTGAGTAGATGGAGAGTAAATAAGGAAACACATTTTGGCTGCAGATAAAAAGTTAACATACATGGAATTACAGAATATAGGATTTCAGCAGAGTGTGTGTGTGTGTGTGAGTGGAGACACAGGTGTTAAGCCATGTGTGCTACATACTTTGCGGCTGCCATCGGTTGACTTGTAGGTAAGCATGTAGTTGTCAATTTCTGCAATTGGCGGTTGCCAGGAGATGAGCGCGCTGCGGTGATTCACTTCACTGGCTGTCAGGTTCAGGGGTGCGTCCATGGCTACCAGAAAGAGAGAAAAATATCAATTTAGTGCCAAACAAGGAATGTTTTCAAGACGTCTTCTATACCTACACCGTACTGTAGGTCTCACATAATGACAGGTGTCATTTGTCCCTGTCCACTTTTACAAAACCACCATTCCTCATTGTGTTTCATGGTTTTATAGGTGGACAGTTGTCAGGGTGGAGTGAGTAAATACTTGGTATTAAATGTAAGAAAACTGCTGAAGAAATTTTCACAGTTACCATGTTCAGAAACATGTGACTGTGCCATGCTCCACTCCTATTCCTATGTGACTAGGCCACACACATGACCGCATTTCAAAAGGTTAAGTAACTTTTTGAGTTGATTCTTAGCAAAAAACCTTTGTTCTTTCACAAATATGTGCTCATTCATGTGTAATTACTTCCACCAAGTAATCAAAGTATTCTGGTACGCGTAGACTCTGCCATTCAGAATACATACGAGTGAGTTGCTCGTACACTACCGGTCAAAAGGTTTGGGGTCACTTAGAAATTTCCATTGCACACCATTGTAGACAGAATACCAGCTGAGATGAGTTGCATTGTTTTTTTAACCAGTGCAGCAGTTTTCAGATTTCATTATGTGCTTACATAATTGCAAAATGGTTCTCCAATATTTTCTCAGTTAGTTTTTTAAAATGATATCAGATTAGTAAACAGAATGTGCCTTTGGAACATTGGTAGAACGGTTGCTGATGGGCGATGTAGATATTGCATTAAAGATCAGCCACGCACTCAGATCAGCAGGTATTCTGTCTATAATGGAGGGGAATGGAAATTTGCCATGTTGTGCCTCTATCTTTAAAACACATTAGCCAAAAAGGGACATACCTCCGCGTGTTGCGGATTTACACTTAGTGGCAATGTGATGAATGTTAGGGAGGGGGAGAAGATTACTCAGCAACTGTCAGCAGATTTGAAAGCCAGTTGCAGCTGGAGCATCACGCCTATTCTCTAGGACATGTTGTCACCAAGGAAGTTAAAAAGAGAATTAAAACGAGAACAAGACAGACAAAGCAACAAGACCAAAGTTAATATTGGAGTGGCTTTTCCAAGATGGAAAGAGCTCATAAGGGAGCAAGGATTTTAAAAAAGACGCCAAAGTTGCCTGCTTTCTTCTCTAAATGTAATTCTGACTGTTTGCGGACATTTAAAGTTTTGTAGTTGCTTGGCTAACTACAGCATGGTTGTACGTAACGCTAGAACAACGTTGAGGATATTTTTCCTCTCGTCAATGATGAAAAAGGATTATCTATTGCTCAAAGAAATATATTAAAAATAAACCTCTGTTGCTTCTCTCCTACGCTGAAAACATTGCCTTACACTATTCATCTCGTACCATATACAGAATAACAATAGCACTGATACTTTACTAACATTAGCTTGCAAATGTTTGGGAACCTGATAGCTGAAGTTAGCAATGAAATTGCACCAAAATAACATAAAACTATCAACGCACTGATAGGAACTCTCATGGATGTACGGTTCACCACCGTAGGACGTGCTCGGAATGGGAGGGGGTAGAAGTAATATTCAGTTGGTTGTCGTATACAATTTCACCGCTAGATGGGAGAAATTCTTACACAATGTAGCTTTAACACAAACACACACACATTCCAGAACATGCAAGGCACAAGTATTTTATTGAATAAATTGGCCCAATTCCAAAGTGAGCCCAGAGGACTAAGGACTAAGGACTTAAGACTCACAGACTTAATTGATCTTGGGTGCTAAGTGAGTGAGTGTGTGAGGCCACATGGGCTCAGATAGGCATAAATGGAACTGGGACAGCACTTCACAAGATGTTACCTTGGCAACATTTAATAAAGATGTTGCTGACACTTGCCGGTTTAAGTATTTTCATTTTAAGTTTGTCGCGTTCCACACAGCCAAGGCCCAGGAGATGGCTGCCTGATTTGAAATTTTTTCAAACTCTTGTTTTACAAGCTGGACAACCGGTCTGTTGTATCTCTGAGAAAGCTCCTTTACTTGTTTTCAACAATAACTGGTTAAAAGAGCTAGGGAGATACTACTGCTACTCACAAAGTGACGGCTGACTCATTATAAATGGGTCCAGCACGGGGTCAGCAAAGTTGCACACGTCGTGTACATATGAAATGTCTGTATCGTCACTGCGCTGCATTTTTATGAACTATGATATTCTGGCCATGGGTCACATCTCTGGCCCAGGTCCAGCAGGCTCCGTCTCACAAGCTATTACTCTACGAAATGAAGTTAGTTGCATTCAATAACTTCTTCTGTGTTTTTTTGCCGTGGCCGCCGCGATAGCAGAGTTACCAGCGGAAACACTGGGACAAATACAGGTTTGCCTCTCATGCTTAACAATGTACAGCTGTGTTAATAACAATTAAAACTGTGGACATTTGTCAGAAGAGTGGACCGCCGCTGTCTCTCCATGTTGCTGGGAGCAGTGTGTGAGTTAATGGGGGCCAAATTAAACCATATCGATATAAAAAACATTGCTTCGTTTGTGGAGAGGCAGCGGATGCGAGGACGTTAGGTTCACCGGTGCAACCTAGAAAAAATGTTAGTCGAACCCTAGAGCCCTGTGAGCTAACAGACACTAACTTGCACCGACTAGCACTGATCACTAAAAAACAACACAGCAGGGACAAAATGTTGCGTTTACTGGTAAAAAGGTAAACCTTGTGACCGAGGTATAACCGACTGCTATCTTCTATCTGAATTTTCCTCACGTTATTCTGTCCTCTGTGACAGTCTACATCTAGAAACTAAGCTGTGCGGTGAAGGGAACAACTCGGATCAGACAGTGGTTTACGGAGCGGTAGATGCCTGGAGTGTTCAATGAACTGAATGACACATTTAAAATATTGCTCGATTACACAAATTTGATCGTGGGAAGCCAAAATTGTGATCGTAATTAAAATTGTGCAGCCCTAACTTAAAACCTCACGCCCTTTGAAAATCAACATTGGGACAACCCTAAGCCCTTACGAATTTCCCGAGAAAGCACACCAAAGTCCGTGAGTCTCTGAGTCCGGACTTTGGAATTTGGCCATTATCTTTTATATATGGCAACAAACTGAACACAAAGTCTGGTGTCCCGCAGGCTTTTGATCATCTTATAGATATTAACAACAAGCTGTGGCAGACTCACTATCAGGAGAGGAAGTACCAGGCAACACTATCAACAGCCTGTCAAATTTGTTTTGCAGAATACATTGAGTTTTAAAGCTTGAAATTAGACCCACAAATAATCTGCAGGGTAGCAGCAACACAGACTAGTATGGCGTTAACTGGCCAAGCCACAGCAAGGCACATAATTGGCATTGGCCATTTTTTTAAAAATTGACAGGCTGTATGTGCAGCCTTTGACAGGTTTTCTCTCTAGATCAGACCAGCGAACATTCCCATTTATCTGGGGTTTCTCCAGTATTTTAAGGCCATTTCTCCCAGGAAACTCCATGTGAAAAGGCTGCCTTTCTCCCTCTTCACTAGGTTTCACTGTTCAGTTTGTTACTTTATTGTTTGACATAGGCCTGTTCGGCAGGTTTATGCGGTTTGTGGTGTTTCGCTATGGTTCTGCCTGTGATGTGGGGAGTAGATCAGCTGCTCTCCAGCTTAATCAGGGAGAGTGCATGCATGTTTGCCTCATTAGGTCCTTTCTGTAGGGAGTTGGCTGGGCAATCCTAAGATGTAGAACAATAGGTAATATAGTTCTGCAGTAAATTAAATTTTTTATAATATTTGGGGTGCCTATTGTAGTGGGTGCACATATATGTATAAATAGTAAAGTCAGCAGTAACTGATCTATCCAATTGTAATGTTTTGAGAAACTTAATGTGTTAATGTTGCTTGCTCAGGTTAGCTCACCATATAATCACCTTTGTAGGTGGTATGGTCCAATTAGGGGCGGCTGCGTTAAAAGGGCATCAGAAGAAGGTGAAAGAGAGTCTGGACTGTCTCAACTTGCAGAGCGGTTGTATACGGAGAATCATTGAGATAGGCAATTTATTTTTTTGACGTATTTCATAGCACTTTAAATAAATCAGTATTTGTCACCACAATCCACGTTTGCTGTTTGCATAGCCTTTAAACTTTATTATGTCATACACGGATCCAGAAGTTCTGTATGTTTCTTTAGCACCACACAAGTTGCCAGATCTTCTATGAAACACAATCCACACACTACATACAATTTCAACCCATCTGTCACCGCAACCCACAACCCAATTCAATCGCGTGTGAGCACTGGCTCAGAACAGATTGACAATGGGGCCTTCATGCACATATACTGTAATTGTACAGTATTCCATGAGGTGGGTAAAATCCCCAGTCCAGTAATCCTAAATCCCCAAAGGACTGAGTGACAAGAGCAGTGGGACACTTTCCATGTTTAGTCACAGTGTATTACAGCCTCAAAAGCATTCAAACCCTTTATCAGCAATCCCACCCAAGTTTTACTGTACATTACATCACACCATCCAACTTTATTTTTGGTTCCTGCACAGCTTTAAATAAGGTGTGATTATAGTGTCTTGATACCTTAACCACATCACATGAAAACTCACCTCAATTTCCCCACCTTACATCACCCTTTTTGAGTCAATATGTGATCTTCTGACATGGTAGCAGAAGCACTGACACGCTGTAACCTCATTTTAGTGCATGATAGAAAATAGATGACCTTCTATTCGAAAAATCTGTTTCCTGGAGTTACATCATGACTCTGGGGCACACTGTCAGCCAGTTACCAACCAGCGCTCTGAGTAGTGGAGTCAGGGACTCTGAAACAAGTGAGGCGCTTTGTGTGCTGTGCAATCTAACGTCACCGCTGTGAATATGAGATAAAGATATCAATTGAAAGGCCGTCTATTCCTGTGATTCCTTCTGTTTGAATTTTCTCACCTTTCCTCTGTAACATGGGCTGAACTTTTTACTCCTCCTGAGGATTTCTCAACTTTAAGAGAAACATCTAACCCTCAATTGAACCCAGTCCCAATCCTCACACAAGTCTGAACACACACACACACACACACACACACACACACACACACACACACACACACACACACACACACTCTTCTTGTTTAAATCCTTGTCTGTGTGCACATATGGAAAGATCAATGACAGCTCTGTAATTAGCCGTGTGTACCCGCCTTGATAACCTCCCGAAAAGAAGCGGGGTGCCTTCTCTCGGAGACAGTGATGGACCGATTCACGGTGTGACAGGGAGATGTAGAAAGAAGGACAGAGAGGGATGAGGAGGAAAAACGAGGGAACAAAGACTTTTTAAGAGCGGGAGGCTGACTAGTGTGCTTTGAGATGATCACAGCTAATTGCAGATTATCCTAAAGTCCACAGTGACGTGCCAATCTCCTCCTCTCCTGCACCTTTACGTCTTTATTGACCTTGTCTGCATTGAATTGCTGCTTTTCCTCCTCCTCTTTTGTCAGTTTCTTCCTATCCCAACATCAATCTGGGGGTCTTCTTCTCCTTCACACTCCTTCTTATCTCCAATTGTGCTTGTGTTTCTCTCTCTCTGCTCCTCTTGCTCTCCCATCCTCCTTCGTTCCTGCTTATCTAACAGGCTGCCATTTTAACTCAAAGTGCCAAAATGCCGTTTATCTTTCTGTTCTTGTCCTCCCCTCTACTTGATCAACACTGTTGCTTCATTATGTGCGTGTGGGGGAAAGATGACAAGTGGAAGAGGCGGGAGGGGTGTTTGATAGAAATGGATGGCCTGCAACCACTGTTAGTCTTTATTCTATTTTGAACTTCCTTTATCTGTCTCCTTATCCTTTTCTCTCATGCTTTCCTTCCAATTAAACCTTTACATGGAGTGTGCCCAAGCAGGTGAGCAGGTGTCGTCTGAGTTCCTCGCAGCTCTGAAGCTCCATCTTCAGACGCGGAGGTTTGAACAATGGGATTGAGATGAATAGGTTTGGCTTTATCTAATGTATCATTAACATGCAGTGTAAACAATACAAAAGGAGAAACACACACACACACACACACACACACACACACACACACACACACACAGAGCAGCAGATGGGAAGGGCAGCATGGGCAGCAGTAATTTGTAGGAAGACAAGAGAGAGGAAGTTATTATGTTTGGAGTGTATATTACATCTCTATGCTGATGTGCCAGTGAATTATTCTGCCTTAATGATATACAGATAACTCCTTTGAATATATGAAGTCTACTGAATTAAATCAACTGCTGCGTGGATGAATCTCCCAGATGGCATTATGATGTCACACCGTGTTATTGTATTTAAGAATATTACCATTGTTATTATGATGATGATTATTAGCATCATGGACAACATTAAAGAGCCAAAAGGAGCCAGACCAACCACTATGCATCCTTCCATCAGGCCTACGGTGCCCCCCCCCCCAAATTGACTACATATTATACTGTACACTGCACGCCTTTCAATCATGCATGTTTCAACGTATTGTAAGGGACCTTAGATGTGTTTTTAACAAAGTGGGTTAGTACATATTTTAGTTGTGAGCGGCCAGTTATAACCTTTATTAAAGTAAATGGAGCTGAATTTGCTCACTAAGCTTTTTCTGTTGCTGCAAATTTCTCACCCATGTGTTCTGTCTGCAAATATGAGTTTATGTTGGGACAGCAGTATAAGGAATTCATTTTTAATTTGACCATATGTGTATGCTGCTCTACAGATATGATTTGTTCTGTATTATTTTTTCAAAATTAAAAAAAAAAGTGAAAAAAACACATTTTATATTTGACAAAATGTACAGCTTTAGTAGTTAAAGTAACAGGAATTGCACACTACACACTTTATATTATAAATACTAAATTCAAAAAACTATACTGAGGGTGGTTGCAGGCTGTCCATTTTTAATAAAGTAGCACTATTTCAAAGATTATTTCTATACATTACTGGTAATAACACAACTTCTTAAAAGTACATTAAAGTGTCAAGAATGCCTCAATGTCTGAAGTATCCAGGTTATGCTTCTGTAACAGCAGCACTCTCAGTACTTTGTAAACAACTATCAGCTAGAGCTCAGTGAAGCTGCCCACAGCAAGGATCTCTGCTGCTTCAAAAACTTGCCAAGCACTTCTCCGCAAGTGAGTTCAGACACAACTGAGGGAAAAAAAGTCCCGGTGCTGCAGCCTACAGGCTTATTGAGATACCCGTAGCAAAATCCCTTATTTTCCAGCCCTATAGCTTAAATATCAGCCGCTGGGGAGCCAAGCTGTCTTACTCTGTGTTGAACTCTTGAGGCATGGAGGCCAGACAACATAACAACTCTCAGCTGTGGTTAAGAGGCTTGGGAATCAACAAAGAAACTCCACCCTTAAAAAAATAAAAAATACTACAAAAAGGCTGTTTTTGCCACATTTTGACTTAAGCCAGTCACATTGCTTTTTCTTCTCTCTTTGTGGTGTGTGGAAAGACCATCCTGACAGCAAGAATCTTCACTGGCCCGTCATCTCTTGTACATCACGCCTTTGCATTTGCTGCTATGCACCAGATGGACCAGGAATAATTGCACTCGCAATTAACAACTCAGTTCCAACTGTCATAAACAGATATAGAAATAGAAATACAGAGACATGACAAAACTGTACACAAACACATATAGAGACATTTCCCAATACATAGTATTCTGCTCACAGGAATACTTTTGTCTCATCATCAGTCTCAACAACACCAGACTACTGGGAGAGCTGAAAAGCTTGTCCTCAAATCCCCCTCCCCAATTCAGATTTCATATTCTATGAGCAAACCACAGAAATGAATGATCATTTTATCAGCCATGTATATTCCACTATAAGATAAATGTTTGCACTACTGTTAAATCACATGTTATGGTGCGTATTTTTACAACTGTATTTGAGTCCCCTTAATTATCAATATGATAATTTGATTGCTTTAATACATTATTATTTCATTTCTCTGCTGTTTAAAAAAAGTGCTGTAATAAAAAGACTTGTCAGGATGAACACACACACTATTCACTGGTTGCTCTATTTTCCTTCTAAAGGCCGAATGCCAGTAATTGTTAACTCTGTGGCTCAGTAGAGCCACAGAGTTACAGGCGGATGTAAACAGACAGAAACAGAGAGACGATGACAGGGCCATAGCTGTGATAGTTGATCAAACCAATCAATGGTCTCATTATTTCTCACAAGCCCGTTCACATTGTGACATTTTCCACTGGAGCGGAATAGCCTGAGAAAAAAAACAAGCTGTGTAAGCGGAACTGTAACAGGCTTTAAGATTTTAATTAGGCAGCTTAATTACTAACACTAGAAGTTTCCTGTGTCGTTGGAGTTGACCAAGGCGCCCCCTGGTGAGACTTGTCATCATCATTCCTGCGAGGATGAAGACTCTATTGGTGTGTGTCCACATAAAGTAGCACACATATGTCTATATACTGTAGCTTTACAGCATGAATGGGATGCAAACACTGTTAACACATTTTATTTACCAAGAGGTGCACTTGATTAAGAGAAAGGATTATTCTGCATTGTTCATTTATTGAATTTTGGTTCCTCAGTTAAATGAGGTGAAAGAGATTCAATTATAGTATCCTTCTTGAAGGCCTATTCGAGGACAACTTAGAAATATATAGCAGAAAATAGAAACACTGTAAATACTAAATGAAAAACTTCATTCATCATTGTTCAGCTATGTCAGTATGTAAAACACTACATGTCCGTTCTGTAATTGCTGTATACATTTCAATAACATTGGTATAATTCTGAATACAGCGAACGTTGAGCTCCTGCACATGTCCCTCCTCTTGAATGAAAGAATTTGATCAACTTGTGTCTTTTCTACCCAATCATATAATCCAAAATGGAGTGGCAAGAATACATTTACGGTAGTCCATTTCACTCAGAGGAGGAATGCAATCAATGTCAAGCACCCAACAGTTTGCTTGATTCAATAAGTCATGGTATTCAAAACTAAATTAAATCCTTGTCCTCTTTGCTCACTCAATGGTGCATCCTACATCACAGCAATTATTTTTAATATGAGAGAGTCTAACTGGGGTTTAAATGTGCTTTGTCTTTGAGGTACATGACGTACTAGGCACAGTACATGTTTCCAAATTAGAATCACCTTAAACTGTCAAAAACATTTGTTTATGTATGAGTTATGTATGCATGCACAGCATTGACATGGTTTTAATGTAGGTACACCTAATTTTCCTAAGCCCCATTTCTGTTTGGAAGTCTCTGCAGCCCTGCTCTCGCACATTGTCAGAGTTTGTTTCTGTTTTGAGCAGTTTGTCTCTGCTGCAGTGCAGGACACGTAGCTCTGGTACTCCTTGGGGGATATGAACTCCTCTGCTGACTGAAAAGTTTTGTTTTTTTCTGCAAGGACTATAACAATAAAAAAAGTTTACAGAGTTGCAACTCAGCTAAACTGGAACAATTCCTTCACCCCTAACTTTGCTCTTGAAGAGTAGCAGATAAAGGTGAATATAATTGGAGAGGTGAGTCACCTGGAGGTAAAGCAACAGGGCGTTCACATCCTCACGGCAGCTTGCGGTGCGATTACATGCACATTACATTCTTTCACCATGTCAAAGTCTCTACTGACCCCTGTGACATATGTGACTGCAACGAGTGTTACACAGAGATAAAGAATCACAGACTTGTAATTGCAAACTCTGTACAAAAAGCAAAAAATCTGTACTGTAAAAGGACCCACAATAATAATAACAATAATAAAGATCTATACTACATGCATCTTATATATCTGATGCAAAGATGCATTGACCTAGGGCTGGGCAATAGAAATGTTATAAACACTGTTGATGATAGACAATTTCCTGTATAAGAACATTAGAAACTTCAATAAACTGTTGATGATTTACATTGCTTATCCACCAATTACACCACAGATATGAAGTTGATGAAGTCAAATTGGATAATTAGACTGAAGAAACAAGACTTTACTGTGTCGGCACAAAGAGTGACAGCCCAACAGTCACAATAACCTTAAACATAAAATCTGAGGTAACAAGACGTGGGTAGTGTGGCAATACTTTGAATACTTGAAGCCTTGTTTGGCCCTGAAGTGGATGCAACATTCCCAAACTACTTACAGTGAAGTTGGACAAAAAAAAAAAAAAAAGGTCAGTATACTGTTGAATATGTCGCGAACCAGTGACATCAAATGACAGTAAATACCACAAACCAGAAACATGACCATCTAATAAAGCATACAGACTGCCAGCGCATAGTATCCAAAGCAATTAGACCCATTGTCGCGAATGGGCAGCCCGCACCTCTGAAGCTACTGCTAGTGAATTTAAAGCTAAATGTAATCTAATCAACAGAACTGTATTTTCACTTCACATATAGTACTGGAGAAATTATTTGTTGTTATGTCAAGGGAACTAATAAACACTTAGACATCCTGTGGTGCATCACCAACCTGCACCAACTGTTTCAGTTCATTTAGGTTTAAATATAACAGAATATAGACAGAAACTTACACCAAATCACTTCAGGGATGGGAGTTATTATTGTTATTTTGCAGCACGTCTGTTTTAATTGCCACTTTTCTGGCGTAGTTTTGGTGGTGGTGATATAAGCCAAATGCAAAAAACCCCACCAGAGCAGAATGCTAAACTATCAAGAGCAAATGTTTATTCTAGGCTAACGGCTAACCCCAGCAAATCAGCTCTCCCGACTGCTATCACAGCAAATGTCTGCTCCCTGGACAATAAACTGGACTAGTACGTTGCATTATACATACATACTACATACATACATGCTACATTACACAATGCTTCTCTATGTACTGTACAAAGTTGGATGACAATTAAGTGTCTAATACTTTAGCCTCGGTGGAGGAAGGTCTGGCAAAGCGAGACTAGCCTTGAATTAGCAGCAGCCTTGAGTCTTTGGCTACGGTTAGCAGAACTTTCACTAAAGGGACATGCGTTGTTAAAACAGCCAATAGGAACACTCTCTCTGAAGTGACCTGTGATTGGCCAAATTCTCCCATCACAGGCTAAATTTTCTAAGGAGGAGTTGCAGACGTGTCAGAACACTTACAATTACAACAATTACAATATGCTGAATGATTACTGTGGAACTTTTGCACATTGACGCCAAAAATAAACTGCCTACAACAGTTTAAACTGGTATATATTACATAAACACTGGGTATGTTTTCTCTTTGTATGACATACTTCTGTAGTTTGTGTTACACTTTATTAATCCCCTGAGAAAAATTCATCCGCTGAATTTGACTCATCCTAACTACTTTAGAAACTAGTGTGTAGGAGCATTCCTACCTAACAAATATTTTTTTGGCGCGAATGAAACCAAGCACCCGGAACTACACCCACGCCAACACAGCGAGAACATTTACATGCCACACAGAAAGGCTTCAGTGTGGCCTGGAGGAGCGTCCTGCTGTGAGGAGAGGGTGCTAACCACTGAATCACATGTCGCCCACTGTATAGAGACAAGCTGAATAAAATGAGCACATACGTGTTTGGAGGTTGGTGATGACAGTGCCGCTGGTGAGGGGTCCTTTGGTGGCGTAGAGTGCTACGGAGTAGGTGGTGCTTGGCTTAAGTTTGGACAGCTGGTGCTCCTGCTTGTTGCCTTCCACAAGGAAAGTGTCAGCTGTCACTGGAAAACACACAAGGCTTATATGTTTACCATACATCTTCTGTCTTTAGATTTGTCTAAATAGACAACATTAAATTGTAACTCTTTGAAAAAAAGCTCCTATGGGAAAAATCGGAAGCAAATCTCAAAGCCTGCACTGTTTGGCCACCCTTGGGTTCCAATTTCAAGTCAAAGGATTTCTGCATTAATTATATTTTTGGTGAAATATGCTTTTGGGGACAAGTCTACAAAAATGAGGCAAACTCTGTTTGCGACATGTGTAAACGTCACATTGACAGTGATGCTAGTGAGGATATAAACAAACCATTGGTTTATTGATGGTATGCTTTCTATTTGACTGATGGATACCATGATGGTTTGGATTTTATGTGGATGTTCCCAGTTGCTAAAACTAATCTATTTTGTAATGCAGGAAAACACTGCATGAAATATGAGATTTATTGACCCTGAGCTAATACACTGACACTCAAGGGAATTTGACCACATTTTTACATTGTGCTTCTCTAAATCCTGGCGTTGGCTGCTTTTTAGATATGTGTTCAGCATATATATAGTATATATAAACTGTCTCTGTATCTGAGATGATCTGGCAGAGTCAGAGTGTAACACACATTGACTCCGAGAGCTGAGTGATACAGATTCCCCTGGATAACTTCAGACATAGCCTAGTCAGCGGGGTCATGTGCAAATGAGAAATATGCCCATAATATTTTCTCTAGCCGGTTTGTAAATGTCAAGACAGAATATAACAGTTCAGTTCAAGTGTCATTAAACATTTGACTGGCGAGTTTGAAAATCCTTTGCAAAAGCAAATGTCTGGGTGATGTTTGTTTTAAAAATACCCTTCCTTTGAAACGTTTTATACTTTCATACTTACGCACTCTCTGAGTATGTAAGGTAGCTTTATCTGTGGCTGGCCTACCGACTTTAACGTGGCAGTCATCCACATGGTTCAGGGACCAAATTATAAAGTGACTCTGATCCCCAACTGGCTGTCAGACAATGGGCTGCATCCAAAACTGAGCATTATGAACTTTTCCGAAAGCAAGACAAATGGGATCCATATTGCCTTAAAGGATCACTCTGATCTAATTTCTTACTGGGAAAACCTTGATGGTACCCACATCACCCCACACTGCACCTAAATGACCTAAAACAAATCTGCTCCTTATGCTCCGACTCTGCAGTTTGATCTTAGCGCAGTCAGTACTATGACGCAATACAATTTCAATCATTTCCTTGTGCAGATATCTAATCTCAATAACAAGTTAGTTAGAAACCTTTTACACAACAGTTCATAACACCATAGTTTCAAAGTGCTTTATGAAACAAACATGACATGGCAAACAGGCAATCGCATCAATAAAAAAGATAGCGTGTAAAAATGTGTTTCACAGTCATGTGCAATAAACTGGAAGCCAATTTAAGCAGCACCGCTATAGTGGTGATATGAGACAGACAGACTATCAGATGGATTTTATCCAAATGCGTTAATTAGTCTATTTCAATAAACAACAGATGAATGAATGGCTCTAAATGACAGTTCGGATAACTTACTCTGGTTGTGTGTGAGGGTCAGAACGTAGTTGTCGACACTGGAAACAGGTGGATTCCATCTCAGCAGGGCTCCTTGTGGAGTGATGTTGAGAGCGGTCAACTCAGCTGGCATGTCCATCGCTAGGATTACAATACAACAAAAATGTAAGCCCAGTGTATTTCCAAAAAATAACAATAAGACAGCTATTAATCACACACAAAGGTCCCCTTGCTGCAGGACATACCAAGTCAACATGTTGGCTATACATTAACAAAATATATCAGTTTGTTTTACAGAAGAGACTAAAAAGAAGCTGTAACCAGAGGTTCTATTTTTACTTGAAGAAATGTTTGAAATGATTTATCAATCATCAGTAGGTTTGGGCATCGTTTGGATTTTAACGATTCTGATTCCAATTCCAATTCCGATTCTTCGTTTCAATTTAGGTTCTTATCGATTCTCGATTCTTTGAGGGGTGGAGCTGAAATGGCTCACATGCTTAGTTCACAAATAACAGGAACGGTTAATTTTGATTCAATGGTGGTTTGCAGTTTTACAGAGCTTTTTCAAGCAAAATAAAGCCATACTACAGCGCCGCTTACAACAAGCACCTGCCACTACGGAAACCAAAACTTGCGCATATTAAATTTGGATCTGCTGATCAGATTTGAAACCAAAATCCTCCAAACGATTCCAAACAATTCCATTAAAGAAACAATTCCACAGGAATTGTAATTTTTAAAACGATTTCAAGTAGGAATTGGTTGTCGATGCCCAACCCTAATCATCAGAATAGTGAATTAATTTTATGTTGATGGACTTATTGATTGATCGACTAATTGCATCAGGTCTACTACTACTACTAACAATAAAAGTGGATATAGTTTCCCACATTACAAAACTCTTAACTTGCCCTTAGTGGCTGTGGGCTGGAGGATTTGTCATTCAATTTGTTCCCGTAAAAGGAAAATACAAAGAAATTTAAAAAAAAAGTTTCAAGAAAACACTATTTAATCCCATGTAATTTGGAAAACTGCTATTAATAATTTGTACACAAACTATGGAGCTGTGTCATAGTTTCTTTCATAAGCATTTTTTTAATATTTTGCACACAGCAGCATGTAGTGTTGCAGCAAAGAGACATAAAATGTCAATTACATCGAAACATTTTTGAATTGAGTACAATTCAAAATAGAAAACCATTATTCAATACACATCTAAGTTGTCATTATAGAAACACACACACACCTACACAAAAAATGTATGGTAGAGCATTTTGATCACTGTTTTCTCAATTTAAACACACATCAAAGAGAAATTATGCAGTCAAAAGGCTGTAGAAAGTCTCAGATATTCTCCCGAGCCTCCTGTTTCTCCACCCTCCTCCTTATTTCATTCTCAGACTGCTGGACATGCTTAAATTGAGTTTGAATTTAATTATACCTTTAACCTCAATGTTTCAACCCCAATTTCTATTTAGGTGTGTTATTTCAATGCGGTAGACAGCATGGCAGGAGAACAGAGAACTCTGCATGTGCTCCAAAGCTCTGCCCTGATGAGGTAATTAATATTGCCCTGCCCTCATCAGAATAAACTAAAGAATTGAGTGGCCAGGTTGGTTCAGTGGTAGAGCAGGCGCACATGTACTGAGAGGTTTATACCTCGACATAGAGGTCTAGGGTTCGAATCTGACCTGTGACGATTTCCTGCATGTCTTTACCCTTTCTCACCTAGCTGTCATTTCAAAACTTAAAGGCGGAAAGGCCCAAAAAAATAATGAATTGAGCTCATTAGCAAAACAAAGTGAGTTTAAAGCTTTGTTATCTCTACAATAGATGAACAAACCTGATTAAAATCATTACTTTAATTGCAAAAAGGTTTAAGTGAATTTATTGGAGGCTTGCCAAGTCAATTAGATAGGCAATGGAGATGGAGTAGAGATGGCCAATAAAGAAAAAAAATAAACAGGTCATCCAACTTCATCAGTCCAAGTAATAATCACTCTCCATCCCCTGATTGCACCAATGAATCGCAGATTACCCTAACTACGCACTCACGCTCGCGCTCGGATCTGTATCTGACAGTCAAGCCCCAGTGCTTAAAATTCCAGACGAGAGAAAAGGTTTGGAAAAAAAGAAAGAAACAAAAGGCTGCTCTGGGGCTTCAGTATGAGGTTGCAGTGCACTCACATGCTGGTGGAGAGCTCCCGGCAATTAAACCTTGAGTTTCAGTAGCCATTAACATGTTATATTACCAAAATCTATCCAGTAATACAAGAAACCTGGGCATTGAGATAATGAACATGGGAACCGGCTGTTTCCAGTAACAAACTAAAGCACTGACTACATAGCAAATCACAAAACCAAATGCCAGAACACAAAACAGCATGTACAAACGGTGCTATGATCCATCCAGTTATACAGTAAAACAGTCAAGATGAGAAAACAATGACTTCATTATTCTATTGTGCTTCTACAGCTACAGTAATTGCAGTGCAAGTACAGGAGTGAGGGTTTATACACATTTTAACTAATACTTTTCCATGACTTTTCCATTAATTTTCCATGACTTTTTGGAAAATTTCCGTGACTATATATTCCGGAAAATGTCAGTTGACATTAAACAATAAGAATAAAAATCGGTGTTAAAGTTTACCCTCAGAGCTGACAACTGTCTCTCAAGAAACACAATGCTGAAAGGTTTGCTGACATCCTTGCACGATTTAAAAGAATAGTGGGAGTTTGCAACTTTTCCCGCCCACACTACCTCAGCTCTTAATGTGTCTTGTCTAGTAACATTGGAGATAGTGCCTGGTGCCTTTAGCCTGGCTAGCTAGTGCTGCTTTATTATTAGAGATATTAGAGATGTGAATGATCTTAGATCATAGTCCACATCTCGCTTTACTTGGGTCCTGGACCTTCTCGAGCCACGTCTTGTATTTGTCCAAGTGAAGCAAGACATAATTTAATAGGCACTTTCCTGGAATTTCAATTTAATTTCAATTTGATTTCAGTCAACACCGACTTCACATTAGGCAATATTGCAACAAGTGAGTGAACCAGAAGTGAAATGAACATTATGCCGCCTGAATGGAAGGTAAAGGTTAAGATGATGTGACATACATTTTTTATTAAACAATTTTGTTTTTATTACACACGTGTTAAAAAAATAACATGACTTTTCCACAACTTTCTGGGTCTTTTATTCTTCCAAAACCTTTCCAGGCCTGGAATTTGCATTTTTCAAATTCCATAATTTTTCCAGGTTTTTTCAAAACATATGAACCCTGGTAGTACTCTGCCATGGGAAAAACTGTACACCTGGTGAATACTACTAATATGTGAGATGGTATGAGAATTTGAATTAGACAAAATATTTTAGACACAATTAACGTTGTTTTGTGTTTGATTGTTCTAATCAAATGAGACTTTTTGGATAATCATAAAACGTATGGATCAAAAACAGAGTGAACAAGCACACCCTTTTGTTTCACCAGGGTTTAATGCACTACTAGTCTACATTGATGACGCTCCACTTCCAGGATTGTTCAGGTGCCACCAGAAATTCCACCGGACCTCCCTCGTTTTAGGCCAGATGTCCATCACCTTCCAACTTTTGAACATTCACATTCCACCAAAACAGGTTCCTTCCTGAGGCTCTTTTGCAGAGTCACCGTCATTGTGTCCGGGGCTTAGTGCTGCCCAAGCCAATTGTGATTGGTTAAAAGAAATGTCAATAAACCTGAGCATCTTTTTCTCCCATCCCAGAATGCTGTGTGGACCAGCCAGATGCTCTTTTGCAGCGCTGTGGAGGAGAATCTGGCAATGCAAGACTAATGTTTTAATCAGTATTTTTCTTTAGTTTCAAAGAAATTGATAATTCATGTGTATCAAGAAACCTGACCAATTCAGTGATGTTTATAACTGCAATGCTTAAAATGATCTTTCCATTTCATTTAAAAGTTGAATAATCAGTGGAATATTTAATGGTGAATGTGGTTCTCTTGTGGATCAAATAACAAACATCTGTTAAGTCACGTCTGCCAATTGAAGCTGGAGGTATCAGATATTGTCTAACTGATAATGTTGAGAGCTACCGGTCTCATCTTTGGCTGCTAAGATAAAGTAAGCTAATGCTTCACAGGCTCACAAAACAAGCTGCTACTCAGCTTTGAATGTCTTTGAAAGTGATTGAGATATTGAGGTGATCTTCTTTAAATTTTAACTGAGTCTTTTGTACCATGAGTCCTGCTTGCTTTAACGATCAGTTAGTGTTGCACTGCTAACTAGCTACAACGTACTCACCTTGATTAGGACAAGCAACCAGCTAAGCCAAGATTTTTTTTTCTGACAACACTCATCACTCTGATAGTCTTTGTGAATACAGAAGACTATTGATTTCAAACCTTTTAGAATCAAAAGGGCACTAAGTGGTTTTCCCTCTCTAACAAACACAGGCATCAGTTTGCGAAGCACATTTACTAGGTAACAACTAACATTGTGTTTTGTGATTTAGCTTACTCAAAGTTTATAACTGCTAACAGCTTTGATTCTGACCTTAATTATATGCCTTTAATTGGGCACAGAAGGCTATGATGGGAGATTTTATGTTTACGTTGTCGCAAACCCTTTTAGCTCTACATATGTCTCTCTTTAGGTAAATTTAGTTCAAGTTTGTTGGAAAAGGTCAGGAAAAATGTTTCAAATGGCGTATCTGTGCTTTGCTGAATATGGTATTTTTAGGACCACCTCAGCTGTGACAGATGGCCATGAGGTCAGTCTGCAGTGTGCTGTGGCCACTATGTAGACCAGACTGCAGCAGATAGTATAGTTAGTGAGAACGCTGGGCCATTTTACTCCCCAGTCCATCTCTGCATCCCCTCTCATTATTGTGGAAGCTGCCCTGCCTCACTCTACAATAACATGTTATCAGTGTGCGAGGGTGTCCTCCAAATTTGCTCCATAGCTACACTGGATGTGTCTGTGGCACAATACTAATATTGATGCGGGGCAACCACAGCCATGCAAACATTGCACTCGTTGCTTTTATGCTACATGGGAGCTGTACTGTACGTTTTAATGCAGATTTTAGATATTGTAATGTAATGTAATGTATACGTAGGTAGACATTTTTGCTAACATGACCATCATTACACCCAATCAGCACGTAATAGTTATTGGTGTTGTTCCATTTAGCACTTGACCATTAAAGGTGCTATAAGCAATGTTGGGTGACATTACTTCTTGTTGACGTTCAAAGTATTTTCAAAGAAAATGGGACTAGCTTGCCCCTCCCTCCTTCTCATCCTGTCCCCTCCCCCTCCCTTCTGTCTTTGCGCGCAGTAACCCCCACCCCTTCTTGTCGGTTATTGGCTGGAACGCTGAAACACTGTTGGTGTATGCTTCGTGGTGCAGGCTGACACATATTGTTTTTGTTGCCGTTTGTAGACAATGGGCTTTCATTTTTTTTTACAGTGTGTTCTGGGGACAGGCAGCTCGCGGATAGTGAGGAGATGTTTGCTGTATCTCACAACAAATGTATGTAGCCTACAACACGCGTGACATTGCGTAAGCAAGAATAAAAAAACATGATGGACTCTGCAGAAGAGGTAATTATCTTCACTCGAGTTTCTGCACGGGAAAGTCAGCGGACGCCACAATCTTTTGAACATTGAGAAATACAAACAGAGTTGTGTGGAGCTGATAGTCCTAATTCTCATGTAATATTAAAAAGTTACTTACAAAGCTTTAAATAAGCTTAGTTTCTATGATTGTGTACTCTACAGCTACAAGAACTCTGCATCATAATCTTAAACTCAAAGTTATTCAGGAACGACTTGTTGGCTATTTAATGACTGACAGTTTGGTGCTACGATTTTCTGTGCCTTTTTTTTGAATGTTGCTGCTAAGAAACAGACAAATTGGCTTTAATGACCAGTGTTGCACCATAATTGATCATAATGGAAGTGGTTTTTCAAAGCGGTTAAGTAGAAATGTCACAATGTGACATGCGTAGGGTCAAAAGAGTGCTAACCTGAAAACTGCAGGCGGTTAGACACAAAAGACAAGTCCAGCCAAACAAAACGTGCTATTTAGTGACAAGAAAAGGGTACAAAACCTGTATCACGCACGCACGCACGCACGCACGCACGCACGCACGCACGCACGCACGCACGCACGCACTTCTTACTCTCAGTCACTAGTCTGCATCTCTTCCTTTGCCAATCCCTCTGCCAACACATACTTACGTATGTTTAGCCTTTTGTCAGTTATACTGAGTTTGTTCCCGGACACTTTTATTTCATTTGTGATTTTGTGGGACGTCTTAACAAAAGTACAACATTTACAACAGAAGCGTACTCTCCCTCATCTATATTTTCTTGAAATAGCTGGTGAAAATTAGACAAGTAGGGAGGACTTTAATGGTCCGCCTCTGAACTGAGCTTTGGGAGAATTGATACTTTACTAGGAATCCATCCTGACACTTTGCTAATGAGCACCCTTATTAGCCCTCCATTAAATGGACCTTCACATAGTCCATTTAGTGTCAACCCTCCCAAAAGCATTTTAGATTAGCCATACCTGCTGTGTTAGCTAAATGAAATATGGCTCCCTGCTTTTTCATCCCCTCTGACAATAATTGATTACGGAAGCCAAGTAAGTAGCAATTGCGGCGTTATTCAAGTCATTGCATACAGTATGTCATGTTGGCAATGCTGGATTACTCCTCAAAATCCCCTGTTTATGTATTGTTGTTGGAAGCGGCATTATAAAGTCCCTGGTTGGGTATTGTGCGGTGTGAGGAAAAGGTAATTTACCAATTCTAACAAGCTTGACTTTGGAGTTATGTTATTTTCAGGCTATTACAGACCCAACGGCTCTGCTCATTGTAAGTACACTGGGATTGTAAAAAAGGAAGCTGATGATAAAGAATTGGAGGGAAAGAGCAAGACAGAGGAGACAGTGAGTGAAAACTTTTTCCGGGCTGAATTCTTTAACCTGGCAGCTCCTGGTGAATCAGGTCTCATTGATATGCAAACACACCTCCACTTTTCTCTCCTATTCTCCTAGAGCTCACATGTTTTCCTCACACACACACACACACACACACACACACACACACACACACACACACACAGAAGATTATCCAGCCATGGAAGAGCGTGTTAATCTTAGGTTAGTGGAAGAATAGTGTTCCAGATTTGCACGCATGTGTGTGTGGAAGTGAGTGTTTGTGCTTATTCTAACTTGTGATTTAGTTCTAGGTTAAGGGCCTGAAAGCAAGAGAGCTTGAGAGTTCTCACCTATATTGACGGAATGGAAAGAAAAAGGGGGGAGAGAATAACCTGAGAAGGAAGATTAAAGAAGGGAAGGGATGAAGCAGAGAGGAATTGGAAAGAGGACAGCAAAATGGAGGATCGAAAAAAGAAGGCTACTGAGAGAAAGAGAGAGGAGTAACAAAGAAGGATAGAGGCAAGGCAAAAGTATGAAAAGATAAGAAAAGGAGGGGAAAACAGAGAGAGATAGAGGAAAGTTAGATGGAGTTGGGAGTAACCAATTACTGGGTCATGGAGTGGACAGTTTTATCTATGGCAGCGGCAAAGATTGCTCCTCCTGCAAGCTGTAGCCTTAGATTTTGTCTGACGTCTGTATGTGTGTGTTGCTCATTTTAGCACATAACCCCCAATGCGCAGCTGATATTGTTGTGGGAAGAACACTTGGTCTGAGAGTCTAGTCTAGAGGAATTCTTCATTCAGTTTACACGGCAAATATTTAGTCCCTGTGCCACCCCTCTCACAGCGTGACGTTTACCAAAGAGCCGTACAGTACAAGAACAAAACATCACGGAAACACAACAGCATTCAGCCAGGAAATATGCACTCAGCTGCAAGTTTATTAAGTTTACCTGGCTAAAACTGAAGCAGTCTAATACAACGGTCCTGCAATAAATAAGACATTCATGAAAGTTATGAGGTTCAGTTTTTATTGAAACTGTTTTCGAGAGGTGGTGACTCGACTTCACGCTCATTTTGAAGGCTTTAGTTTGCGATGCTGTCATGCGTTATACAGACAGGTATTTCCACTATATTGTCCATCCTATTTATATTGATTAGTTAGCCTAAAAGTAGTCTGGATCAACTGAAGTGCATTTTCAGGATAAAGCCTGATGCTGTCACTTAGGGGTGAGAATCACCAGACGCCTCCCAATACGATATCATCACAATTCTTATGCCACAATACGATATTGATGCGATTTTAAACATATTGCAATATTCTAAGCTATATTGCAATTTATAACCTTTTTTCCAACTTCTAATTTTTCCCAATTTCAAATTGTGTCCCCAAAAGGAAACTTTGTCAACATCTGTTTCATCTAAAACGATACATTTCTCTGTTAGTTCATCTCACTTCAGTTTTATTGCTGCAAAATGGGATTGTCAAGCAGACAAACTGACCAACGCATGTATAATAAAAGATCAATACTTGGTGCCTGTGTATCTATACAGTATTGCCACTGAAAATATTGTTATACTATGCTGTATCGCGTTTTCCCCCCACTCCTACTCTCTATGAGTTGCCGTTCTCAAAATCCCTTAGATACGGCACAACAACAAAGCTAGCAAGGTATGGCAAGCTTTGGCAAGGTTTGAAGAACATTAAGACAGGCTTACATGGTTCTACAGTGAATTATTACATTACATGTCATTAACTGACATATAATAGCTGACTTTTATCCAAAGTGACTTACAATTGCTATATATCAGAAGTTGCATGCGTCTGGAGCTACTAGGGGTTAAGTGTCTTGTTCAGGGACACATTTGATGATGTATCGCAATGGGAATCAAACCCAGATCTCGGTCCGTGTACTTGGCGGCCAACGGATTTTCGTTTTGAAATGAAAAAAACAAAAACGAAAAAAAGCCAGTTTCCCAATTACCATTAGTAAATAGGGAAACAAAAAACGGAAAACAACCCCTTTTTCGTTTTTGTTTTGATATTAAAAAACGGAAAACTAAAAACAATCTCGTTATCCGATTGTATTTGATGCATTTATAGATGGAAACCGGAAAATAAAATACGAGTGTATACGTCTCAGTTCTCAATTTTACAATGTTTTTTTGTGACCCGGCGATCGTAAGTAGTCTTAACTGTCTATGTAAGTGTTAAGCGGTTGTATGCTGCATACCCGGAAGTCATTTGGACATCAATGAGACGAGCGTAAAAATGTTTTTAGACGAATATGCTAGTTTTATATTTGAAAACCAAAAGAATGGGATGTCTTGTGGGGATATGTCTGCTGCGTTGGGTTCCCAGTTTGGACATATATGAGGTTTCTGAGAGGAGTGTGCGGAGGTGGTGTGCTGAGCAGGGACTTGTCAGGGACTTCTGTCCTGACGGCCAACCAGTGTTGCCAGATCTCGCAAAACAAATACGCAACCAGGCTTGTGAACACAAGCGAAAACTAGCAACTTTTTCTACGGAGCCCCCCCTAAGAGCCTGGAAAATATAAATAAATAAACTGTGTGCACGGTTTTACAATCTGTGGGGACGGCTTGTCCATTAACATCCATGTGGACAGATTGGTAAACTGTCCACACGGTAGAGTTTATTTATTTTCTCCCTGAGCTTCAGGACAATGACCACAGGAGGGAGTTAAACCATATTTAAACTGATGGGATATGAAATATACACTGTTTCACAGTGATTTTAAGTTGTCCCCACGACGGGTTGAATCCATTATTTTACGCCTTTATCTTTCTCCCAAACTCCTACGTTTAAATAACATATAGAAAATATCTGCTTGACAACTTATTATGCAGCTGGGAACAAGCCCAAATAAGCAACTACACTTTAGTAACAAGCCCAAAAAAAACGCGACCCGCGACTACCAATATGTGTGAGCAACTTTACATAAAAACAAGCCCAAAGTGGCGCCCTCTGCTGACCGCCAAACTCCCAGGAGTGACTTCCGGGTCACAAAAAAAAAACATTGTAAAATTGAGAAATGAGACATATACACCCGTATTTTATTTTCCGGTTTCCATCTATAAACGCATCAAAGACAATCGGATAACGAGATTGTTTTTCGTTTTCCGTTTTTTAATATCAAAACAAAAAGCGGGTTGTTCTCCGTTTTTTGTTTCCCTATCTAAAAATGGTAATTGGGAAACTGGCTGTTTTTTGTTTTTTTCATTTCAAAACGAAAATCCGTTGGCCGCCAAGTACACGGACCGATCTCCCACACCAAAGGCTGCGCCATCACCACCACCTGAATGACTGTGAAGATTTACAAAGAATATGTTTATGGCATTTTGGGGGCCGATCGGTGGGGATTGCTATGGGCGAAGTACACACGGCAATACACCGGTAAGAGCAAATTATGTCAAACCATATATCCATCTCATTTAATAGCTCACGTTACTACATTGTAACAGTTAACTTCATTTAGAATTTTATGTGGCGTTTTCTTTTTGGGGTGAAAATTCTCCAACAAAACAAGTTCTTTTTGCAGAGCCACTGTCGCTGTGTCCGGAGATGATTGTGATTGGTTTAAAGAAATGCAAACAACACAGAGCGTTTTTTTTTCTATCCTAGAATGTAAATGGGGTGTAGCCAGACCTTACACCACAGTGTTTTGGAGATACTGTAGGTCTGGGAATGTGTAGTCTTGCTTTGCCAGACCCTCCTGCAAAGCACACTGAAGGAGGGTCTGGCTACTCCACATAGTATTCGGGGATGGGAGGAAAACGTGCTCTGGTTTAATGGCATTTCTTTAAACCAATCAGAATTGTCACGTGTGGCGCTAAGCTCTGCACAGAGCTGCTGCAAAATATTCGAGCGAGAGAAAACTCAGATTGGACAGATAGTCTAGCTATCTGTGTCAATTTACTATGTAGAGATCTGAGGAGCAGTCAAATCATTAATCCACCAACTTTAAAATTCCAACACAAAGAAAGCGTAAGGAAAAGGAAAATACATCTGGCGGAATTTCCTGTGACACCGGAGCAATCCCGGAAGTGTAACGTCAAGGATATAGACAAGGGAACGCGAGACTAGCTGGCGACAAGTGCATATGACACAGACACAGCTGCGTGGGTTGCGGTAAGTCGACTTTCCAGAAATATTAACCCTTAATAACTGCTAAGGTTTCATGTTGGCTGAAAGTAGAATAGGGATTTGCTACTGATTGGTTAGGGCAAAACCAAATACCTTCCCCACCTTATAATTGAGAAATCAGCTGGCATGAACAGGCTGAATGAATGAAGTAAAGCAAAAATGGCAATTCAGTCTGATTATCAGACTAATGCAGCTGTAGTTTGTAAGGTTGCATGGCTGTTCTGTTCTCTTCTATTCAATATGGTCCTAATAATGTTTCCTTATCAATTCCTACCTGTGAAGACGGAGGTGGTGACCACTTTGCTCTCCTGACTCCCTCTGACAGCGTTGAGGCTGATTTCGTATTCTGTAGCAGGAAACAGGCTGGACAAGGTGTAGTTGGTCACATCGCTGTCAATCACCACGCTGTCCACTCGACCTGCAGGAGACATCACAACCGTTGCCGTCACACTGCTCTTACATTCCTTCAGGTACAGGGTATACTGCTGAGCCAACTCGGGCGCTTTTTGCATCACAGAGTAAATATTTAATCAATACAGAATTTTAATTAAAAAATCAATTAACTGATAAAATGTTATCAATTAATTAGGTACAACAGTGTGTGTAACAGAGCTTACTTCTACAAAATATCTTACATCAAAGAGACCTGCTACAACAAATGTTCCATGTGCCATGTTCATTTAACTGTAGCATGAAAACGCAGTGTTGGCATGTATGCTGATATACTGAATACAATGTTTTATAATGCAATGAAGACGGGTGTTACATAATGTAAAGAATATGCTACCTCTGTCTGATTGGTAGGAAAGCTTATAGTATTCAAATGGGGCCAGTGGTCTGATCCAAGAGATAGTCACTGCGTCTTCGGTCACATCTGACATAGTCATCTCTTTTGGTGGGTCCATGCCTAGAAGGGAGATGATGTGTTAGCATATAATCAATTAGTCAGCAATGGATAACTTGGGAACATTTGATCTGACCCTAGAGGTACAATAGGAGCGCATTATGTGGTATATTATGCATTATGTGGTATATTATGAAGCAAATTCAGAAATTTACATAAAAATCTGAATGAATTAGTGCCCTTGAAAACCAAAATATTTCAGTAATCCATTTTTCATCTCTTCATCACTTTTACATAAACAGCCCTCTCCTTGGTCTGTAGAAGCACAAGCATTTGTTAAGAAAAATAATGAAGATAAATCTGGCCGGTAAAAAAAAACAAAACAATGTGCGGCTTTAGCGTTGAGACTTACAGGGGCTTACTCAGAGGAGATTTACCCCCCTGCTGACAATTTGTTTTATGTGTCTCCTGAGACTATGGAGCTGCCGTGGAAAAGGTTATAGCGAAAACAATGTGAGCAAATAATTAAACTGATGAAAAGTCCTTGGGTGCTAGAGAAAGAAATGGAGGAACTGAGAAAGAAAGAAAGAAAGGGGGAAAGAAAAAAGAAAGAGGATGAGATTAAGAGATCACTCCCATCTCTTGGTGTGGCCAAGAGGCGAAATGGGTAGCGCTTGTAAAACTGCTCCACTCCATCTTTAAAAAGAATAATTATTCATAAGCAGAGGGAGCAATTTATAACTCCTGTGTATATGACATACTGTACAGTATTAGCATGTATATATGTTTGGATTATTCATGCATGCCTTTCTTACTAATTATGTTTTCTCTGGCAAAAATAACAGCTTAAAAGGTGTATTTTCTCATGAAGCTTCCTGAGAGGGTCTGAATAGGAACAGTAACAGAATAGTTCTGTCTATCTACGACTATTGACCTGATCATTCTGGAAGATCCCAATTCAATTTGCACTGTTGCACAAGCTAATAAATGAATGTGGCCCTTAGGTTGAGCAACATTAAAGCACCATTTAACTGACCCTAAAGAGTGACTTTTTTAAGTCTGGTAAATGTCAAACCGCCTACTATTGGGTTAAATCTAGGACTGCAGAACATTACAAACCCTGAAAATGTAACGCTAAGAGCACACCCAATTATACAAGGAAAGCCAGAGTGCAGCCTCTCATCAGTGCTCACATTCAAATAGGCAAGATCAAAGCATTACCACGGTCTACAGATAGGTGTAAGCAAAACTGTATATCTTTCTAAAAATCCCTGTCCAATTTCACTCTCAAAATCTGCTTATCATCATGTGTGGGTGAATGTAAAGAACAACAGTGCTCGAAGCTGCTGGTACAGTAATCAGATGACAGCATGCAGACGATGCACAGTTAATATCTCCATTGATCAATGCTGACTTTTGTTGTTTTCTTGTCTTCAGTTTCCCTCTGCCTTTCTCTGTTGATGATTTCCTTTTGTCCTAATTTTCTTTTCTGTCTTTGTATGTTGGGATTATTTACTGCATTTCTGAGACAGGTAATTCCACTAACCCTCTCTTCAATCATTCAATCATTCCCTTCCCAGATGTGACTAGCACACTCATAATAAAAAGAAATGTTTCTGAGAGCTCCTTCCGACAAAAAGCCAATTAGCGAAAAATAACATCAGTTAGACGGTATAATACCTCTCTAATAAATCGGGGAATCTCTGTGTGTGTGTTTGTGTGTGTGTGCGTGCGTCTGTCTTTGAAATATCTCATGAATTGTTCCATCCAATCTACTTCACACGTGTTTTCCTGAGTACCCAATGAACTTGGGGTTTGGAATTTGGAGCAGTTTGGACAGCGTTGAATATTAAGAAACTATGAATTAAACTAAACAACTGAACAATAAAGGCTGGGGAAAAAATGTTGAGAAAAAAAGTGCTGCCATAATGCTGTCTTTTTTGTGTCTACCCTTCCCAATAAAAGCCCATCTTAAATTCAATCAGCATTTCGCTAAGAGGAAACTCAATAAAAAGACATTTTTGCCAACACCAGATATTAAACAAAAGCCAGGCACTATATGGTATTAAGCTGCTGTGAGTTGTAAATTCGCCAGTGCTAAGCACATAGCAGAAGATAACGTCTTCTCGAAACTGACCCATAGACAGTTAAAGAAACTGACCGAGCAAAAAGAGGTCTCTTAGACATTTAGACTCACCAACGGTCCAGTTGTTTAAGTGTGCTAAAACACTACAAATAACATAACGTTGGCAAAATTCCCCCACAAATCGAATCCATACTTCAACGTTTACCGTCAAGCCACTAAGCCTGTTTGGAAAGCCAGTTTAAGCCAGTATCATGCATAGTGTGGTTGAATTATAAGTGCTTGGGGGTCCTTCTGTAAGTCATTTTGGGGTACAATAGATCTGGAGAATTCTACAAGCAGCAACACCCCAGGCCAAGCAATCGGCCGTTCCAAACAGGCACATTTTGAAAGGGCACTGTACTAGTGTTATCACAGAGAGAGAAAGGTCTAAAGGATCATTGCAGCTCAGCTGGAGGAAACGCATTTTAACCAAAAGACATGGAGAAAAATGACATGGAGAAACTTTGATACAGGGTTTAAATTAAAATGAATTTGAAAATGTTATAGATGTACTGGATAAATATGCTGTTGGTATATGTTGATGTGAATCGTTGACTGTAATGGGTGTTGCATGTAAATTAATACGTTTGGTGCATTCTACTTGTTTAATTAAGACTTATAATAATAATTATAATACAATATAGGGAAGAAAAGGAAACAAATACATTCAAATGCATAGACAGAAACCAGCACAAAGCAGGAGCAGACCTTTTCTCCTGCACTATATTTTACAGTAACAATGTGAGCCCACACATTGCATCTGCCCTTTCCCTCTCTCATCCTTCTTCTCGCATTGCTTGACTGTATTAGAGAACCATATGTCAGCAATTTCTCAAATATTCCCCAATATTACGATTGCATATGAGTTCAGAATAAACATGAATCATCATACCCTGGATTAGAATACACACTGGCTAATAACTCAGATTTCATCTATGTGGCAAAGCTCAGTGATCTGATACCACAGGAGAATAAAACAAGCTTGTATTTCTGGTACTGTGTCTCGATGTCTGGCAAAGAAACAGAAAGAAAAAACCTCCAAGGCAGGTCTCTAATTACAGAAATCATTCTGCTGTGGTTCTGTGCAAATGGAATGCTAAAACAGTATTTTTTGGGCAAATAAATATTTAATTTTAAATCACTTTGTATTTACATATCTTCCAGTAAGTTTTCTCCTTTTTTTTTCTTTCTTTACTTTACTTCCCACTTAATGTTCTAAATTGCTTTGGCACTCTTCTTCCATTTCTTTCCTGTTAATCACCCTGTTTTTCTCCTTCATCCTAAATGGGATTCAGGGACATTCCAGTTCCACCTGCCTCAACAAACCCCCAATAGAACAGTACTCATTCGGAAATGTGATCAACCTGATTGCAGCTCAACCAATTACTCATTTAATTGTTTAGTTGCTCGACCAAAAAAGTAGTTAGCAAATCATTCGATAATTAATTATCTATTGAAATTGTCTTACAACAAACAAATACAGACTAGTCTTTTTTTAGTCTTATGTAATTAAATTGAATATTTTTTGTTGGGTTTTAGGAAGTTATGGTGGACATTTTTATTTATTTGTTTTTTACTATTTTCTGACATTTTATAGACCAAACAATTAACCAATCTTGCAGCCATAAATGTGATCATATGGTAAGTTCATGGGAACAAAAAAGCCCATGCTTGCATAGACAAACCGTATGAAGCAAGGAAGCATAACTACTAAAACAGATCTCGTATAAAGCCACACACCTTTACTATGCTGCTCATGTTTATCTAGCCTCATGTGTGTCTTGCCTGAGTTACCTTTAATACCACTTTTCCATGAAATCAACCTCTCACCTGTAGTGAGTGATGCTGTAATGGGCTCAGAGGTACTGTCCCCCTGTATTGTGATTAGACCGACGGTGTACTGAGTAGACGGCAGCAGCCCCTGGACCAGGGACCTCGTCTTGGAGCCGTCCAGCGTCACCTTAGAGGTGTCGGTCCCGTCTGCAGAGCTGTAGCTCAGGATGAAGAGGTCAGCAGGCGGTGCTGGGGCGCTCCACGCCACCGACACCGAGTCTGAAGTCACCTCTGACAAGTACAGGTGGGTTACGGGCCTAATTCCTGGAGGAACGGGGGTTTACAGGTGAACGGTGAGTTTTCAAGAACAGGTAAAAGAGCCGATCACAAGCAGGAAATAGCGATGGAAAAAAAGAAAAGAAAACTGCTGCCATCGTTATGGAGATGACAGATGAGCAATTCCGTGATGGATGAAAGCAGTCCTGGATGATGTAATAGATCATTTATAATACAGTTGAGAAAATTAGCCTTGGGTGCAATCTCAATGGGGCAGGTGAGAGTCAAAGACGACCACAATCAAGTGGAAGTGATGAATTAATTGGTCATAAAAAGAAGGGAAACTAATGAGATCATTCTATAAAGATGAAGATGTAATGCGACTGTTCACAATAAGAAAATGGAGAAATGATGACGATGATGGCAGATGCTGTCTAAATGTATTACCTGGACAGGAGATGAGGTAATGAATACAAAGCCGCTGACACAGCAACAAATGCAAGACGATTTGAATTTAATTAGCCATGTGTTGATGTATAAATAGCAAAGAAGCTGCAGTGACGTTGACTTCTCCTTTTCTGATTCATCCAGATTAAACTGTGGAGTTGAGACCTGCATTGTTTACACAGTCTGCATTTATGTCCTTCTCCTCTTTGATTGGTGAATGGCTGACTTTGATGGCGCATTTCCTCCACCAACTCTCCCTATGCATTACCGCCCTGTACAGTCAGCAGAGAATGTGTATTGCGTAAACCCCATAGTGGTGGTGTGGATGTGGGTCCTTGTGTGGAAGCCAATAGAAGACGTGATACAAATAACAAAAGGACACACTCATCGTAGTCTCGCAATGCCAGACCTTTCTTCACAGTGCTGCGAAAGAAGGTCTGGCTAGTCCACACAGCATTCCAAGATGGGAGAAAAACATGCTCTGGTTTATTGGCATTTCTTTGAACCAATCACAATCTTCCTGGGGTGGCGCTTGGCACTAAACGGAGCCCCAGTGCTGCTGTAAAATGGCCTCGGGAAGTAACTTGCTTCAGTTCAAAGGTTGTTTTATGCGTGCACACAAAACTCAGATTGGACAGATAGTCTTGCTAGTCCTAGATAGTCCTCATCAATTGACCAGAGTTTAACATTACAAAACAAAGAAAGTGGAAGGTTATGGGACATCCGAAGAGTGTGACATCTGGCAAATATTTCCGGTAGAACGAGAGCAATCCCGGAAGAGGAACATCGTGTATATAGACTGCACTCATCCAAACACTGCTGTAAAGCACCAATAGAGTTCAAAAATTCCACCATGCTTTGCTTTAATCATGGATTAAACAATGCAGAAGAAGGAGTGTCCGTGTATTGCGATGGCCAGGATGGTGGTGGTTATGATGAAGATGACGATTAAGAAGTCAGTGACATTTGTGTCGATATGTACGATTAATAAATAACAAGAGGTTTGCAGATAATTACTAACAAAGAAAAACACTGTAAAGGAGAGACAGTGCAGTCTGGGATATAAATATATATATATATATATATAAAATAGCCTATATATATATATATATATATATATATATATATATATATATATATATATATATATATATATATATATATATATATAGGCTATTTTATATATATATATACTGTATAATCATAGATTATTTTAAACTTTCCTCGTGATGAGTTTACCTAAGTGCAGGTAGACAGATGTTGCCAATATTGCAAGGTGAACAGCACATGGATGAGATGACAGGTAATTCATTATTTTTCCTCTGATTCTCTTCTTCTGTCTTTTTATCATTCTCTATTCTCTGAATAGCGGTGTTACTTAAAAAAAGCCACAGATAACAAAAGACTAAGTTAAGATGGCCACGGTGGTCACAGTGAAGAAGCAAAGAGATGATGATGATGATGATGATGACAGAGGTGAAGAAGAGAAAGAAAAAAAGCTGTCAGCAGGTAAGTGCATGCCCATCAATCTGACACCACCCTTTGTGCAACTGAAAATCACATCAAGCGTTCTGTAAAAAATAACAAAGAACTAACAGCGGTGGGTAGACTGACAGGCAATCCCACATACAGTTGGACAAATACACACAAGTCTGCAAAAAAAATAACTTTGTTATGATTGAAAGTCTCAGAGAAAGAGGAGACATCGAGCTGAGAAAGAGAGGCACAGCAACACTGAGAGAATGTGGTGTTGAAAAGAAATCAGAAGACACAAATACATTCCGATGCAAAACAGAGACCCAATTAGGGAACACTGTGACAAGCTCATTGGGCGATGTGGATGACTGCTTCTTCAAAGTCTTTTAAGGTCTTCCATTTTCTTTTAGCCTGACTCACCTTACCTATTGCCACTGTTGATGAAACTGTTCTCTAGCTTTGTTCAGTAATATGGTGATCTTTTATTTCTACCTGAGCAGACAAAAACAAACTCTAGAGTGAGTTTATCGTAGCTCTGTCTGATAATTGAGTGGTTTAAACTGATGCTGTACTGCAACCTTAAAACTCTACAAAAGTTTTTATATCTGACTGTAGTGACTAAAAAAGACAAGCAAAACAATTATGCTGTACAAGAATAACACTGTTTACCAGCTAAGAGCATATAAAACGTAACTATTCTCTCTACCTGTGAAGGCATCTATGGTTGCTGCATTGCTCTGTTGCCTTCCTCTTCTTGCTGCCACAGTGATGGTGTACTCAGTCCCAGGCTCAAGGTCCATCAGAGTGGTGGTGGTTACATCTTTAGGCACCGTCAGCTGGAAAAGGAGCACATAGTTAAGCACAAACTCTGTCATGATGCCATCATGGCAGCCCCTCCCTTTCCGTTTTTGTGCAATGATTGTTTTCCTGTTTGTGATACCTCATGTTTCTCCCTCCTTCTCTGTGACTGCAAGTTGTGGGTGTGGCTTAGTTTACAGGCTGCAGCAGGTAGAGCTTATTCCCTGATCTTCCCCAGCAGTACATAAGGCCGGATCTGTAATCCACTCGACACCTGATCGTTCAGTCTACTAGTGTGGTACAGTTGTAGATCCTGGCTCCCTGTGTAAATCTGTTTCCTTGTTCTAGCTTGTTTAGCTAATGGAATCTGTGTTTTCTCCTGTTTCAGTCTGCCTCGCTTGCTTGTGCTCACACGTCCTGTTACCCCTGCCTGCCTGCCTGCCTGCTTCTCACTGGATTCAAGGAAGTTTGACACGTGACGGAATTGTTTGTTGGACTCTGGAGGACGCCATTACCACATGGTCAACGCCAAACAAGAGACACTGATTCACTGGGAACGCTTTGGAGGGCTCACTGCACCCACCACTCACCGCAGGATCCCCTGGACACAACACCCCCTTGCCCCTTGCTCTATTCACTGTATATATTTATCTTTATTAAATCACTTAAATGTATTCCCTGTGTCAAGTCTGCTTTTGGGTCCAACCTTCAGTGCCGTTCCTTAACAATTTCAATGGGATTTCTTGTTGGTCCTTATAAGACGTAGCGTAGGAACATCTGTGTACAGTATACACCTGCATGGTCATTTTAATGCCACGGTCGTTATTTGTATCCGTTATCCATTTAGTGTTTATCTGTCCATTCTTTACCTCAGTAGCAACGCCAGAGGAGGATGTGTAGGTGATCTTGTAATGGTCGATGGGGCCCTGGACCACACCCCACACCAGAGAGATGGTGTTGTCTGTAGAAGCCGTCACAGTTAGATCCATGGGCACATCCAGACCTAACATAGAGGAAACAAGATTTTAGTAAAGCACACGGCCAAATTGCAAAAAGGAATATGCAGCATTAATATGTATGAGCACGTTAACACTGTTACTTACCCACCTTCATGTGCCCACCAACAGGGAGTTACTTATGATAATTATGACATTTCATGGACCTTACTACTCCTTCCATGACAAATGTCCCATGACTTGAGTCAAGCGTAGACATAGCGTAGTGCACAGGACATTAGCCTTTTGACATTTACTTTATTGGTATGTTTTTTTTTCTATGTACACCTGTGTCACTCAAGACCCTTTTAAGTGTGTGAATTATGATTAATTATCACTTCTACATCCGAGTTTCTTCATGTCTACATTTTCAAATTGACTATAAAACACCTGAGTCAAAATGCCAGCCGTTTGAAGAAAAACTGATTTTTAAAATAAATTTTTGCAATTCAATCTATGCCTTTATTTATTTATTTATTTATATTTCAAATTTATTTTGCCCTCCCTTTGGTTGGAATACCCCAAAAGGTTATCACTACAGAAAGTAAGAAATACACAATTTCTCTGTTGACTACACTAAAGTAATAACTTCATGTGAAATTCGAGGATTCATGTTTTTGTATTCTGCACAAAAAAAAAAAAAAAGATGAAGTATTCCAAAAAAGTATTTTTCACGCTTAGTCCCCTCTTTTGCTGTAGACAAAGCATGAATTTCATGCTGGCGTTCACTATTGCATGCCTCCCTTTGACCAGAATGCTCAAAAACTAAAGACAAAACACAAAAATATTTATCTATCAAAAAGCGTCCAGATATGGGCAGTTGTTGCATGTCACATCCAATTGAGATGGAATTGGATGGAATATTATTATGGTGAAATTGCAGAGATCTGCTCCAACATTGTGCAACAACTTTTCAGCAGAAAAATAATTTCTTCTGTATATATCTACTGTTTATCCTCTTCTTTGGTGAAACACTGACATCAAAAGCAGGGCCATTGTTAATTAACATATAACAGTAAGCTTCCAGAACATGCAGGTATGCTTTAACATAATGACCCCATATTCTGTATTTCATATTTTTGTATTGTTTTTGTTTTTATTTCTTTCCTTTTCTGTCTTGCGGCAATGACCCACCTTGTCTATTGGATTATCAATGCTTAATTCTCATAAACTCCTCAACTGCAAGCCTAAATGTTTCTGGAGCTTCTTGTCAAACAGATATTTTGGGGAAAGTAAGACTATTATTGGAAATTATACTTTCAGCAACTCACACATATAGTAACATGAGCACAGCTGTGACCCCGGCAGACAGGAGTTGTTGTCAGATTATTTAAAGCTATTTGAGAAAGATGTGATGTGTGCTGTTGTGCATTTTTAAAGTTCATAAAGAGTGCACAAAACAGTGTGATAGAAAGTGCTTGTTCGAAAAGCAAATGGAGGCCTAATTTAGCAAAGTGCAAAATACCTTCAGCCATTAAAATGATTGCAACTAGAGGAAAGATGTGCTTGACAGTGAAAGTGATGGGAAAGATTAGCGAAGCACCTCTGTGCACTTACATTCCAAGCAGAAGGTTTAATGGGGTCTTTTTTGTCTTTCTGCCAAAGCACCTCAAAATACAATAAAAAGCAATTAATGGTATGCATTATTACAGCTTTAAAATGCTTTAATGGGAACTTTGAACCAAGCTGACAATATAAAAATCTCCCTAAAATAGCACAAGTCTTGCACAAATCTGATTTGCTAAAATGGCTTGTAATGGTTGGAAAAGAAGCGCTGTTCCACACAGGACAAACTGAGGATCCCATGTGTAAAAAAAAAAAAAACATGCCAACCAGCCTGCTGTGAAGCCAGGTCCTCTAGTACAAAGCAGCTGGGATTCACTTAGTGTGTCTTACATGCATCAGTGGAGTATAAACAGTAATTCACTCACCCGTCCTGGCGTTCATTGTTGCTGGTGTACTCTGGTTGCTACCTTTCATAGCAGAAATGCCAATGCCGTACTCTGTGCCTGGCAGCAGGTCTGAGGCACAAAGACAGAGAAGGAATCTGTTACTAATTTAACAGACAATATAGCAGGACAAAACATCCCACAACCTTGTTTCACACTCTTCTTCTCACATGCATGTCAATTATATGGAGTTAGTTTTCTTCACAACAGCCAAATTAACTCTACATTGGTGATGGGAACCCGAAAAAAATTACATGTACATCAGGAAAAAAAAATAAAAAATCAGTACGTCCACAGTGGATTTCTCAAGCTAAAGAAATACGATGATGAGGAATGCAAATGAGCAAGAAAGTGACAGAGATTATTAATAGAGATAAAATGAGAGTGAAAGAGAAGGACTGAGGGTGGAGGCAGCATTGATTGCAATGGCCCAGCAGAATAACACAAGGACCTTTTTCCTCTTTTCTTTTGCCGGCCGTGCCCTTTCCAACACTGTGGCCTTTCAGAAAAAAAAAAAAAAACATTCCAGCTGACCGCTCCTTACTGACAGCCTTTCAGTACGCCCGCAGGACAACACGCATTTCTACAGATACAATCAGTAGCCCCGTCAGCCAAGTGTTAGCTCTGGAGATAATCCTGTCATGTTAAACACACACAGGCCCTTCCCAGCTTCTTCAGTACACATTAGATGCACTGTGCTCATACTGCAGGCATAAGGAAAAACACTGCACAGAAACTAAAGATGTGATGATACAGTACAGCAAATACTTCAATAAAAATTGCCTACGCAACAAATGAATAAAAGAAAAAAAAAACACATCACTTCTCACTTACCTGTGAGGGAGGTCTTAGTGGTGGCTCCCTCATTGCGTGGTACAATGACTTTATCATACTGGTCTCCTGCTAAAGTGCTGTACACCACCTGGTAGGCCTCCACCTAAATTGAAACATATATATATATTAATCATTTACAACACTAAACTGAAGGAAACATTTGTGTATGGCTTTAACAAAATGAAGGAAATATAAGGCTTTTAAGCGACCAGCAAAAGCAGCTTTAAATTGGTTCATAGAAGAAATGCTTTATTTTGCATTAGCCCAGTATGATATTTGTCTCTCTGCCAACACTCATCAACATCAACAATCATGAGGATAAATACATTTGTGCTTACACATTTGTGCACTTTTGCACTACCACCACTACACACACTCTACCATAGCACCCTATCATGGTCATTGCATCACATGGTCACTCCATACCAGTACCAGACCTTTGTAATCACTTCACAAATTGTTATTACTTTAAATTTCTGTGAGTGAGTTTTGTGTGTTTGTTTTGTTATGGTTGTCTAAGCTACTTGATGCATTACACTACCCTCAAGATAAATAAAGTATCTATCTATCTATCTATCTATCTATCTATCTATCTATCTATCTATCTATCTATCTATCTATCTATCTATCTATCTATCTATCTATCTATCTATCTATCTATCTATCTATCTATCTATCTATCTATCTATCTATCTATCTATCTATCTATCAGCATTTATTTACTACATTGTCATTCAGAATAAAACTTTAAGTGACCACTTGAACTCAGTAAATGTGTTCACTACATTTCCGGTATTGGCATTTACCAAGCTGACAAAATGCAGACACGCCTGTGTGCGATGATAAAGTGCTTAACACAACAAGACAGAGGTTTTAAAAATGGGAGGAATAAAAATCCGCTTTAGTATAAGTACGCAGGAAGGGTCAAGGCAGGGTGAAGAAGGTCCGGGGATTAAGGGCAAATTAGTTGTTAATTTTACAATAACATAATTATTATGTACTTAGAGATCTAAGGGGCACCTACAGGTTGTGCATAGATCCAGTAGAAGCTATAAAGTATTTCAGGATAGCCCACTTCATTTATTTAAAAAATAAACAATTATATAAACAATAAAACACAAGCGACAAAGGTTTTCGCAGAAGGAGAACCTTATGTCGGTATGTTAAGCATAAATATCTTCCAGTGGTGGAAGAAGTATTCATAATATTTACTCAAGTAAAAGTACAGAGGTATATTCAGCAAACTGTACCTAAATAATAATAATAAAAAAGTACTTATTTTGAGCCCTTTGAGTATTTTATCTATATTATATAAGATTATTATTGAATGATTCAATGTAGCTATATTTTATATTATCTTATGTGGTTTGACCTATACCCATTGCATCATATGTTATGCCCTTTAGTTTTTGCCCCTTTGTTTTTTGTAAAGTAAGTAAAATTGTTAGTGCAGTAGAAATATATAAATTACACAATTAATAAAATAATAAGTACATAGGTACACATCTTTAATAAATGTACTGTTACTTTTCAGCACCGATAGGTTCATATTACTTGCAAATGTTCTATCATTTTACCCAGATCTAGATTGTAAACCGCCATCAAAATACAGGCAGCGTTTAAAAAAAAAAAAAAAGACAGAACTGACATTGAATTTACCAAACTTTGTTGTGTTGTCTGAAAAAAAACGGACGAAAAACAAAATCATACAATTTTTTTTTTACTCTGAATGCTATTTTTTTTGCCATGTCTAATTACCTCAGCCTCACTGTTTTCCCATTCAAGCTCCAGGGTGGTGGAGGTCTTGGACAACAGCCGCAGGTTCTTGGGGGCATCGATCTCTGAGAAGAACGATAAAGCTGACAATGTTGGGGAAACTGAGACCAATTCGCAGGATTGTGAAAAGCAAACATCAGTGGTTAAAACATCATCAGACAAAGATACAGTGTCCAACTGTTAATTACTTTAGCTGTTTATATCTAATAATTGATATAGTGTTACCAATTTTAGCAAGATTTTATTTCATTTGAAATAGTTACTCAGAAATCATATGCATACCTTTTACCTTCAATGTAGCTAAAAGTAGTCATTTTGATGAAGTTTTCAAATTGTTTCACAAATAATGTACTCTTTTACTTGTTTTTTGAGTGTAGTAATTCCCTTGAATAGATGCTCACTACAATCAAGGATCACAGGATCAAACACACCACTATCACCACATTTGCTTGCCGTCAGACCTCACCGGTAGTAAATTCAGTGGAAATGGATCCGCTTTCATTTCCTTTTCTCACTCCGCTCACAGACACCTCATAACGCGAGCCAGGACGCAAAACCTGTGAAACAAAAACAACAACAACAACACAAGGACAGTTTAGTCTGTTTAATCTCTTTGCATGGATTTTTTTGTTTGTCTTGGTTTAATCTCCAGACACAGATAGGGGCAGACTGTGTGATTAGATAATTTAACAAGCATGACACCCCCAGATAGTAGGTGAGTCCACATTATGTGTCTGTATGATCAGATCTGTGACACCACAACGTGATAAATTACACGCGCACACACACACACGCACACACACACACACACACACACACACACACACACACACACACACACACACACACACACACACCACTCACCTGCAGGGAGTATTGGCTGAGTGTGGGCTGGAGGCGGAAGGTGGTCCGTGGACCCTCTCCTCCCACCAGGCCGTAACGTAACACGATCTGATCAATCTTTGCTTTTGGTGGTGTCCACTCCACAAACGCCACGGTGTCTGACACGTCCCGCACAATCAGCTGAGTGGGGCCATCAATCACTGAAAAACAAAGACAGAAAGAAAGAAGAATTATTGAGTCCTGCTGCTGTGTGTGGTTGCTTTGTCCACCTTGTCATCTATTACTGCACTTTCTGACTTGATTTTTGTACTCAATTTAACACCTTATTTTTGGTTGGATACCAAAATGCACCATTTTTTTTTTTTAATTGCTCTTAGTAGAGATGCAACTTATAATTGTTTTTATTGTAAGAACATGCTGATGTGTTTCTCAATGTATTAATTGGTCAATAGAACTTAAGGAAATTATGAAAAATGCCTGTGACAATTTCATGAAGCCCAAGGTGATGTCATTGCATTGCTTGTTTTGTCCAACTAACACTCCCCAAGATATTCAGTGTATTGTCACATAAAGGGAGTATTTAGATTAAATTACATCAGATTCAACTTCGTCGACATATGTCACAAGTAAATAGCAACGCAATATAGTTAGTGTCTAACCAGAAGTGCCTAAGCAGTGATTAAATAACGTATTAAATAGCATCTGCTACAGTACATACACATTTCCTGATCGTTTTGGCTTCTGACCCCTTAAACTTAAGCAGTGTCTACATGTGACCCCTCACCATGAGTCAAAAGTGTCCAAGTTACAAGTAAGTTTTGACATCTAATCTTCTGAGATTGTCTCATTTAAATACATTTTGAGGCCAAAAGAAGTAAAACTATTTGATATTTTACAAGAACATAACATTCAATTCCATCTTGTAAATCCAGATTTATGTTGTGACCCACTGGAGAGGTCCCTAGGTTCTAGGGAATCACTGACATTTCATTTTTTTTTTAAAAGCAGCAACTCTTCCCACCTGAGAAGCTGAGAATGTTTGGCATGCTGAAACAATGCTTAAAAGACATTAGAAATTATATAGAGATAATAGACAACTCATAGAAATTTATAATCAAATAATCAAAAATAATCAATGTCTACAAAATCCCATTTTTCTTTCAACAAAAGAAACTTCTTCGTCTAACCACATATAACCACAAGCAGCGGTACAAGAGCTTATATTTAACTTTTGGTTAAATTTTGGTTTTGAAGAAAATCAAAAGAATCCTAATCAATCCTAAACATTTGGTGCCAACTTTTGGTTTGGACACACTTTAGTTAATATCAACAGGAAATCTAAAATGGAATACGTATTATGAAAGGATGAATATGAAATATGGAAAGGTAGTTCATGTTAACTGCCCAAGCTTATGCAGTGATAGATCTGGATTAGTTATCAGAAAAAAAGCTGTTCTCTGACAGCCAAGCATGTAAAGCTTATCAGACCTGAAACACGGCGAGACAAAAGGCTTTATCTGTGCGAGATGTAAAACATAAGCTGTGATTAAAGTCTTTCCATGTTGACTGCTGAAAAACAACACTTATTCGATGTGAAGACCTGAAAACACATTACCCGTGATGACGAAAACCCATTTCAGAACAGCACAGCTCCAGGATCACAGGGACTAATAAAGCCCTCCACCACGATAAGGTGGTGATTCTCAGAGAGGTGCCCAATCTGAACCGGAGTGGTGCTTTGTTATTGGACTTCTGAGCTAGTCACGGATTGGCCATTACAAACACCATGTTCAAGCATAGGGTGACTCATTCATGAGTGTACTTGGTGCCACAGAAAACTCAGCATGTTCTCATTGTTGACGTCAATGCAAAAAAATGTAATGGGGTGTAAGATAATGTGATAACAGGCAATCTATTTCATTATACTGTTAATTATGTCTTCACAAAAGCTATGGTGTGACATCTATTACTTCAACACTTTTCTTGATGATTTCTATTGCAGTTAAATGGGGCTCATTTAAGCTAAAATGTACATAGCAAATTACATTTATGCACAGATTCTGACAATACATTTGATTTTGAATTATCCAAATAAGTTTGAAAAAGGGGACAACATAATTTAATATTGATGAAGCAAACCAAATAGCACAAGACACAATGTTTAGTTAAAAACACGTTTTAAATTTAAAGCACCATACAATGCTGTGAAAGTACAATTATTCTCTATTGGTAGACCCTGGGTAAACAAATTTCACACACTAAGCAACACTGGACCATACTTTCTTGAAGCTTTTGAGATCTAAATAAGTTTCAGACTCAGGCTTGACATATTACCGGTCCACCCCGATCGTTGATACATAAGAAATTGGCCCCCTGGGTCTCATCCTAGAAGACATTTTGTGGAAGACAGTTGCTGAGATCCTGTTCCCACATCAGCTGTCCTCTCCCTCTGGTTTTCCTCCGACTCCTAATAACGCTCACTCGTCTCAGAGGAAGGATAAATCTTTGTTATGAATAATTGAGTAACTTTAAATTTGTCTTTTCCTCTTTCTTTATCCAATAAGGTGTCCTGCAGTGGGCCGCCGTGAAAAATTAATGACAGGGTGCCATGAATTATTAATCGATACTCAATTACAACCCACGGAATGAACAACGAATTGACAGGAAATTGATGGTGTTTTGACTGCACACATCAGAGTTTGAATTGTTATGGACGAGGTTTGAATTGGATCTATTACAGCTGTCTAGTAATAGCGTCAGCTGGGTAAGGAGTGGGGGCAATACCTCAGTGAGGTTTACATCAGGGACATAAATGGTGGCAGACCAACAAATATGTCAAGATGACACTCGCTACTTATGCCAGGGTACTGAGCTTTGTGTGTGTGTGTGTGTGTGTGTGTGTGTGTGTAGGGAATACTATGCAACATTTGTTACTAAAGTGAAAGGTTGATTTTTTTTTGACTGAAAAAAAGAAAATTGAAGTGCTGACAGTTATAACACTCAATTAATCATTTGAGCCTTTTATCAGGTACAATTGCCAAACATTTCTTCTTTCAGCTTCTCTAATAGGAACCCCTGCAGTTTTTTAAGATGCTTTAAGATGTCACATTGGGTTTATTCGACTTATTGATTTAGCTTAAAAAATGTTGCTGTGCTGCCCACATGTATTATAAATGTGAAATTACCATTTTGTGGTATTATATATGCATATGTTTAGAAATGGCAGTGACTAGTTGGTTGTATAGATCTTCCTCAGGCAACTCATAACTTATGTTCAAGCCCCTGAAAACTTGGTTTTAAATCTTAAAGGGTTACTTTGCAGATTTCAAACAATGCATTTTGCTTCATCTGGCAGATCTCTGCAGACCTCCGCCTCTCTGCTCCACAGGGAGCTGAGGGCACTGGCTTCACCGAGGGAAGCCAAACATCATTCATCTAAACACACTGCCCACACCGCCATGACACAGAGTGAGATTTACATCAGCAAAATATTGTTTTAAACATTTTTTTTTTCTCATTTATTAAGGGAACGTTTCAAATCTGATCTATTGTAAAATAATGAGTCACCATTGTCAAACTGAACACCCACTTGGACCCAGTGAGAAGATAACAGACAAAAACACAAATACAGAAATATGGGTTACACTTTACTTGAAGGTATCTATATAAGAGTGACATGACACTGTCATAAACGTGTCATAAAATTTATAAACAAGTCATAAATGTTTATGACAAGATACCTTCAAGTAAAGTGATACCTAATCATGTCAAGTGAAATAGCCAAAAGAGTTTCTCGCTTTGGCAGAAATGTAAAAAAGTAAAAAGCTGAGTGAGAGAATAGGTTTTTAGGGACATTAATGATATATTTTGGCAATGCCATAACAGTAATACATAGGACGTTATGGTTCTATCTCTGCACACAAGCTTCATTTGTAGGAAACCAGGAGGCATTCTAATTCACAAACTTCCTTTAATCTGACAGAGAGGTGAATGTATTTTTATTTTTATCATGTTTATCTTTATAGTTTACATTTATACGTACATGTTGTGACAGTGGCAGTGACTGGCTGGCTTCGACCCTGGTCTCGGAGTGCCACCAGGTTAATGGTATACTCCTCCCCTGGTCTCAAACCAGTCTGCAAGAAGTAAGTGATGGTGCTGGGCAGCTGTGCAGTCATCCCTCCATCATTGTCCTTGGAAAATACAGAAGGTATGAGGTGAATGATGAGATGAAAAGCTCTGTTTGCATATTTTGAGTAAATGACAGCTACTGTGTGGCTTTAACTTCTTCTCTCAGTGGAGATAAGGGATCTGGCAGAAAAGACTATCCCCACCAGTAAAGGGCCGCCCACACCAACAATGATAACTATAACAATAACCATAAATCTATAGTTTTAAAAATGGTTCACAACTATAACAACAATTACAGGGGCGAATTAGGTTGTCGGGATCACTTTCAGAGCGATTTGATGTCACAGAAACCACTGAGAGTGAATCTTGTGTTTTGGATGTGAACATCATACTATTGGGGCCCTATCTTGCACGATGCAAGTGTCTTTGCTAGCTAAAGACCAACGCAGTTGTCAGTTTCCCGTCCAGTGCCCACGTCGTGTAAATAGCATATACACCTGCACCCATGGGCATGCTGGTCTTACAGGGAGGTTTGTTCAGGTGAATTCTTGGTGTATTGTTATCTTGAGGCAGCGGAAAGTGCACACCATTGACTAACAAAAACCTGGTCTAAAGTCAATAATGCAGCATTTCATTACTATTTTAACAGCGCATTCATAAAATGCACAAGCACGCTACGCTTGTTACACACACAGGGATGTGCAGCAGCACACAAACATGCAGAAGATTGAAAATAAAAATATTATAATGTGAAATAGTATTATGATATGATCTGCTTGCGCGATTTCACTTCACGCACTAGCGGATCCGTTTCTTCTCCTGAAAATCTCTCCTTCCTGCTCAGCAAATCCGCCATCATAATAGCAATGCGCCAAGGTACAAACGCGCCTGGCTTTTAAAGGGAATGGGAGATGATACGCCCAAAACACACCTATGAATTAATGAAGACACTAAGTGCACCCAGCACACAAACCCTTTTTGACGCCGTTAAACTTGTACATCCCTAAATGCACTTGCGCCAGGCGCTTCACGCCGTGCGATTAGATCGTTAAAATAGGGCCCAAGGTGTTTTTGTTCCGGCGCTCTGCACAGATCTGACTCCCGCCCTCCTGCTCTCATCCCCGGCACTCTGGAGCTCTGTGCACCGCTGTAGCCTGGAGAAGGCAGCAGTGTCGGCGACCCAGGGACCGTCAGCAGACTTTTTTTGGTTAATAAAACATACCTGAATTCACAAATATGTAGGATATTACTACAGACATTCCTGTTATCTTACATTGCAAAGGCTGCTGTATTATGTATTGTAGATATATTCTATGCTGTACATTGCTGTATACTTCTGAGTTATTTATTGTGACTGATTTGTACATTTGTGGATGATTTAGCACCTTAAATTCCCAAAGTATGTGGCGCATGCATTCTACAGTGATATTTCTCAGGACATATTCTGCAGAGGCAGCACTGTGTAAATTTCCAAACGCCTGTCACTCATCCATATGGAGCCTCTGCTATTCCCAGATGTTCTTAGAGAGCCAGTGTTGCACATACACTTCCTGCCGACAGACAGATGTTATACCTACTGCTGCTCCAAGATCCCCAAAAGCCTGTGCTATGAAGGCTCATATTAAAACATGTAACAGCTTGCTACTTTCCTGAATCAAAACTGTAATTAGAGATTCATTCCATTTAATCACCTCAGCTAAATTACTAGGGTGGGCAGTAACACACAGCGGTAATGTTCCAATAACAATTGGTTCTTAATCTAAAAAATAACACTGTTAAAAGCAAAATTATACAGAATGAATCACCATAACAGTATATCCACTCTCATCTCCAGTGTCAGTTCGCTTATAATTAGTCATCATTCTATCTGCTGACAAGGTCACTTAGATGAGGAACGACTGAAGACGTTTTTTTTCGTCCTTGTGGAAGTATTTTTATTACTTTAATACAAATCATTTTATCTGTTTGATTGCCCATTTATGCTTCTTGGTGAATTATTAGGGCAATTTACTTTTTCAGGTTTGTCAGCATGTAATTATATGTATATCAATAATCCTCAAACTATTTCACGAAAAAAATATAATCTTAGATTTGAAATGTATTGCAGCAATGATTAATATCTTTATAATTTTACTGCAAAATAGAATATCAAACATCAGATTGTTTAAATCAGTTCTTTTGTGAACTTTAATGTTCATTATGTTTATTTTTGGCCAAGCACCCGCACGCTTAAAGCTAATTACAGTACACATAGCTGAAAGATTTACAGGGATAAACATGTAACTATTCTCTGATAAACTACGATAAGCAGATTGCCAGACAGAGAATGAGGAAAAAAGGCAAGGATACTAAAGAGATATTAAAATTAAAAAATACAATAACTGTGTGTGACAACTTGCAGACTGAGGTAGGCCCACAGTTAGATACAGAACTTGACAGTATAGTCAAAGGCCAAGATCACCCGATTTATACAGACAGCCATGGAGATCATGGGACTCCATCAACAGTCCAGTCTTCAGGCTATATTTCGACAAATCATTATCATCTCCGATCCAACTCATCTTTCTCCACTTGGAGTCTCAGCTCCTACCGCAGGCCTCCCCTAAGGCACCACAGTGTCCTTGTCCCCCTATCCATTAAAGCCCTTAACTCCACCTAGGCTAACATATGTGTATGCTGTTGTCTTATTGTCAGTTATCACTGTTAAATATTTTTTTAATGTGGTTTTATAATGCATTGTGATGTACAAGGCAAATTTTACACTGGGACAAAAAAGTCTATTGCATGGCACTGTCTCTTCTTCCCAGGAGTGAAGTCACAAAGTGCATCTGAACAGTGTTATAAGCATGACTTGTCATCATTTCGACTTTATGTAGACATAATTTCAACAAATTCTTTATGTAAAGAGAATACTGCAGATTTTCACAGCCTTGTCATGTGTGTATCTTTGACCATGTGCTTGACTATTTAACATGAATCACAATGTTGAGATAATTCAGGGAAACCCTAATCAACATGCAAGGTCATGTGTGTGTTTGTGTGTGATTTCCATTTAAAAAGAAAACTATAGCAGCTTATCCAACAATGAAAACAAAACAAAAATTTAAAAGGAAGCTTCCAGGAAACTAAAAGAGCTCTGGTGTCTTTGAAAAAGTCACATAAATTATATCAATCAATACTGCTAACTAAAAATACTTCTTCCGCCCCTATATAACTGGAATACTATTAGAACTAAGATAACACCAGTACAGTTCTACTGGCAGCAGTATTGACTGAGTGATTGCTTTACAGCTTTATCAATTTGTTACAAAAAAGCCAACAATATAACATGTTATATGGCATGGTAGGTATGTGCTGGCAGTATGATATTTTTATTGGAGTGTCAGATATATAGTGTAGCTGTTTCTAACAGTGTTAACGGCAGGTCTCAAATCTTGCCCTGCCTCTCTCTCTCTCTGTTTCCTTTTCACAGAGTAGTGAGTTCTGTGTTTGTTCGCATAGGCCAAAGCTTTCATGCCTACTTCCATTACGAGATTGTCAAAATTCACAATCCCCATTGCTGGATTAAATCCGCAGGGGGGCGGGACTGCCAACACATAATATGATTTCCCCCGTGGCTGGAGCGGGGAAGGAGAGCAAGGAAAGATAGAAGGAGTAACACTTACAGAAAGGGGTGGAAGAGGAAGAGAGAGGTGAAGGAGAAAGAAAGGGATAGAGGGTACCTTCAGGTTAGAGAGAAAAAGGGCTGGTGATACTGACCAAGAGGTGTTGGATGGAAAGAAACAAGAGATTAGGAGGAAAGGGTGGAGGGATGGAATCTGCTAGATGAATAGAGAAACGGAAGATTAGGTAGAAAGAGAGAGGAAGGCTAAAAGCAATACAATGAAATTAGGAACCCTACTGTTTTTTTTCCATTCAAAAAATGTTCTTCCCTTAAAACGGCTTGAAATAAACACAATAAAAGCATCTTAACATCAGATTTGAGGCCGGACCAAAGGACATCTCCCCCTGAGAACACCATAACAGAGAAAACCAATTACTGTGAGAGGGCAAAAGATTAGAGTGGAGAGAGTACCTGAGTTTACAGCAAGAATTAGAAGAAGAAAGGTTTTTGCTTTATGGCTTTGAACATGGCCTTGCTATGGTTTTGGAAAGGGTTATTCTAGAAAAAGGGTTTAATGGCTCATCCGACTAATAGCCAATAAGCTTAAGCCAATCCGCTTGTCTTGAGCAAAACCCCCAAGAAAACCTAAATCCATCCAGTTATTTGTCCTAATGTTTCTACACATACATTTAAATTCATTTAGAGATTGGAATTAGGGGGATTTGAAAATAATTATTTTCAATCAAGAATATTTTGTTCGGACAACCAGCAACATACAATAAAAAAATACTGGTGTTTGCATGTGTGAAAGTGGGCAAGTCTGTCATTTGCTGATGATTCATTGCAAAAAAAGTCAGCCTTTTTTCCTTTTGTTTGTCTCGCACAGAAGGACACTTGTCTTTCAGAGCGGCCACAAACCCTGAGTGTTCACACAGCTTTACTCTACCTTAGGGATGAAGCTGATCTCCCATCCATCGAAGGAATAGTAGAAGGGTAACCACTGGACCTCCACCGACGTCTCTGTGATAGATTTGAAGACTAAACCACCTGGATTGGAGAGATCTGGAGGGGTAGCCGGAGATGTATTATTTTTCTTCAGTGACCCACACATCCAATAAATCACTACTCCATCTCATGCTGAAGTTGTCCACTGCTGAACCTTTCTCTTTTACATTCAATTTGCTGTTCTGTTCTCTCTGTTTTGATTTATTTCCTTTGTTTCCATCACCTTGATGCTGCACTAAATGTTTGGATTATTAATTAACTGGTGCATTTTGCGTTTTGTTATACATATTAAACTTAAAATAACAACCAGTTGTTTTTCTTCCTCTATATGATATGCTTTTGGTAGTACTGATGATTGTTATATTAACCCCCCTCACCCCACCCCCTTCAATTACTTGGGTTAAAACAGATGACTCATACTTTAATATGGCAAAATGCTAAAATTACTTTTTTTCACAAGCAGCCGTGTCATCATAAATCTTTCCAGATAATCAAATACTACATTTCGTAATTATGTTTAGCAAAGGCAACCCAACAAATCATATCGTATATGAAAAATGGTTACATCAAACTTCATTGCCCTAAATTGACTTTATAACTCCAAACTCTGCTATCACTGAAATTAAAGTCACGTATCTGTGACATGAAGGATAATTTTACCAAGACTGAACTAACGGCAACACACAGTTTGTAACCAGCTGATGAAGAGTAGATACAATATTCTGTTAGCCACTGAATATATGCTATTACTTATGCAGGGGTTCAGTGAGATAGCGTACCCCTGATGAACATAGAGGCAGCTAGCACGTTTCTCTGTAAAAACCGATAATCTGGCATTAATCGGCCAGGAGGTACACATTCAGAAGGCGTTTGTATGTGTGTGTGTGTGTGTGTGTGTGTGTGTGTGTGTTTGAGTCTGAGTGACACTGAGCAGATGTTACAGGTAGGAATCACAACCAGTTGGCACAGAAGAGCAGGTGGTATTCTCACTCTGTTGACACTAAGAAGTATCTTGGGGAGGCTTTTACAAAAAAGAAAGGTGAGAGTGACAGGGTGTGTGTGCATCCGCATGAACGGCTGTGTCCATGTGAGAATGCATGTACAGCACTGAATGAGATTTTATGAGATACTGATTTGAGGTATTACATTTATATTCCGTTGGCCATGAAGCAAGCATGACAACATTTTGTCAAAACGACCCACAGGGCTGCACTTACAGGTTGAAACAGTAATGCTGGCAGGGACGCTGATACTGTTGTTAATGACAGCAAACACGTTGATGTTGTACTCCATGCCTGCCTCCAGGCCTGAGATAGTGCAGGTGGTGGTATTGCCGGGAATCCTTATCTCAAGTTGCACACCTGACAGAGTGACAGGTAAAAAGATTTTATTTTTTCGAATCAGTGGATGCTTTCAAGACATTTTGAATCAACTGAAACTTCAATTACAATCTTTCTTGCCTTGAAAGGCCAGCACAGCTCTGTACGTACCTCCAGGGCTGCTTGGTGTGTAGGTCACTAAGAAATCTGTCATCACAACTGACCCCTCCCACTCCACATCAACAGTGTTATCAGTCACACCTCGTATCTTCAAGTTCATGGCCGGTGCCACTGTTGAGACAAAGAAAAAAACACAAATTATGTTTAAACAATTGCTATTTTATGTTGATGACAATGATAATTATAAAATGTAACCACTGTATCACCTTTAGAGTAACTTAGTAGTGTCATAAGTAGAGCCGGGAGCGATGTGGCCTATAAATAATATCACATTATTTTAAGGCTGCATCGCGATACACAATACATATCTCAATATTTTGAAAATGTCCTTCCTTTGGCGCTTTCCTTCTTTTTGTTGTCCCACAGCTTCCCACCAGCTACAAAAACACACACTTTACACGTCACACACACACACACTTACCCAGCAGAGTGATCTGGATGGGTGGGGGAGTGCATATGCCGGAAGCTTAAAAGAAATATGGCAAGGTTTCCATGATTCCTAATTTCAGTGTAGACGGGACAATGTCAGTGTAGACATCTTGTCTGCCAACCCCAACCCAGAGCTTCATAGATAAAAGATCACTCACAAGAAAAATTATAATTGATATGACTTGTAGACGTTTGTTCTAGCTGGCAAAGCACTGAACTTTAACTGAATCAACTTAGATCTTTGTACTGCAAAAGCTAAACAGTGGCTGCATGGTTTGGGACATAACTGCCAGTGGTACAACTCCTGTGAATCTCAGGTTTGAAAAGTAATTATCACTATTTCCAATGCACAGAACATCGCTACATTTGCCATCATCTCGCTTACTAAAAAAATTTAGTTGTTGCATCTGTAATCTTTAAAATGATAGACAGCATTACGTATGTGCGTGCCAGACAGTAAAAGAAGCCGGTGCTTGTGGCAACAAGATGCTGAGTGTTTACATCAGAGGGAGATACACTGTCATTCACTCAGGCTGAAGTGGAGACCGTCAAGCCATAAGCCAGAGAGGTGGTGTTGAATATAAATGTGGAGGCATAAACAAGAGCTGCCACTGCCAAAAAAACAACAAGAAGGAGGGGGGAGGGGGGATAGGTGAAGGACATAAAGGAGGAGAGGACGAGACAGAAGGTACAAACAGTTTGAGTTGGAGAAATGAAGAGATGGATACACAGATACAGGACAGACGAGAAAAAGACAAGATGGGCCTCGGAGAGTAAAAGACTAACATAAAAAGGCAGTTAAACAGGAGAAAATGAGGATGAAACAGAAAAAAGAGACAGAGAGGGAATAAAATTGAGTGTTATAGTGTGATAAACAACCTCTCACCCCCTCATCATCTCTACATCCTGTGATACAGGACTCTACAACACAGCACTGAGTCCTCCTCGGGGGAACCAATGGACACTCTAGTAGCCGTTTCAGCTACATTCTCACACACTCGACAGATGGGCGCATACTGCACAGTAGCTTGCTCATTTCGAAACAGTGAACCTGCACTGGGGACAAATCCTGCAGCATTCCCCTAGCTGGATTTTTTCAATTAATTAGACTCAGCTTTGTCACGTATATGAAGTGAATAACAAATCAAACGAAGGAGCAATAATCCACGGAGTAGAGAAGAGTGATTGAATGAGGTCATGCAAGGAGGCTGAACAGACGAGCTGCTTGAAAGTAAAGACATTAACTCTAATAGAAAGTGAAGGGCAAAGTCCCAAATTGGCACTGAAAGGTTAGTCAGAGAAACTTTTTTACTAAACATAAGATAGAGAAGCATTGAGCATCTCAACGTGTTGTTGCCTTGTGTGCTTATTAGAAACATTATCTCACAGTTAAAATGCTTAAGTACATACATTGAACTTTACAAATACACTGGTTATATTACCTATATATTTAAGAGCTAACTAAATTAAAGTACATTCACTCCTTAATTTCCTTCTCGATTTAAGGACAATTGTAAAACCATTTCTCAGGTATGTATCTTTTCTAAGGTTTGCTTCAATATGGCAACTTGCTGAAGGTTATTCAGGAATCTCGCCTGGGGTCTTTAAGTCTCATTAGGTCTGATCAGTATGCTATCATCGGCAGATACAGCAGTATGTACTGAACTTAAACCTTCAAGTTGAAACTCCAGCTGACAACGAAGGTCAGCGCATCATCAGAGACTAACTTACCTTCAGGCCACTCTATGTAATGGCATTTCTCCACGTTCTCCTCAATTTGCTTTTGTCTAAACCTGTAGTGTGAAGTACAATATGTTGGCATTTGTGTGTAATAGAAAACATCGGAATAAGACAAAGCTTTAATGCTCATCTGTTTTTAGTTTCCACTTTTCAATGAGTCAAATATTAATAATAATAATAAATTGAATTTATATAGCGCTTTTCTCAAACTCAAAGTCGCTTTACAGACTAGAATAGATAAATAAAAAAAAAAAAAAACTAAGGATAGGTAGAACAGAAGAGATGGGTCTTGAGAGAGGACTGAAAAATGGTGAGGGACTCAGAGATGCGGATCTCATGGGGGAGGGAGTTCCAGAGCCTGGGAGCTGCCCTAGAAAAGGCTCTGTCCCCAAAACTGCGGAGCTTTGACTTGGGGACAAAGAGGAGACCGGCTGAAGCGGATCTGAGGGACCGTGAAGGTTGGTAGGGGGAGAGGAGCACAGTGAGGTATGATGGGGCAAGGTGGTGGATGGCTTTGTAGGTAAGGACCAGGATTTTGTATATGATCCGGTGAGAAATGGGAAGCCAGTGTAGCTCTTTTAGAACCGGAGTGATGTGGTGCCAGGATGTGGAGCGGGTGATGAGTCGTGCGGCTGAGTTCTGAACCAGTTGGAGCCTTTTAATGGAGGTGGAGCTGATGCCGAGGAGTAGTGAGTTGCAATAGTCAAGTCGTGAGGAGATGAAGGCGTGAATAAGTCTTTCGGCAGCAGAGGGAGTGAGTGAGGGTCTGATTTTGGCAATATTTCGAAGGTGAAAGAAGGAGGTTTTGATGACCTGACGAATGTGAGGCTCAAGGGAGAGGGTTGAATCAAATATCACACCAAGGTTGCGGGCCTGGGGAGATGGGGAAACAATGGTGCCGTCAATGGTGAGAGTGAGGTTATTGGCTTTGCAGAGAGTGGATTTGGAGCCTATGAGGAGGAATTCTGTTTTATTGCTGTTTAGTTTGAGGAAGTTGTGGTGCATCCAGGTTTTGATCGCTGACAGACAGGAGATGATGTGGGAGAGGGGATTCAGGGGGAGTTGGTGCTGAGGTAGATCTGGATGTCATCGGCATAACAGTGAAAGTTCAGGTTGAAATGGCGGAGTATCTGACCAAGGGGAGGATGTAGATGATGAAAAGAAGGGGACCAAGTACGGAGCCTTGGGGAACGCCTTGGTAACTGAGGCAGTAGCAGAGGTGTGATTATGAAGGGAGATGAAATGAGATCTGTCAGAAAGGTAGGAGCGGAGCCAGGTGAGTGCAGTACCTTCGATACCAAGGTCTTTGAGTCTGGTGAGCAGGATGTTATGGCTCACAGTATCGAAGGCTGCACTCATGTCAAGAAGAATAAGGATATTGAGGGAACCGGTGTCAGCAGAAGTGAGTAGGTCGTTGAAGACTTTGAGCAGAGCAGTTTCTGTGCTGTGGAGGCGAAAACCAGATTGGAAGGGTTCAAATTGGTTATTGGCAAGGAGATGAGTTTGTAGTTGTGAGGCAACAAGACGTTCGAGGTTTTTGACAGAAAGGGAGGTTGGATATAGGGCGGTAATTATTAAGGGAAGAGGGATCCAGACCGGGTTTTTAAGGACTGGGGTGACAGCAGCAGTTTTGAAAGCAGAGGGGACAATTCCAAGGGACAGGGAGGAGTTGAAGAGGTTAGTGAGGTAGGGGAGAGAACGGGAGGCATAACTTCAAGAGAGGAGTAGGAAGGGAGTCCAGTAAGCAGGTAGTGGGTTTGGAAGAGCTGATGAGTTTAGATATATCGGAAGTGGTGACCAGGTCAAACTGGGAGAGGAGGCAGTGTGGAGGAGGAGAAGGGAGGTCAGGCTGGGTAGGGAGAGGAGGGTCCGTAGTAGGCGCTGGAGTAGATACTGGGAGGTCAGATGCAGGGGATAGAGACTGATAAATGGTGTTGATTTTGTCTGCAAAAAGTGAAGGAATGAGTTGCAGAGATCAGGAGAAGTAGGTGGGGTGTTAGTCCGAGGCTTGATGAGGTTATTCATTGTGGAGAAGAGGGTTCTGGAGTTATGACAGGGGTTGGTGAAGATGGAGGAGAGGTAGGCAGATTTGGCAGAAATGAGAGCCTCTTTGTAGGCAGTGAGGTGGAGTTTATAGGCTTCATGGTGGACTGTGAGAGATGATTTTTTTGTCAGGCGTTCAAGTTGGCGGCCAGTTTGTTTCATTTTCCGGAGAGCAGGTGTGTACCAGGGTGACGAGGTGTTGAAGGTGACGGTTTTTGTTTTGAGGGGGGCCAAAGAGTTAAGGGACAAAGACAAGACGGAGTTGAGGTGGTTTGTGAGATCATCAGGTGAGGTGAGGGTAGAGTCCAGATGAAGAGTGGAGGAGAGCAGGTCAGAGAAATGGTGGGGATCAATGGATTTAAGATTGCGGAAGGTGATTTCTCGAAGGATGCGTGGGCGTGGGGTTGGAGAAGGAATGATGAACCGTATCAGTTTATGATCAGAGAGGGGAAAGAGGCATGGATGGAGGTCCAGCACAGGCAGGTTGATGGAGCAGACCAGGTCGAGGATGTGTCCTTTGTCATGGGTGGGGAATGTGACATGTTGGATGAGAGTGAAGTTGTCCAGTAAAGTGGTGAATTCCGATGACAGCTTGCAGGTGGGGGAGTCAATATGAATGTTGAAGTCACCAAGTAGCAGCAGACGTGAGGAGAGAGATGAGGCTAGTGTAAGGAGTTCTGTGAAGTCTGAGAGGAAGGAAGGGTTTGGTTTAGGTGGCCGGTAGATAAGAAGAACTGTCATGGAGGAAAGAGCTTCAAATGAAGATACAGAGGGGAGGGTAAGTTCGGTGATCCGGAAGTTCTGACTGTGGATGACGGCGAGGCCGCCACCATGTCGGGAGGGGCGGGGTTTGCAAATGTAATTGTATCCAGAGGGGGATGCTTGGTTGAGGAAGAAGAAGTCGTTGGGTTGTTGCCAGGTTTCGGTGAGCAGAAGAAAGTCCAGCGAGATATCAAGGATTAGTTCATGAAGGACAGGGGCTTTATTGTTGATTGATCGGGTGTTGAGGAGGGCAAAGTTGACATGCTGAGGGTGTTGAGATGGGGCGGGCTGGAAAGATCTGAGATTGTCCCAGTTAACGGTGCGTGTGGGGGTAATGCAATTGAGGAAAGACAGCAAGGGAATTTGTAGATGATTGGAGAACAGCTATAGGTGAGGTGTGAATAGCGCTGTAGTCCAGTCCGGGTTTTTGTGCAGCCTGTCGGTGCGCTCAACTGTATGTGATGCAGTGAGGGAAGCGTTCCGATGACGTGGGAGAAGTGCGACAGAGCGTGCCGGGACCAGATGGTTGGAATAGCTTGTCCGTGGTGAAGATAAACAAACTTGCGGCGACAGCTTCTGTGGATGTAACGGGTCGTCGAAGAAGTCCGAGCTGTTTGATGACTGGGATGCAGGATGGAATGGAGAAGTTGATTAATTCAGCCAGTTGCAGAGTTGAGTATTTGAACATGATGCCGAGCAGAAGGACTGAAAGCTGCGTGGCAGCGGTTAGCAGTTAGCAGTGGACGAGGGACGCAGAGATGGATGACTGATGTAAGTGCCAAGATGATCCACGGCAAGCCAGGAGGAGATGAAGGTCACAGTCACGGCTGCTTCTGGTTGGAGTTTTGCCTTTGAGACGGACTAGAAAATCGGGTTAGCCACTGATGCAGCTAGAGTTAGCCACCATGCGTTGGGTGAACACGAGCAGCCAGCTAGCGGCAAACCGGCGGGGCAGTAGTCCGGGCGAGATGCCGAGCGGCTTCAGGAACCAGCTGAAAGGCTGTCCAGAGGTAGGGGTACAATGAAGACAGACTAACAGAACAGGATGAAGGAAAGAATAGCAAAGCATAGCATAGCAGACGGAAAAGCGGCGAATAAACAGCGCCAGCGTCCTCTCGCGTCCTCGGGGTAAGTAAATTAGTAATTAGTCGAAATATTGAATCTGCTGTTGTTGAACTAAATCCCATGACCACTGTGCTACGATATTGTTTGCCTTTACTTCTGATCCATAGTAAAGAGTCCTATTCTGTAGCATTTTGTCTGGGTTACAAACCCAACCATGGGCCTGTATCACAAAGTAAGTTAAAGTTAGTCAGGCTGGGTTACCTGGCTTTACGAAGCCAAACATTGGTGATCCTGGATAAAAGGTATCACAAAGATAATACCTGTCCAGCTACAAGCTTGGTCATGTGTAGCCAGTGGAGTCACGAACAATGCATTTAATAAGATACAAGAAGAGAAATTTGGTCATTGCCATGACTTAAAGTAATATTCAACAGAACAGAATAAAATAAGAAATAATATAGATAAATGAAGAAATAATACAAATATTACATGTAGCCTGTAAATAAGTGTGGGAATTATTATCTACAGTTGACACGTTAGGTAGTCTTGACTGACTATGGGAAATAGGGTGTTTAACCCTTGTGTTGTCCTTGGGTCAAATTGACCCGTGTCAAAGTGTTTTATATCAGAAATATGGATTTCTTTCATCCAAATTGCCCAAAAATAACATGGATGATTCCATACAACATTCCTCAGGTAAAATTAATAATTACTTTCATTGACTTTCAGCATTGACTCTTTTTTTTTTTTAATGGTTTCAAAACAGTATCCGGACTAAACGTTGACATATACCCATCTGTGATCCACTCAACATCCTCTGATCTTAACTATTAGTCAAATTAATTCATAATTTATGCCTTTTTAACTAAAAACGTATGTATAATTTGATTTAAATGAGGTTTATCAGAAAAAGCAACAAAAACATCGGAATTTTGGCAATTTTGACATGGAAGGAGAAGTTCATGGTTAATGGGAAGACAACACAAGGGTTAAGTGTTTCTTTTAAAGGATAGAGTTCATCATTGTGCTCTTTTTGTAATACTACTTAGAATTTTGTGGTGTTTGAATGAGTAAAGAACTAAAAACGTTTTGGGGTGTCAGAGTTACATTTTCACTCAAAACAAACCTTTCAACATTATAGAATGACATTTTCGCCTGCTCATATTAATCACTCTATTCATGTGAAAACCAAAAAAGGTGGAGCATACTGGACTTTTGTTAAAAGTTCACATCTCTTTTGGTTGCCAAAAAGGCAGCTGCAAAATACATGCTTTGAAATATCCTTTGTCACGCAGAAAAAAAGAAAATCAATTTATCTTCAGTGTAGTAGAATGCTTCTGGTTTGGTGGACCTTTGTACAGTGTACAACACAATTTCAGCCAAAACAATAATAAAAGTATGTGTCCTCAAGCTGCAGAGGCAGACTGTGAATGGCACAAAGACAAATTGTGTCCTTTGTCTGCAGAAAGGTATCGCAATACCCTGCCGTTAAACACAATACTACATCCCACTTTATTAGTACCGGTAGTGAATGGCTGTGTTTTAATAAGCGACGCTGGCTGTTTCCTATGGGTAGTGTTGAGTTACATGTGTGACAGCAGGGCAGTGTGTGTGTGTGCTGGTTGAGCAGAGGACTGCATGGGATTGGGATGGGAGGGAGAGAACAATTTTCACTTTGCTGCGGGTGGGAGCAAGCGGTCAAAACATAAACAGCGGGCGTAACATTCTCTTAACAAACGCCACTTCACCACAACACAGCGCTTCCTACAGTTACGTTGGTGTCTTCCTAATTTTACCAGCTTTACCTTCATCAAGTTCTCAAAGAACGTCATCTGAATTATTATTGTTTTGTGGCTTTTTTGTTATGGAAGCCGAGTCTCGCCATCTGTATGAGTGGTACTGCAGCCTGTGCAGCCTGACCTGTTCCTGATGCGCTGGCGGGGGCCGGCTGGTTGCAAATATGAATATAATTATCAAAGAAAGTAAATACACCCACGTACAGGGGACATCAGATTACTGCGTACCATGCAATTCTTTTAATTAATAGATTTTTATATTTTTAATTATTAAATTAAAGTTCCAGATTCTGACATCTATTATTGCATTACTTTTTCCAATGTTTTAGGTTTTTTGCCATGGAATCATTTCAGTATGGGTATCAAAATATTTAGGCAGGGTATTGTATCAAAGTCATAATTTTGGTATTGTGACACACAACCCGCAGCTTAAGTTTAGGTGTGTTTGTGTCTAAATACGAGCATGTGATGAGGTGGCCTGTCACATTTAACATCACAGTTAATACAGTTTTTGCCTAAATAATATAACTGATAAAAACTTTTTTTGTAGCGCTGAGACCCATAACTATGTGAGTAATGTAAATGTCAGTTGTAAATGTCAGTTGTCACCACCACTAAGAGGACAGAACAACGTAAGAATGTCACCGTTACTTTTTCACTATAGCATCAGGACTCATTGAAATGATTGTGGAATTCCTCTGCTGTCAAGATTAAATGCCACTCTTCATCACAAGTTGATCTCTCCTTTGTGGGTGGATATTTTTTATGTAAAGATATACAGTATAATACCTCTACGCCTGAAACATCCCATTTAAATTCAACAACCTCCATTATTTCTCATGGTGGAAGAATATAGGCCACCGTAATTGAAGCAAAAATTCATCCCGCTTTCTTCAGCTTTTGACACCATGAAACACTTAAGTCTGTCACCCTACAGGTCTCTGGTAATTGAACTGCTTTGTTATGTATTCAGCAAACTATCCCCTACAAGCATTGGCTATTTTAGCCTCTAATAAAAGAAATAAGCATTTCAGACTCCCTCACTTGATATAGATATGAAATGGGAGGGTAGCAAGGAGGAATCAGCTTTAGCAATATGATTTTCCATCCCTGTCTATTTATTGCTCGCTCTGTCTGTCCTCATTCTTCACTTTGTTGACAGCTGCCTCAAATAGCAGAGGAGCATTGGATATTTTGGCTTGGAGAGCTGGGTGTGAACAAAAGACGAGCATGACTCAGAAACTGTCTCAGGTGCAGCTAATGTGACAGCTCCCTCCCCAGATGAATGTGACTTTTGGCAAATGAATGCTGTTATAGTACACCTTCTGCTGTCCACCAAGGCATGCGCCCAACCACCTGCATGCAAAGCACAGACAGATTTGTTTTTCAGGGCTGCACAAATGCTTAAAATGAAGGGACTGAGTATTCATATCTGTGGACCTACTATCTGGTGTCGTAGAGAGAGAGAGACATAGAGAGAGAGAGAGAGAGAGCTTGTAAATAAAAAAGACGGAAAGATTAATAGATCAATGCAACTCATCAGATTGATCTACCTGGTCTGTAGGGTTCAAATAGTTCAACCAAGTGTCACAGAGCATCATGGGTAAGAAGAACACTACACTTGGCGGTTGAATTACCAGTAATTGTTTCCTTAATTTTTGTTAAAGGGTGGGCCGATAAATGAAACCCCCTATACCTATACCCCCTAATGAAACTCCCTAACAGCTACCCTGGCACATGAATGCCAATACCGTCATGTACTGTATATACATTTTCTTAATAACCGTTGTCTTATAATGTATTAAGTGCTGGAGCGATTAGTTGCGAGTCAATCTTCAGAAAATGAATCCCCATCAAACTTTTGTTTCAGTAATATATCATGCAAAACAACTAGTCTGGCTGTCACCAGACCAAGCCAAGCTCCTTAGATTTGAGATTGAGCATTGGTCTGGGGAGTCTGGTCTGTATTTTCTCTGCACAAGAGGCGTGACAAACAGTTCAAATGACTCTGTACGCAACTGAGTAGTCCTTCAACCAATCAGCCAACGATCCGGGTGACGTAGAAGCGACAACGGCATCAATGGTGTCACTCCCCGATGTAAGTCAGCAGATTTGAGTCACGCATGCTCAGATTTAAAGATTGTGAAATCCATTAAATAATAAAGTTTTCTCAGTACAAACAATAACAGAAGATTGGGAATCATTTCAAAAACGTTTTAGCTATCTATGATTGTTTGATTGCTAACGTTAGCTCAAAACGCCATTCAACTGACAGCCTTTGTTGTGTTTGATTGCTAGCTTGTAGCTAAGCTAGCAGTCATTTCAAAAACGTTTTAGCTATCTATTGTTGTTTGGTTGCTAACATTAGCTCAAAACGGCATTCAACTGACAACCTTTGTTGTGTTTGACTGCTAACTTGTAGCTAGCAGTTAAAGAACTTCATTAAGTAGGTCCATTTTATCTGTATTGATATTACATATAAGTCTCTCGTTAGCATCTTGTATGCTATTTGTCTCAAAGTGACGCATGCGCAACTCAAATCTGCACGCGACTTACATCGGGGGGTGACAAATGGCTTTGCTGTGTTTTGGTGGCCGCCATGCTGAATGTAAACAAGAAGCTGCTTGGTTGCTTCTCTATCATCATCGTGTTAAACCTGCCAATAGCGCACCAGGTAGATAAGCCAGTTTGTGATTGGTTCCCGCAAAATTGTGAACTGAAGCAGGAGAATTAATGGTGCAGGTTTCCAGACCGAGCTGCAAGCGGCGGCAGAGTAGGCGGGTTTACTTATTCTAGCAAAAAGGCCAAATATTTCTAAAAGTAGGGGATTTGCTGCTTTTTTGTTTTCAATCACTATACATCTTTTATCTTGTTTTTTTTTCACTTTAGGGAAATTGTGATGGCCTGACTAAATAACTTATTTTTTGTCCGTTTATTTGTTTGTTTCTCTGTCAGCTGGATTATGGAAAACTACTGGCCTGATTTCCATGAAACTTGTTGGAAGGGTCAAGAAAAGAAATTATTACATTTTGGAGCAGATCCGAATCATGGGATGGATGTACAAATTATTTTTTACTTTCTTTAAAATTGCGAGATAGGGCGTTTGAGCTGCATTCATGCTGTGTCAGAATATCCGGAAAAATGACTTCCCGACCAGTAGAAATTTACACTGCATTGACATTGTAAGATGGGGCATGCCTTGTCGTCAGAGATGGGAAGTACAAATACTTTGTTACTGTCCTCAAGTATGCTTTTCAGATAGGTTTACTTTACCTGTACTTTGTTACTTTTACTTGAGTAAATAAGTTTAATCAGTACTTCTCCGTATTTTTTAACACAAGTAACTGTACATCTACTTGAGTACGGGAAGTGAGTACTTTTGCCATCTCTGCTTGTCGGAGGTCCGTGCTCTCCAAGTGCCCTTCTAGTTAATTAAGTATTTTGGTCGGAACCCTAATTGTATATGTTTGACAGATGGTGTTTACACACATAGAGTATATTGGATTTTTACATTGCATCTCTATACAAATCCAGTCCAAACTTCACTGTACTGACAGCCATATACAGTACTGATGACATGTAACAGTGCAAAGAAGATGTTCTATTTTTAAGAGTAGCCTAAGGGAAATATAGTAAGCTGGTGTTATTTATCAAGTGGCACAAATCAGTTTCTTCTTCTTCATTTTTTTAGAATGACTCCCACACTGTAAGTAAACCAGATAAAGACACATCAAGATGCCTTTTCTAAAGATACACACTAGCCTGTAATCAGAAGCATGTATTCAAATTTGCCACCTGAATAAACCTCAGAAATAGTGCCAGCAATTCATGAACAGGAAATGTACCCACATTACAGTAAATCACTTTTGGAAATGGAGCCACTCCATCCAATGTTCAGCTCTAATTTTCATTGTGTCATTGTGTTGAGTTACTTGATCGTGGTCGCACTGACAGCACATGTTAAGGGAGTTTCTGCTTCAGGGACATAACTACACAACTGACAAAATACTTGCAACAGTCAACTTTTTGTAACAGTCAAGAGGATCCAACAGACCTAAAGGAAAAAAGGTAATAGCCTACCAGAGTTACAGTCATCTCCTGCAAATCCATCCTGGCAGACACAGAATCCCTCCTTGCAGACTCCCTTCTTGCTGCAGTTGTTGGCACAGTAGACCAGCGAGCAGTCCTCTCCCACGTACCCGGGCCTGCACTGGCACGTCCCATTGATGCACATCCCCTGATCCGAGCAATCATTAAGACACCTCCCGACCATGCAGTCTTCACCAGTGAAGGACTCTTCACATACACACTCTCCGTCAATACACAACCCGCGACCCGAGCAGTCTGAAGGGCACCGCGGCTCTGAGCAGTTGTCGCCTCCAAAGTCACGGTCACACACGCACTCCCCTTCCACGCACACCCCCTGGCTGGAGCAGTCGTCCGGGCAGCGAGGCTCCGAACAGTTTTTGCCGGACCAACCTTCCTCACAGATGCAGCCACACAGGTCGAAGCTGAAGCTGCCATGGCCACTGCAACCTGGGACAAAGTCCATATGACCTGGTAAAGAAAGGTATATAAATTATTATGTGACAAAATGATGCTTCATTCAAAGATGATAATACAATACAATACAATCAAACCTAAAGGGACAGTTAGGTTTTGAGGTACTATTACCAGTACTTCTTTCATTTTGATATAAATTTAGAAATTGATACATACAATCCTCTTATGATGGGGAAAACAGCAGTCAAGACATAAATGAAAACCTGTTTTATTTTGTGCATTTTCATCTAGCTGCCCTCCTCCTCCTCAGATGTAATCATGACTACTGGAGATAATCACATTCTCACTAAATAGATGGAGCGTTTTCAGAAAATATTTGAATGGGGTGATGGTGTCAATGGAGCAGAACTTTTTACCATATTTTATCCTATAACTCTATCCTCATATATAACTCACATTACAATGGCATCATCTCCTGAATAGTGAACAAAGTAGCAAAGGTTTCTCCACACCTTTTAGACCAAGACTGTGCGTGGGCAAAAAAGTCGCCCTCTAGCATCAATATTCAACTGCCGTCCAGCTCCTCTTTATTCATGGTATGAACTGTTTTTTATACATCTCTGAATTTTACCTGTTTTTTCTTTATCTTTTCGCCACATGTGAAAATCTGTTTTGAATGATTTTCTGGCAGCTTTATGTATCTTTTTGCATTTAAAAGCCCTGACGGTTAATACCAAAGGGTTTCGTAGAATAAATATTGAAGGTAAAATGGTTAAATAAATAAATAAATAAATATATATATATATATATATATATATATACAGTATATATTTATGATTGTATGATATGTACTCACCCATGGCTGAGCTCTCCCCACAGCATCCAGACCCACACTGAGCTCTGAGCATGGAAACTTCTCTCTCTAGCATCTCCACCCTGGTGACAAGTTGCTGGATTGTGGTTGTTGCTGGACAACCACATGCAGCTTTTGGGATGTTGATGCGGTGAGTGAATGTTACCTGAAGAACAAGAAGAAAGCTTTGGTTAAGAGGTACATATTGGCACCTAAGAGCGTTTATTAAGCTTAAACCACAATTATTGAACAATGCAGATTCTGTTCATTCTAATTTATAATTCATCCAAAATCTATCTTTTAAGTATCAAACACTTGCCAGCTTTTTATGTTCGGAAAGCGGTAGACAAAAAGTTTATAGTTTTGTCTGTCAGGGGGAAACTTAGTTATCCACCTCTCCCCAACAGCAAGAGCCGACGATGGCCCCGCAAAGAATGTGTAAAGCCACTGTAGGCACCCAAAAACAAGCTTATCAGGGTCATGTGTCATAATTTAGAGGAAAGAGTTGTACTTAATATACGACTTGATGTTTAGGACATGCTTAGAATATAAATTAATGAATAGGGGAGTGGGTTATTAATAGTGTTTGATGTATCTTTTGCTATGTACAATATGCAAAACAGTGTTCATTTTTAAAACAAAACAAATTTTTGACATGTAATCTAATCTAATTACGCTGCAGTGGTGGTTTTACAATATTCCATCTATGTTTTTAATCTTAAAAAACTGATCTGAACTGAAACTATCACAATCAATTGTTATTGGCTTGAATTCATTTTGACCATAGCCTCTAAAGTGTTCATATTGTGCTTTTTTTGCTTTTCCCCATTCCTTTATTGTGTTATATATCTTTTTTGTGCATGAGAAAAAGCCCAAAGTCCCCCCCCCCAAAGGAACTTACCATCTCCAACAGAAAACACTGTTCACAAACTGCTCCATACAGCTCTACATGCATCACTTTGTAACCATGTTATAATGCTTGCCTAGCTGGTAGGATGGCACGCCCTCATTATCTGCTTCGTAATGGCTAGTTGTCCTTCCCTAGCTACTGTGCATGTGTGACTCCCAAAAAAGATGGAACAGAAGCATGATGCCTCACCCTGTAGCTAAAACAGGGAGCTCAACACACAGGGTGAAAAGAGGAGCTGCAGCAATGTTCAGTACAACAAAAATATGGTGTTTTTTGAAAATGAAACCATGTAAACCTATTCTGATATAACCTCTAAATACAAGTATGAACCTGGAAATGAGCATAATATGAGCACTTTAAAGTCTACAGTTAAATGACATTCAAAAGATTGGGGTACTTCTGTTTTTGGGTGATATATCCCTTTAATTATTTCTGAGCAAAACAACATATCACCATTAATATCAGAATGAAAATGAGATTGATGTGAAACACATGACACAATCTGCCTCAATGACTCAGAAAAAAGTATCTTCACACCTCAGTATCTAGTCATCCTAAATATGGTACTGCACTACTGCAAAAATAAAAATATTTCTAAAACACCTACCTGGCTGTCAGCATCCAGTGTCTGCTCAGTGTATTCGGTTGGTCCATTTTGATCCATTGGACCATCTACAGAAGGTGTGGACCCCAACTCAGCACGAGAACCTTTAAATAAAAAAGAATAGGTCTTAAAAGTGTGTAAATATGAGACGTTTGTGTGTATTTATACAAGGTGCCTCCTGGACAGCAGATAAGATGACTAGAGTGAGTTTAAACTTTAAGACTTGGACCTCACCATCACCTGGGGCAGGTGGCGCGGAGGCATCCAGGTCGACAGAGCACAGAGACTCCAAGGGTACATTGATGTTGTAGACGTGGTTAAATATCACAGGTTGCTCCCGCAGGGTTTCATTGGCTGAGGAAGCAAGGGGGGGCTGATTCCCCCCTGGGATCTGTCTTCTCACTCTGGTGGTACGAACCAGCTTGTTGTCTCCTGATGGAGCAGCATGACTGGCACCCTGCAGAGAGCGACAATATGAAACAAAAAACATTGCACACGGTTTGGACTCAGGAGTTTTTTTTTGTTGTCCTTTATATCTTGTGTTTACAGGACTTGATGGAGTGAAGACTAAGAAAAGAACCCGGGGGGTGGGGACAAAACTAGATGACACTAATGTTCACATTAAAAAACGTGAGTCATTTGCAAAGAATTTGCTGACAGTTCAGTATTTTGGAATTAAGGTTTGTTTTTGTCTGGCAGAAAGCACAGATAATATCCAACATTTGATAAAGTTCTCCTTTTAAGGGGGAAAAAATAAGCAGACAAAATAACCAAATATAGACACCATGGGCACAACTGAGTGTTATATTTATGACATATTGTTAAATATGCACTTACTAGCACTACCTTTGTTCAACTTAGCATGTATGGAACCCATTCACTGAATAGTAATTACAGTTGCTGAGCTATTCAGCAACTGTAATAACTTCAGTGAATGGGTGAATTAGGCACAGCAGGTCTGTTGACGTCAGCACACATTGAAGAGATGTGCATGGAGCTGTAGTCATTTAAATTCACATTGTTTGGAGGGTGTATGTCTTTTTTAAGCCTTTCACCAAACACCAAAACACAAGAGTAACAGTGTAAGGAATGGATTAAAAAGGGTGTTTAACATCCCAAATGTTAGCATGTCCGCTAAAGAAGCTTATTTCATGTCTTTGTGGCTTTAACTGGTAAGGATGGTGACTTTTTGCCTGAGACATGCAGCCGCAGCCGCAGCCTCAAGCTTTGCATGCAAATAGCCCCAAGCGCATATTTAAGATTTTACCTTAAGAAGTCAACCAAAAACCATTTTCATGTTAGCTACACCTGATAAAATCTATCCGTTGTCATTGTAGCCACAACAATATTGACGGTCACTGGCAAGAAATGAGAAGCCTACTTTTTTTCTGACATTAGCAGCTATTCTCTACTAAGAGTTTTAAATCTGCCACCAATATCACTATGGACTGTAAAATGCACATGCTTAGTGAACAATCAATTGTAACACCATGTCCCTTATAACAATGTACAAGGAAACAACACTGAACTCCAAATCATCCCGTCTCACTGACAAGTGTGGATTTGTCAAGGGATTAACATGGCTGCCAAAAATAGTAGATTTGAAATAAAAAATGAATATGAAAAAAAAAGCCCTGGGCAGCTCAACTCATTTTTTCCGAACGCATTTTACCTGTAGAGGAAGAAACAGAGCCAAAACAAGGATCCAGCCTGCTGTGGGCACAGTGGCCCTGTTATGTTGCTGTGCCAGTTGCATGCTGGGAACAAACCTCACCACTGCTGTCCACTCACACCTGTGGAGAAGTGAGAAGTAAAAAAAGGTGGGAGAAGAAAAAAGGAGAAACAGCAGTCAGGGATGATGTTTGTGTTGCTTAAAAATTATATACAGTTGCTGTTCCAGTGTAGCTAAGGGTGCCAATATGGAAACATATCCGTTCATGTTTGTCTAGTGTGTTTGTCTAGTGTGTGTGTGTGTGTGTGTGTGTGTGTGTCTCTGTGTGTGAGTGGGTAGTCTCACTCACATCAGCTTATCCTCTGTATCAGCTTATCCTCTGTAAATAGTAAAATAAAAGTCTTTGATCTGACCTAAAATAATTGGCTTTAGAAGAAAAAAGGGATTGTGGAACTGGCTAAGAACCTTTGAATGTATTTCACTGTGCAATACCAAATATTAGATCTTTCCACTCGGGAGTAATAGAGAAATATTGCTCAGGGAGAGAGTTGATATATGGATTTCAGTAGAGAAATGGTTTGACTGATGTTGCTGTAATCCCCTCTCCCTTGACTGGGGAAGTGAGAACAGGGACTCACTGAAATAAAATCCGCACAGAGGAAAAACTGATGTGGATCCTTCAAGCTGACTGTCACATATCAGCACAGATGAAACGTTGCAGAGCTGAAGTTTGCCGTTAATGTCGCTATTTGAATTTTTTGAGTTTTGCCACTATCAGCTGGATCAACTGTCTTTCTCAAACTGCAGATATTCTATCTCACAAGCATGGGGACAGCTGGTAGGACAAGAGTGAAAAGCAATTATAAAGGATATATGTGTTTGTTGTGTTATGGTTGTTTCCTTTGGGATGAATAAAGTATCTATCTATCTATCTATCTATCTATCTATCTATCTATCTATCTATCTATCTATCTATCTATCTATCTATCTATCTATCTATCTATCTATCTATCTATCTATCTATCTATCTATCTATCTATCTATCTATCTATCTATCTATCTATCTATCTATCTATCTATCTATCTCTATCTATCTGTGTGTGCCTTGAAGTGTCCTAGCAGTACATCCCTTGAGTTTAGCACGTTCATATCTGTGTATGCGTGGGCAAAAGACTATAAATATATTGCTGTATTCAAGAAACCTATTTTATCACAACAATGCATCTCATGCTGGCGAAGCAGGCTCCTGCTCTCAGTTGGCGCCTTTTGTGTGAGCCAGATGGAAGTCTTCTTATCACACCTAACTGGCTCTGCCGTTTTTTTTGACCATTTAGGGTGGAAATGTTGAAACATCAGTGTATTTGCAAATAAATGAGAAACAGAGAGAATCCGAGTGTGTATGAGCCATGCAAACCTTTCAAGTTTGTCTCATTGAAGATAAAACATGGTTTGATGTTTTGAATTGATGCAGACTCAGACTTCACTTTCAAGATCTGAGCACATCCTTCGTTTTATGGCAAAGTGGAACCACCTCTGTGTAAGTGTACATGTGTGGGAGGTTTTGTATGTGTGTGGTGAACAGAAACACTCACGTAAAGAATGTTGATGCGTCCAGTATATCATAAAAGACCCATAGGGGAAAAGATAGCAGGTCATACGTTACAATCTGCAGCAGACTGTTCTGCTAATGCTATAAACAATGACTTTGGCCTTGATAGAATCGACTCACTACCAATGCTGCCTGCTCTATACTAAATTATACTCTCTATACTAAAGAGACTGAAAGCATGCTGCTTGAGGGGAGAGTGTTTGACACGACACGAGCCGTTTAACCGGTGAACTCACCAAACAAATGAGAAGCATGCTGATAATGAAGGAGCGAGATGGACAAAGCCAACTGGAACCATCTTGTTCACAGCCATTAGCTAAAACAGCATCCATTCAGCTGACTTCTCACACACACGGTTCACACACATGATGATGATGAATGGCACTAAATTCATGTTTCACTCGTTTTCTATAACAATCTTTATGGAAAACACATCTCAGGATCGCTGTTGCCATACTATAGTGTTTTATACAGTCCTAGTCTTAGGACTAGTCCTACCATTACTGAATATTTGAGGCCAGTAACATTTTGCATGTTAAGCGGACCAGCTGTGCTAAAGTCAATCAAGGTAAGTGGTTCCTGCTGTTTTCCATTTCAAGGACTCCTAAACTGACACACGTTAGACCCCGGACACCTACTTAATAAGATTTCTGCTTTTAGTTTTATTACAGAAAGTGTATGAAACCCATAACCAGAATGCTCATATATAATATCGTTACTTATGGATGTAATTAGAGTGAAAATGATGATACCCCTTTTTGCTGAGGTCTCCCTGGAACCCCCTCAAGAACCCGTGGTGGTCCCCGGAACCACCGCTTAACCAAATGAACACTGTCTTTATTTTCTCGATAATGAATAATCAATAACATTATTTTGATTATGTTTTTTAGGATACATCTTGCAAATTATTAATTCAGAAGACCCTTAAAGCCTTCCAAACCTGGTAACTAAAGAACTCTGAGCAATATGTACTGATCAGGTAATTTGTCAGTGCTCTCTGGGGGACAAACTATGTATTAGCGCCACTGTTTCTAAATATATTTAACATGAATCCAACTTGGACCAATTGCAGATGAAGATTGTGTGATACAATCAAAAGCTCCAGATCAGCTACCAAATGCATATTTGTAATGAGATTATTTTGTTATATTGCTATAACATATTTTGGGCATTTCTGTACTGCAATTATCGGCTGGCATATACGCTAATACGGTTATATCATGTCTTTCCTATGCTCTGATTTTACATATGTTGTTTCAATGGCTAATCCAACATCTGGCCAGGGGACAAGGATTAACCTGCATTTTCCCTATAAAATAAATAAATACAAACATTTACATTAATAAATACATAAATAAATCTGCTATGAATACCAATATGTGAGACCGGCTCTATTTTATACTAGCTTATGCTTAAACCTCTTTTTAACAACAAAGAAACAGGTAAAATTAGATGTATCATGAGATCTAAGTGTCCTTTGAGTGCAACCTTTTTATCTAACTATAAACAAATAGATATAAGGTCTTGTGATGCATGCAAGTGTCTTGCTTTAAGGCATACTGCCTTCAAATGCCTACCAAATAAAGACCAATACAGTACATCAACACAACCCTATACATACTTTTACATTGGCAGTGATCAAAGTTTGAAAGAGTTTCAAAGTCACAAGGTTATCCTTTAGTCATTGGGTCATGGAGCAGGCTAATGCCCACAAGCATTTCATCGCAAAACGAGAAGAGCTTTATCATGGAGGCTCAATTAGGGATAGAACCCATTCATTCAGAGTGAAGAGAATCAACATGCTTCAGGCACTTACAACTGGCTTAATTTACTCACTTCTTTTTCCAGGAGAGAGAACACATGCACACAAGTACATTAGCCAGCACAAAACCAGGTGCACTGATACATACGTTTTCAAATCCACAGTACTGTTGCATTCACAGTCACGTCCACCAATACACATTGGGAAATAGACATAGACATTCACGATATCACACTCATCTCATGTGTCAACAGTTTTAGCCTTTCATTTTAATAACAGTCCATCTGCCTTGATGGTAATTAGATCTGTCAGCAGGCAGGCAGCTTCTTAATCTAGAGACACTATTTGATAGTGTAAGTACAAAAAAAAACTTGGTGAAATAATTAAGCTGCACGGAAAAACTGAGAGTGCATGTGTCCTTGCTTATTCACAGCTAAATATTCTGTGTGTAGAAAAACACAGTGTGTATCACACTTCTCAGGCTCCTTGGTAAAGTCTACTTCAAGGTGCTGGAAAGGAGGGTTCGGCCGATAGTCGAACCTTGGATTGAAGAGGAACAATGCGGATTCCGTCCTGGCCGTGGAACAACGGATCAGATCTTCACTCTCGCAAGGATCTGGAGGGGGCCTGGGAGTATGCCCAACCGGTCTACATGTGTTTTGTGGATCTGGAGAAGGCGTATGGCCGGGTCCCCCGGGAGAAATTGTGGGAGGTGCTGCGAGAGAATGGGGTGAGGGGGTCCCTTCTCAGGGCCATCCAATCTCTGTATGACCAAAGCGAGAGCTGTGTCCGGGTTCTCGGCAGTAAGTCGGACTCGTTCCAGGTGAGGGTTGACCTCCGCCAGGGCTGCGCTTTGTTACCAATCCTGTTTGTAATATTTATGGACAGGATATCGAGGCGTAGTCGGGGCGGGGAGGGGTGCAGTTCGGTGGGCTGGGGATCTCATCGCTGCTTTTTGCAGATGATGTGGTCCTGATGGTGTCATCGGCCTGTGACCTTCAGCACTCACTGGATCGGTTCACAGCCGAGTGTGAAGCGGCTGGGATGAGGATCAGCACCTCTAAATCTGAAGCCATGGTTCTCAGCAGGAAACCGATGGAGTGCTTTCTTCAGGTAGGGAGTGAGTCCTTACCCCAAGTGAAGGAGTTTAAGTACCTTGGGGTCTTGTTCGCGAGTGAGGGGACCATGGAGCGTGAGATTGGTCGGAGAATCGGAGCAGCCGGTGCGGTATCACATTCCGTTTACCGCACCGTTGTGACGAAAAAGGAGCTGAGCCAGAAGGCAAAGCTTTTGATCTACCGGGCAATTTTCGTTCCTACCCTCACCTATGGTCATGAAGGCTGGGTCATGACCGAAAGAACGAGATCCAGGTTACAAGCGGCCAAAATGGGTTTCCTCAGGAGGGTGGCTGGCGTCTCCCTTAGAGATAGGGTGAGAAGCTCAATCATCCGAGAGGAGCTCGGAGTAGAGCCGCTGCTCCTTCGCGTCGAAAGGAGCCAGTTGAGGTGGTTTGGGCATCTGGTGAGGATGCCTCCTGGGCGCCTCCCTAGGGAGGTGTTTCCGGTACAGCTGGGAAGAGGCCTCGGGGAAGACCCAGGACTAGGTGGAGAGATTATATCTCCAACCTGGCCTGGGATCGCCTCGGGATCCCTCAGTGGTAGCTGGTTGATGTGGCTCGGGAAAGGGAAGTTTGGGGTCCCCTACTGGAGCTGCTGCCCCCGCAACCCGATACCGGATAAGTGGATGAGGATGGATGGATGGATGGATGGAAAAACAAAGTCAATGACTTAAATGACTAAAATGCTCTAAGACAACGCTGTCAAATTATGTATTACCTGGTGATTTTTTGAGACAAACTGGATGAGTTCAGACCCTGTGAGGCTGAAATGAAATGGCCTGTTCCAATTACAATAAAAACCATCAGAAAAGTTATGCAGCGTTACAAAGGAAAAAAGTAACATTTCAGCTTATACAAAAAAGTCTACTACTGCAGTGCTACTACTGCAAAATAGCCCAACTGTAAAATGAATCACAAAAACCAGCATACTTAAAAGTCTGAAAAAAAATAATCGCTTTGATCTCGTCTGTTTTACTTTTTTCATCTTTGTTAGATTAAATTTCTCTCTGAGGTGAGCTTTTGATATATTTTTTTGTCTTGAATCTTTTTAAAGTACCTTATTCTTTCATCCACAATGTGGTTTATGGGCAAAGAGTCAATGTGAAATAAGACTTGAAATTTAAAAAGAAATTCACAGTGTAATAACAACGAGATACGAATCCAATCTTTGTCATGTGGGTGCTTCAAATAGTCTTTTTTATCGCTTACTGTGGATACATGTGCTGCTAAATATTATATAAAACTGGTTTTATAGTAAACAGAGAAACAAAAAATTAATGATTGATTCATGGGTGGATGTATATACTGGTTATATTTACAATGTCTAAATAATAAATTAATTCATAAAATACTGTAAAGAGGTGTTGTAATGTAGAATTCCTAATTGTATTTCTTTTTTCAGAGCATGCTCAGACTCTACATATCCTGGGTGAACAAAGTCAACGGCAGATATTGAAAGGCACATCTTGTTGGGTACATCAGCTATTTGAAAGGTAATAATAAAAACTACTGAGATTGCTTCCCTTTTTTTCGAATGTTAGGAGCCATTAGAAATGAAAAAAAAATAAACATTTACAGACCAGTACCATTACTGTACATTAGTGTCTCATCTTTCACAAACAGCCCCCAAAGGTACAAATGAACTCTCATACACACAAACACACAGTATTCCCCCGGTAATGTATTTGATACAGAATGAGAAAATGGAAATATATTTTAGGACAGAAATATCAAGATTGAGTTTAATACAAAAGGAAAACATACATCTTGCATTTCTTTATTTTCACCTTTGAATTTGACATTTAAATGGATATTGCTTTATAGTGTATCATAGTCTACTGAACTTTAGAAAAACAGAACCAAATACAACATATGGTACCACAGACTATTATTGTTGGATTTATAAAGCAATTCTACTGTCGCTCACTTGTGACTACCTAATAACAAAACTATACTTCTCTGGCCTTGCTCCTGATCCTTTATTGCTGGACTTGTACAGCCAACTAAGGCCCTGTTTACACGTACATGGTTATTTAAAAAACTGAGACAAACCAAGGTTTAGCCAGCTGAGGAAGAGAAGAGAGAGGAAGTGATGCGTTGCTGTTGTTGCTATTTTCGGGATTCTGATTGGCTGACGTGGGCTTGAGCTGCTCGTTACACTGCCACCTACCAAACACTTTTCGGAAAACTGAAGTGTGCACAATGTTATTTTTGATACCAAAGAGGTTGAAATATCCGTTTATGACAATAGACATCCTAGTGTAAATGTAGTCTGAATCTGCAGCTAGCTTTGTTTCGATTTTAACCAAAGTAGCTCGAAGTCGCTCCAAGATAGATTTTCTATGGGCTCAAATCCGAGAAAGAGGAAGTGTCAGTTATGGTCTGCCCACTGCTCCAGAAGGCTAACAGCAGCATAACTAACATCAAATATCAAAAGGGGATGGATATCATTTTGCCCAGCTCCATCGACATGGCCTCTGTCCAGGCTAATAAGATATTGGCGATGAACTCTGCGTGTAGTCTTCAGACTAGAACTCATTGTACAGTACTAAGTTTACAGTACCCTACAGTTTTAGGTGGACCTTTACTGCACTGAAGTGTTACAGTAGCAAAGGCAGCAAGGGTGTCCATGACAGTCAGGCAGTGTGATGTAAATTAACCTTAACTGGGATTTGTGGTTGCAGACTACAGGTCAAAAGCTCACATTGCAAAGGGTTTTATGCAACTTTGTGGTTTTATCAAGCAATACTCATACATATAAACAGATCCTGATATAAAGGCTTACTTATCCTTTTTTATGGATTATATATTGGCCTATTTGACCTACATATACACTCCGTAAACACTGTATTAGGTATACCTACATAGTGGTGGACAGGACCCCATTTTTTTCTTCAGAAAAAAAAAAAAGATTCTTTGAGGCATATATTTAACAATGTGGTGGGGATGCTCCTTAGGGATTTTAATCCATGCTGAATCTATATGTCAGATTTCTGTATGATCACTATTTCTTTCTTTTTTTCAGCCACACATTCATTCTCTTGTTTCATTATCTTGAATACGGGCAGACAACACATGTCACTGCCATGTTTCAAATCATGACTCAGAGCTCTCATTTCCTCACTTGTCTCTCCTTCCTTGCTGTTTTCCACAGAAAGCTGCCACTGACTGTGATTTTTTTTTATCAGTTTATCTGCTGTGAAGTCTATACACTGTACTGTGGCAGGAACAGCAGCTCTGCTTACATCACACATCTTGCTGATTTTAATTTTCAGTCGAGCAGAAACTGGACCTATTGACCCTGCCTGCATATTTTATATATTCAGCTGCAGTCACATTATTCACCGTTTAGAGGAGCTGGCAGTTTGAATTAACGAGCAAGATTACTTTATAAAAGGAGCCACTGACTGTACGTTCCTCAAACAGTAGAAAACAGTCAATTTTTGTTATTCTAACTAATATTTACCAATGTGACACTGTTGTTACTGTCACCATAAATTGTGGGTGATAAGTGTCAGGCTCAGGAGTTGCTGCAGGTTTTACAGGATGTCAAGACTGGTCTCGACCTGCCTTTGAAATAGGTGACTTTATCTCCCCACAAAAGCTAGCTTTTTCACTTTTTATGAGATGTTAAGACTTAAGGTGACTTAAGTCATCATGGTTTGATTCCATCAAAGATTATATGTGCTATTGAATGTTTGGTGAAATGAAACGGCTGGCAACATGTCACTACTTTATCATTTCCCTAACTTCTCAGTAGCTCTAAGCCCTGAGCCCACTGGTTACTGTTGAAGACGTTAATCTTAATAATTGGTCAAAAAAACATACTTTCATTTTCATTTAATCTGTAAAGTAGTTTTAGAGTTTTAGAAGATGCTATTTTTATAAATAGTAAGAATTTATATATTTGTTGGGTAATATTTTCAGCCACAGACAAATACACATTTAGTATTCATGGTATGTGTGATCAACTCAAAATATACTTTCCATGTTCATCATAATGACAGAGCATTTCACCCAGTGCAAGGATGTAGCTCATTGATGTGTTTTTCTTGGGTTTTAAATATTGTTTTCTAAAAAAACAAAAAGGGGCCACAGAAACACAATTACACAAGACTGTTCTTAGTGTTCAATTGAGCTGTGACGAGTTGTCATTCATGACTCCGTAGGATGACAGCTTGTTATTATCACAACAGTATAAACAGCTACTGTGAGCACCACTCCCTCACAAATCCATGATTCCCTCACCAAAAATGAATAAAAGGAGCCATGACTTGTGGGCGTGTATTGTTCTTACAGCTCTTCAGCAAGGCTGAGGTCATGGCAAAAGTCAAGATGGGTCATGACTATTTGTACCCGTGAGAGAGAGAGAGAGAGAGAGAGAGAGAGAGAGAGAGAGAGAGAGAGAGAGAGAGAGAGAGAGAGATAGATAGATAGATAGATAGATAGATAGATAGATAGATAGATAGATAGATAGATAGATAGATAGATAGATAGATAGATAGATAGATAGATAGATAGATAGATAGATAGATAGATAGATAGATAGATAGATAGATAACATATACAAATTATGTTATCTATATAAAGACCATTTCTAATACAAAGAGTACAAGACTTTGGGAAGTTTAGCCTTTAGAAGATGGACAAGATAAAGTATTAGAGAAAAAAAGAGTGTAATGATTACAAGGATAATAATGAATAAAACAGGACAACTGAGAAGAGGGTTCAAGAGACAGAGCAAAGAAAGCTGGAGAAAAAGAGCAGCCTGCTAAACAAGCCTCTCCCATCCAACCAGCTGCATCATGAAATGAGAAGCAGCCCCTGGTCACAGCCTCTCTCTGAATAAATGTGTGTGTGTAGGTGTGTGTATCTATGTGTTTTAGCAGTTAGGGACCCACAGGAGATTAACATCCCTCTTGGATTGTGTTATTATTATACATTATTAAGGGATATGCACTGCAAAGCTTCATTAACTCTCACTGTGTTTGTACAGTAGATCTCTTTCCATGGCCACAAGGCTTTTTTTTTTTTTTATAGACTGTTGCCTCCGAACAACTGCTTGCTGTCTGCCCTGAAGACATAAGTCTCAATCTGTGTATGTGGTCTCTTTCCTCTCTGCGGCCCTCAGGGGGCTCCGTGAGAGCAGATAAGTCAGCCTTGGAAGCAACTTACTGTAAGTATCCCTTCACGATCGCGAGGAGGACAGTGAAAACGTTTAATGAAACAATTGCTTTGTGTAATCCAGCTGTGATTGTAATCCCCAGATGCTGATACACGCATTCACTCAGAGAGACACTGTGATCATGAGCAGTCAGTGGGAAAGAAGGCACTAAGTGCTGCTTCTGGCTCAAGATGCTGCAGGCCGGATGTCGGTCTCAGGCCTGAACTGCTACCAGGAGGACAGGAAACATCCATTTGCTGAAGTATTGTCACTGCTGCTGTGTCTTAAGGTGAAGTCAGGAGAGAGAAGAGTGGTCAAGCGGACTTTTGTTTTTTGTCGTCCTCACACTTTCTCTCATACATAATTCCATTCACCTCTTTGAGAAGATGACCTTCGATTTCAGCTGGTCCGTCTTCTCTTATTTGCAGCTCTCATCTTTCATTATCTATAGTTGTCATTTTCGCCATCTCCTTTTATCTTTCTGACAGGGCTTTCATTTTCTCTCTCTCTCTTTCTCGGAGGATTATCTTTATCCTTAAAAGTCATTTTTTCAACACTGCATGGTAAATCTGTTCTGAGGTGTGCTGTATAATCACACATTTATGGCCAATTCTCAAGCTGAAAGCCACAGACTATAGCGATGGAATGACAGAAATGTCTCTCTGCTACACAATAAGAACTCCTGGGTTAAAAGGGACCAACTAATTTCTGGGTTATTTTTATTTTTTATCTTTTTGACCCAACTTCTGGGTTAAATACTTGTCCCAAATGTTGGGTTAATATAATCCAACTTTTGGGTTAAATATATTTGACCCAAATATTTGGTTAAAATAACACAATCCCTATTCTGGATTTGAACCAAAAACTGAGGCCACAGTACTAATAATTTGGCCACCACGCGGTCAAGAAGTTAGTAAAAACAAAAAACAAAACAAAATTGTTTTACATTATATTATAAACTTTAAGCACTTAAATTAAATTAAAATCTTTTTAAAACAAACACACAATTGGACCTATTTATTTTCCTTTTTTTGTATTTTAGATCACACTGTAATAATATTAGAAAGGAAAAATATGGGGGGGGCGGCGTTCTTCTTCTAAGGGGGTAGAGAGGGTTTCTTCTTCCTCCTCTTCTGAATTTCTGACAGACTGATGTGTATGTTATAGGGACAAGGATGTAATATATGAACTTATTTCTTCTATTTCTTAGTTAATCCATGTTTAGAGGGTGTGTCACTTTATTTCTCCTACAAATGGTGATACGGTTTTATCATAAGGTACACAACACACAAGTGTGATTGTTCATATTATAAACTATGTTGACATTATAATATAATAACTCCATAAAATATAATACAGAGAGAGAGAGAGAGAGAGAGAGAGAGAGAGAGAGAAGCCAACCCTATAACCCAGAACATGAGTTACTCTTTGAAAAATAACCCAGAAACTCAAACTACGCAGGAATTTGGTCAAAGAATTAGCCCTGTAGCCCGGAAAATGGTTACCTGCTGAAGAAATAACCCAGATTTTTAACCCAACACAAATAACCCAGAAACTGTGTTGAAGAAATAACCCAGGAGTTTTTAGTATGTAGGTTCATTGCTCTCTCTCTCTCTCTCTCTCTCTCTCTCTCTCTCTCTCTCAGCAGCCCTTGTTGTCCCCTCCTTGCTCGCCCTATGGAAGTAAAGCCATAACCTCCATTTGCACAGGTTAATGTGCAGCCACCTCAACATGAACACAAAACCAATACCAGGCCTTCTTGCGTGGGTGATCGCTCACTCTGTCTCTACCGTTCCTTTATCCCTTTTCCGTCCCTGCTTCCCTTTTAGCTCTCCCTGTCTCTCTTTCTCTCTCCACCTTTCAAATTGGATTGTGGCAACATTACGATACTTTTCTCATTATTCCCATTACTCTGGCCAAATTGCCTTGTCTTTCAGGACCATTGGGCTCTGTTCATGGTCTGCGCCTGCAAACCGGAGGGCTGCACACGTCTTTTCCTCTTTCTCAGGGCTGTTTCAGAGCAAAGATGGGACCATGAAATGGATTCCATTCTACAGCAAATAATACAACCTCAGGCCACAAATGACTGCCTTGTCCCCGCTGCGCAGAAAGACCAATTTATGAAGGGAGATGTAAACAAATGTTCGCAGGAAGTGCTGAGATAACAGCAATAGCAGTGAAGAAGTGCTTGAATGTATTCAATCTCCAGAAAGCATTTCTCTTATCTGTTACTCCTGGGAAGTCTTGGATTTCTCTTTAGTTTTAATACAAGGACTACTTTTAGTAATATGTTTCTGCTAATTAATAACTAATTCCCAGTTACCCCTATAATGTATTGACTACATTACATTACAGTATCATCAGTAGATTTTAGGCTTTTCAGTTGGCATGGCCCCAGTTTTTGTCTTGTCTGTCAAAGCACTTTGTAAACTTTGTTTTAAAGGTGCTATGTAAATAAAGTTATAATTATTATTATGATCAGCTCATTTTTGATTTTATCTTTTGTCGTAGGGCAATCATACATTAAGTGCCGACGCAAACATTACTATTGCTGTGTAGCCACAGGCGGATATAGCTCTGTGCTAAAGAACGCTATTGTTCTGCTAAGACCTTTAAAACACATTGAAGAACCCAACTTCTGAGTTTTTGCAACAAATTCCCTCATTTAACATGGCCAGTGTACCACTTGAGTTCACTCGAGCTGAGGTTAATCTAATCCTTGACCAACACTTCTGTCAGTTAAGGCAGAGGCTAACACAGCAGAGATGGGCCACATGGCTACGGGAAAGCCTGCTTAGAGTTTTATATTAAGATACAAGTGTGAAAGATACAAGTGTGAAAGATTTTTCTAGAAAGATACACGTGTATCTTAATGTGTGAGCATATGACATATCTACCCTCTGCTGCCCCAGTGTTAAATATGTGCATGATCCATCCATCCATCCATCCATCCATCCATCCATCCATCCATCCATCCATCCATCCATCCATCCATCCATCCATCCATCCATCCATCCATCCATCCATCCATCCATCCATCCATCCTCATCCGCTTATCTGGTATTGGGTCGCGGGTGCAGCAGCTCCAACAGGGGACCCCAAACTTCCCTTTCCTGAGCCACATCAACCAGCTCCGACTGGGGGATCCTGAGGCGTTCCCAGGCCAGGTTGAAGATATAATCTCTCCACCTAGTCCTGGGTCTTCCCGAGGCCTCCTCCCATGTGCAAGAAGACAAGTGCAACCCTTATAGGAAGTTTGTCATTTACTGTCATTTTAACTGTACTGTATAGTCAGTGTCACCAGCATTTGTGTGCAAGCAAACAGAACCAGGTTGCAATTCACTGAGCACTGCTCTAGAAGCATTCTCTAGAAGAGTACACTACTGTTGATTTTCTGATCTTGCATGATTAAATCCAAAGTGTATGTTGTAGTAACTCTCAAATCTCACAAAGGAAAAATAACTGAATGGTCTCAAATGGACTCAAATGTTCTGCCTTGACTCAGACTCGTCTTGGACTTGACTTGTGCGGTCTTTCCTTCATCTCTGGGTCGGCTTCAGCAGGAAAGATTATTGGTCTCATTACGCATTTAGAACAAAAGAGATTCAAAAGGACAGAACAAAGGAAGCATTTAGACAGACAGACAGTAAAAGGAGAAAAGCCCTGAGTCAAACGTGGGAGAGAATGAATGGGATAAAAAAAAAAGGATGAGCGAGATTTAGAAAAAGGTCAGAGGACAGAAAGAGAAAAGAGAGAGAGAGAGAGAGAGAGGACGGACGGACGGACGGATGAAAGAGCGTGAGAGCACAGTTAAAATTTTAGAGAGTGAAGGAAAACGCTTACATCCTTTTGCGTTTGGAAGAACTGAATGGGTTTTCTTTTCTCTCCAACTGTCTGCTGCAGCTGAATACCCACTATCTTCTATTCAGTCCTGACACAATACATGGTTTTTAGAAAACTCATTTTCCATTTCAGAGCGGCCCGCTGGTCATTTTAGAATGGACAGATAGAATAAAGCAAAAACAAAAAAACTATGAGAGAAAGTGCTTACAAACTAAATCAAAAGTTACTTTTCAGGCATGAAATTCAAGCAAGAACATCCAATGTTATTTCTATAAATTTTACAACTGTGTACTTTCTGTGTTACTCTTTGGTATTTCTGATATCTTATTTGTATTAGGCACAAAACACATGCACAAGTTTTTAGAAAGCTGCTCTATTTTGCAATTTGTCTCTCCTCCATATCGTACCTGCTTAACAACACACATCAAACAGCCTGTCAGTGCCTGAGTTTGACATGCACTTGTAGTCCTCCACATCCCTTTCCCTTTCCCTTCCCCAATCTTTTTGCTCAGGTATGACCTGAAACAAAAAATGGCCAAAAACTTCAAAGACCACCTGTCTGTTACTTCATGAGCTGTTGTTGTCTGTTGGTCTCCCTATCTTTCTAGTAAGCCATTTCTCTCTTTTTATCTTCTCATTTCAAAGGCTTCCATTTTTTGTGGTACAGACATGACATAGCGTTCTCCTTCAACTTTCATCTAAAATAAATAGGTGTGTGTGCCTGTTTTCTCTCTCTTCTATGATTTAAAGGTGGGTTGAAATGACACACAAAAAGCAGCAACAATCCAATACCGTAAGCTGTGCGGAGACGATAAAGCAACTACGGAGGATCAAAAGGATTGACACATTCTTCTGTTGCTGCTGTCTGTTCAATGCCACGACAGCGAGGGAAGAAGAAGTGCTCTCTGCGCTCAGTCGGGATTGTATTCAATTAACAAATAAACAGCTCAATGGTAGAAAACCACAAAAAGGTGGTTATTTTAAAGCCTGCGCGGCATTATGTCTTATTGACAGGCATTATTAAGTGTTTGTAGTGACACTGTCACCGTTTCTAAATGTTGTCTTTTCCCTGAATTGGGGAAAACATAAACAACTTACTGTAATGAAAAGAAATAGTAATGTTTTACACATGTTAAAACAGGCTGGCCAATGAGGTTTGTGATTTTTGTAAAGGTTTTCAGTACATTCCCAAAGAAAATTTTTGCTTGAAATGTGCTCCTTTATTTAAAAAATAAAGGAATAACAAAAAAAAAAAAAAAGCCTCAAATCAATATTACAGGCCTCCATTATTGACTGAGGTCATGTTGAGTCGCATTGGTAAAACATAAACTATTGATCCCATGTAGTGAAAATAGGACAAGGGGTCATAAATCCCAAACTATTTTGTTTGTAATTAAAGAGAAATCTATACAAATGTATAAACATCTATACAAATGTATACACAATGTATACACATGTAGTAACAACATAACACGTGTCACACATGACATTTAAGACCCTAAGAAAGGTATAATGTGCAATTTCAGTTCAGACCATCCCATAAAATGTTTTCAAACAAATCATTTAAAGTGAAAGTACCATACATTGTTAGTTCTGAGGGCCATCCTTCTTTTCTTCATAAACATAAACAACAGTTATAATTCAAATCAAGGCCAAATCATGTGTTTTGAGTCCATAAATGGGTTAGACCCTAACATTCACAGCCCAGACTAGCAGCTAGCTTCTACACACCTAAGTAGCACGTATGAGCTAATTAGTTATATGTGAATTAATTCATCCAGTCTACAGTCATACATTTGTTGTCCTACAGCAGGGGTGGGAAATTAATTTTCCCAAGGGGCCACATGAGAAACAGGGACTGTTGTGGAGGGCCGGATCAATAGGCTAAACTCAATTCTGCTCAATATTAATTTTATGGCAGGCAGCACGTTCTCAAATGGCTCTTTTTTCCTCCAGGCATATTAGTGCAGCAGAGTCCGCCAAACACTCTTTAATCAACTCCCCTTCAGAAAACTGTCTTTGGCGATGTTTTTGGGATATCACAAAGCTGGCCTTGACTGCTGCCTCCCTGGACGCCTTGTTGCTTTTGCAGCTTAACTAGCAAAGCTTCAGATGTTCGTGCCCGCTCTGCATCAGTCGAGTTGTTGTATTTCTCCGCTTGTTTAGTATTGTAGTGGTGATTTAAATAAAAATGGGGATCTGCTCTCCCCAATCTAAGCACACGGTTTTACCTTTGACTTCAGTAAAGAAATAGGTAGAAGCCCATGTTTGGTTAAAAACTCAGTAATCTGTGTGGCCGGGTCGGCTCAGTGGTAGAGCATTTCCTGCATGTCTTTCCCCTATCTCACCTAACTGTCCTGTCAAAAATGAAAAAAATAAAAATCTGTAAAAAAAAAAAAAAACTTGGTACTCCGAATCAACATTTCTTTCTTTCCCACAAGCTGACATTTTTTAAGGATAACAGCTCATTCACGTCCATGCTAAAGTCTCCCGCTCAGTTCTTGGCTCAACGACACATCCATGGGTCCGACACATTGCAGTTCTTCTTCTACTTCTTTTTAATTGCGACTTATAACCAGAAAAGAAGAAGCTACATATGTTCGCTCAAAAAAAAATAAAAAATGAATGCACAGGTCTGGTGTAGTTGTTCTAGGCGCAATTCTTTTTCTTCCTTTCGGTTTTCATTTTTTTTCAGTCAGTAACGGACGGGATTTGTACTGTAGCAAAATACAAAACTTCACTTAAAACATAATCAAGTAGCCTACATCTTAAAATACCGATTTTAAAAACGACTTGATAAATACAAAATACACAACAAAACTACTCAACACAGTAACGTGGGTAAATGTATTTGTACTTTCCACATCTGCAAACTGTTGGGACAGATCAGTGAGCCTTTCATTACTGATGGAGACATGAAATGTAACACAGATTGGTCTAGTCCCTTGAGAACCATTTTATCAGGGTCGGCGTCTTCACGCACAAATCTGTGGGAAAGATTTTGTTCTTGTTTAAAGAAGCTGTTGGATTTACTACATTCCCACCCTTTTTACCCTCAAAAATATACAAGAGGATAGAACTCATCAATCATTAAAGGTGGATTTAACCTGATTTTGTCAAAAAGCTGTTTCTTATAGAAGACTTGCTCTTACCTTGCTTTATTGGCAACCAGCGCAAAAAAAAGGACTCATCTAGAAATTGTACCCATTACCTTTAAGACACGTCTTGGACGAGGCCTCACTGTATCTGAGCTTTTAAGCCCTTATGAGTCCAAGCACAGCTTGAGCTGCTCTGGTCATTTTTACAGTCTAGACAAAAACTACGAATTATCAAACTTTCTCCATCAGAGCCCCGGCAGACTCTTTGAACAACCTGTCTGATGAGATCAAGCCAAACACTTCTAAAACTTACTCTGAGGACTGATTTCTTGAACTGCAGTACACTGGTCTGAATCTGGTTTTCTTGCCCTGTGCATTACAGCAGAGATATTCAACAGAGGGTCCGTGACCCCTAGGGGGTCCACAGAGTTAGAGCAGAGGGGCCGCCAAATCATGTTAAAAAATAATTGTTTGAAAATGTATTTTTTCAAAAGTTAAATAATATACTGTATATCCAGCATATTTTATCAAATACAAATTGGCTTTTTTGTAAAAAGAAAAAGCATAAAAAGCATACTATGAGTAAAGTAGCCACTATGGTAGCCATACAGTTAAGATTAATGATTATTGTGGCTTCCACACATACTGTATGTTTAACATTAATCCATGATATATAAATAATATATTAATATTAATTCATTTCCATCGATCCGGCCCATCCAACTTCATTTTAAACAATATAGGTACAATAGTAGGGGGTCCTTATTCCATTGCTCTTTCAGCTAAGGGGTCCTTGGCCTACAAAACATTGGAGACCCTTGTTTTAGAGTATAGATTATATAAATTCTAATTCAAGACAGAACAAATAAGAAAATAAAGAAATAAACAAAGTAGAGCTCGGAAAAGCTATATGGTTATTTTGGTGCATCTTGTAGTATTGAGGGACCTATTAGAGATTTTCTTTGTAGCAACACTACTTAGAAAAGATAAGTTAGTTATAAGCTCTACTTCCATTACAGATATTATTTATTATGCACCTGGACATAATCACAGTAAAGAAACCCCCCACTTAGGCATGACAATGATAAAGGAAAGTTCAGGTTTTAGAGCGTGGGGGTCAGCCTGTTAAGACAGAGTATTGATCGCGTGAACAATGGGTCAAAGCTTCCAGTAGAGAGGGAAGTAAGGTCAGATTGAATGGGTTATCTCGGCTACATTTCTGTACCAGGACATCAGATTGTGCTGCTATCAGTTCCAGGAATAGCCTAGTGAGGAGGAGATACAAAGGTTCAGTTCATTAGCAGAGAGCCTGTCACAGAGACAGACTGCTCTGACTGGTGTCAGCAGCATTGTCTTAACCAAAAGCAAAAGTAGAAACAGAATACAATCTCTGCAGTAAGGGCTCCAACAGCTATAAATAGTAAAAAAAACATAATGTAAAGGGCAGTTTGTGGTTCAATGTGTTAATTAGACATTTCTTTGGCATCAAACTACTGGAACTAGGGAAGTCTGTTGGTTGTGTGGTAATAAATTCTTACAATTATTACATTCTAAGCGTCACCATGGCCGCAAAAGAAATTGTACAATTCCAAGAGATTTCTTAGCTACACTTTCACCAAGATTTTCAAACCTTTGACAACACAATATTCTGATGCTCTAATCTAAGGAATCCAAGACCAGCTACTGTTAGATGCAGCAAAACTGTAAAAGCACTCAATCACTTTTTTCTCCACACATCCTATACAGTACTACAAGCTGGAAAAACAAACACTTGATCCCCTGTTGTGAGCTGGGATGATGAATGCGTTCATGAGAATGGGGCTATAGTATTTGGCTATGTATATATTCATATGTGTATCTGTACTGGCTGTGGAAAGACATATCCCTCTGGGACAATGCATCTAACTATAAAATCTAAAAAAAAAAAAAACTCAAAGACTCAGGGTGCCTGGATAGCTCACCTGGTAGAACGTCCCCATGTACAAAGGCTCAGTCTTTCTCGCAGCGGCCGCAGGTTCAACTTTGACCTGTGGCCCTTTGCTGCATGTCATTCTCCCTTTCTCATCTTTAGCTGTCCTATATAATGAAGACCTAAAATGCCCAAAAATTATCTTTAAACTCAAAGACTCAAGGCACTGGACAAACAGCCGTCACATTATCATCATTGTAACATCATTCAGATGGATAATCTCCTGACCTTGGACAGCGTTGTGTGTCTTGCTGATGCTAGTTTACAATAGAAAGTGACCAATCATCTTGCATCTCCCATGGACTTGTAATTGTCAGGGAACCCCGATGATTAGTAAGAAATAAAACCTCTTAACCATTTTTCATGATTCATAATTCATGAAATTACTGTATACTGCCTAATCCCATTTTAACAACACAAAACCAAAACAGTGTGTTTTGTGCTTTACAATGTTGTGTGAAATGACAAAAAAGGGAGAAAAAACTGCGAGGACAAGATGCTTAATTCATCATATTCCAAAAGCTGTCACGGCAAACGTCAGTAAATTCCTGACATCTTTACTCCCTCGGTATACACGTTGAAGTTCATCTGCCGTCACTGGAAGTTAAAAAGAATTCACATTCAAAGATTTCAAAGTATTTCTCCAGGGTCTGTCTGTCCTTGCGTTGCAGTTTAAAATCTTCTGTATCGTTGCGTTTCATATGTTATCCTGTGTCATGTATCCACAATGTTTACTCCCTACAGTGGAGACACACTCCCACACATGTTACAGTCAAATTGTAGCGCTTTGGTTGACTACGTGTGACAGTTCAGTCTCTGCAGACTATATTTGGGTGCGACGAAGATTTACACGCTGGGGTTTTGTTCACACTGTTTTCTAAATGCTAAATCCATCTGCACATTGGCTTTCTGAGTAATGTCAAACAGTTGATCAGATGCATCTAGACAGGGCTGTGCACCTCTCTTTAGAATAAGGAGCTGTTTGTCTGCTACTCTTCTGGATGCACCACTGTCTGCTGGTGCTGCAGCCGTAATCAGGACTGACACAGGCGCACGGACCATAATCCCCATTGATTAGAAACCTGAGATCAAAGGCTTCCACTGCTGTCATTCTCACCTCCCGTCTCCACTCTGCTTATGCTGCTTCTTTCGTTGCCTTTCTTGGTCCTCCTCGCTCATTCCTGAGGGTGTCTGTGTTTGCATGTTTCTCTGGTGTATTGAAGTTCACCTTTGTATGCTTCCATTCCCGTCATCCAGTCATTGTTCTTCTCAACACCTGTTTCAATAGCTACTGTGTGTTGACATAGAGGCTTTCATTCTGCTAATAACAGCTAAGCTCAATCATAACCCTTCTGACAGAAAAAAAACTGGCTTATTCTCCATGCTTGTCCACATGATGTTCATTAGCTTAGTAGGTTCTAGATCACGACTGTTTAATCACTGGAAAGGTCAACATTTAAAAAATAACAGTGTCAAAATATTGGCAGTCACCATCTCACTTTCTTTGTTTTGCTTCCTGTCTTTTGCCATGTTACTCTATTCTGCAATTCCCCCTTGTCTCTCTGTTACAATCAACGCTGTCCAACTTTCCCAATAAGCCAATGAAGATGTTTTATCCCCACACAGCTTCCCTCATTCATTCACTTCTAAATTCTCTTCTGTGAGAAACAAATCTATGAATATATTTGCAGACACACCGCTGCAGTAGGATGTGTTATCTGATGTAGGATGTGTTGTCTGACCTCAAATATTTAAGCTCAAACCACAGACATAAGAAATCTCTGAGCCTCCAGCAAAACTAAGCTGTGTGCACAAAGGTTATTGCAATGTTACACATGCAAACCAGTTCAAACCTTCAAATAATGGACTGTTGGATCCGATGATTCAAAATGTACAGTAGTGCCGGTAGTTGTGTTGGTTGCCGTGTGTGTGTATGAGTGATGTATTGCCATTTGTTTCTCTCGAATGCCCAAGATAAATTTATCCTATAGGAGACAGTAAAGGCTTGTCTTATCTTATCTAGAGCAATCATGTCACAACAGTACAGAAAAAGAGTTTCACTTACTTAAAAACAAACCACTGTGAGACTGCAAACATTTTTTTCTAAATAACAAATATATGTGTCTCTATACTACATTATAATTGTTTCGCCTAAAGAAAAATAAATATTGGAATAGCCTGCCCCCCCACAATAAGGGATCATCCCACATACATCAATTTTAAAACTTGTTTAAATCTGTCTTTAAGAAAATCAAAGCTGCACTCACTTGCTGCACACATTTCATTATGTGTGACAATCATATGTTCTGTTTTATTTTGGCTTGCCTCTCTAACTATGAGGGTGCTGCATGCTTGTTACTGTTTTTATTTGTATATATCTGCCTAGGGACAATAGATGAAAACCAGCTATGGTGCTAACTCTCACTATAGTTGAGATAATCTGTTAGATTTTCATTATCTAGAGAAAATGGTGTTTTGGAGTTTGGGAGCTTGGGACTTAGCGTGAGGAAACTCCTAATAATCACGGTTTCAAAATTGAAATCTGTCTAGCAGTAGGTCGTGTACCTATTTTTTTATTTTTCAAATCCCAGCGCTGACAATTAAATTAAGTGATGAAGAGACACTAGCTGTTAAACCATGGGTAATTAGGCAGATGCGTGTTGCGCATTCCCAAATCAGAGAGTGAGTGTTGATGAAATTTACATGTCATTGCTAAAACTGTAATGCATTCTACAAGAAGCATTGCACATGAATCTAAACTAGTACAGACCGTCTGTACATAGATGTGTATATAGATGTATACTGTATAAACTTAATATTAAAATATATGTAGTATATCAAAAGGGAAAGAGGCCAGTGGATTTGGTGATATTAGCTCTGTGTGTGCATCTGAACAACTCAAACCAAGACAATTGCTCTTTCTTAGCAGGTAGAAATGGTACCTTAATTTGGTGCAAAAGCAGCAACAGATGATATTGAGACCACCGGCATCTTTTTGCCAACCAAGGTTATAATTGTTAATGAAAACAAAGAAAAACTAACATAAGGTTATTTAATTGTATAATGATCTAAACAAAAAAAAAAACTAAACAAGAACACAGATAAAAACAGAAATTGAAGTAGAAAAAAAAAAAACTACTGATCTTAAGGGGAAAAACATAACGAGCTGATTACATGATATCTGATGCATGTTTGCAATGGGTGACTTTTTTTTACGAGTTTACAGAAGAAATCTTTTCAATTTGCATGCAAACAGAAACTAAAGTCTGCATTCCTGGGTTTAACTGTACAGCATCAGTTGGTATTGTCAGTTGTATTTTACTTGGTTTGATGTCAAGCTTTAATCCCTTCATCCAGATAGAGACTTAGACAGATAAGACAGAGGTGTGTGTGTGTGTGTGTGTGTGTGTGTGTGTGTGTGTGTGTGTGTGTGTGTGTGTGTGTGTGTGTGTGTCTTTCCATTTGATAAAGAAGAGACAATCCATTTGTGTTCCTATTAGACGGGCAGTTATGGTGATGAATACTTACATGGAAATTAGCCAAAGATGAGAGCTAATTGTCTGATTAGATGTGCTTCAGGTTGATAGATGCACAATAAGCCCATGCACATAAAGCAGTCATTAAGGAACATTAGACCATTAAATTGAACATTACACCATAACCAGAGGCAAAAATATGGATGTTCATTAATGCATCTCTACACGTAGGAGTGTGTCTGTGTTTGTGTGTGTGCACAGTACCTTTTCTGTGAGGACTTTGTTCTCTGTCCAACTCTGCACCTGAGAAGGGAGGGATCCAATTAGCATTATACCAATTACACATTTGAACTGCTTTATAACTGGCTCTGTTCAGACCTGGTATTAACATGCGTCCTAGGTGATCCGATCACAAGTGGACAGCTCTGAATTCAGGCGTAAAAGCACCCAGGACCCATTGAGGACACGTTGAGATCCAATCGATCAGACCACATTCAGAGGTGGCCATTGTTTTAGCAGTGTGTAAGCGAAAGTGTCCTGGGACACATTGAAGGACTGCACACTCAACTGATGTCCTCTACACGTAAATGGAAATGTATGACTCTTCTAGCTTGGCAGTGTGTACAAGCTGAAGCACCAAGATGTTGTTGATAATTAGCAATGTAAGTCAGCATTTATATTTAAAGAGCAAACAAGCCTCCAATGGCTCTCTTATAACCACAGAGGAATAATGAAGATCTAAAGGAAAACGTAAGGCAAACACACACATATGCGGTTATATACAGTACATACTAACAAAAAGTGTTCACAAGTTCAGAGTTGCATAAGTACGTATGCTATCTTTGCTGAGAACGAACAGGAACTTATCCAGGCTCTATCATCAACAGAGAAAGAGAAAAAGTACTAATTTGCATCTGGTCTGGTGTGCTGCTGAGTTTTGTGTTTTTTTGCCGCACACCTCCTGAGGCACACTCACTCAAACACATGCACGTCCACGCAAACACAAAATCAAAATCAATGTTTGCTCTGCTCACCTACTGAGAGATAAAATGACATGCTTTGCTGGCCGGGGTTGTTTTCAGCTCAGAGTAATTGCAAATTCTCTGAAAATGGTGTCATTTTCACTTAGGTTTTTTCCAGCAAAGAAGGTTGACTAAACAAAAAAATATAGAGAGGAAACATAGAGAGGAAAAGATACATATCTCTGTCTGTCCTCCTTATAACAGAAATCCATATGCAAGTGTTTACACATCTTATTTTCTGGCAAATAAATGCATGACAAAATGTATTCATTACATATTTTGATTTGATCTTTAAATGCGGTACTAAGACTATTTAACTTGAACTGTAAACTGTTATTGCTTTAGATAACAAGCCCTCCAAACTAAAGTAGAATGAAGAAATCCAGGATAACTGAAAAAGTACAGCTTGACTTAGTAGGCTTGTTGGAGATGAGCCAGGTCTGCGCAGAATCGATCATCGGTGATCGCCGCCCATTGCATGCTGGTTGGATTTGTGTCCGACGTTGATCCCGACTTGCTTTGACGTCATGCACACGTGGGCAACGAAAATCTCACAAGAGCAAGGCAGCCGCAGGTTTGAGACGCAGGCAGCGCAGTTGCTTTTCACCGACTGCAAGACCCAGGCGGACCCAGAGCATGCTGGGAAACGCCGGCCTTGTGATCTAACAACTGATTGGTTCAGAATCAACTCAAAACCCTTTTTGATGATTTAAAGGCTTATTGTGTACAGAGCACATGTTGTGTGGCTGATAGTGAAGTTTAGAAGTCAGAGAGACTAAATCCGTTCAGATCCAAGGGGGTAAGCAAGCGTCCATGAAGCGTATCCTATGGCACCATTTTAATGATACCAAGCACTCGTTCGTTATGGCGCCACTTTGACAGTGTATAAATTTACATCTGATGCGTTTAAAAACTTCAATTGTCCACTGTTTATTTCTAAAGAAACACGACAATGTATAAAAGGCTCCATTATGGCTCCGTAGCAGACCTTTTTGTAAAAATAGGCTAACGATTGGGTGTCATAACCACGCAACTTACTAATGAATAGTCGACAAATTACCGTATTGTCAGGAGAAGCACGCAGACAGTCTGGAAAAGTGACTGAAGTGAAGAAAAAAAAAAATACGAGTACAGATTTATTTTCTACAAGCTCTTGTCCACTCTACAGGCGAGGCGCAGTTCATCACGAATGAGTCTAGTGTGATCCGTTCATCACGGCTTAATCGGTTGCACGTTTGCAGAAGCAGGATGAAAAGGTGAAGCTATGTCAAACCAGGTGTAGATGGCTGGGATAAGTGCACGTGCTTTCTTAAATAGACCACGGTATCGATCAGAGATTTACTGATGCAGAAATGGAGAAGTGGACAATGTTCATAGCAGCAGCAGCTTCTTGTGGAAGTATGATACCTTGAAACACATTATTTGTAAAATAGAAACATGGCCGCTGTAAAGAAACAGTGAGAGAAAGCGTGGCAGACGATCGCGGACCGACTGAATGCATAAGCAGCCTAAAAATATACATTAGCTTACCACTACTCTGAAACCCATACTCTACAGTGTGTGCACGCACACACACACACACACACACACACACACACACACACACACACACAAATGCCTGAGAACATAAAACATCACATGTACACAGAAATATACACAGGGATTTTTCTGTTGGTTCTGTATGCTGTCCCACTGAGAGGGAAGAAAGTTACAGATGATCCTGTTTCCTTTCTCAAACAGCTTTGTAGTTGTGAGAGCAGAGGAGTGTTTTTGATGTAAATCATATTATGTTCACGCAGTTAATTCGCCCGGCCCAGCAGCCACTGAAATGTGCTGATATCGGAAAGAATCTGAGCATACATTAAAATAACACCAGAAATTAATGTGTATGATAAATAATTTGCATTCCTCCATGTAGTTTTGACCTTCACCCAACAATAGCAGTATGTTTCATAAAGAAAGTTGGGGAGCAAAATTACTGAAGGAAGTGTATTCTTCTTATGAAAGAGATTGGGAATGGAAAACATATTTTTGGCTCCCGATGTTGTGCAGTCTTTGCATGTACTGCGCTTGCCGCTAGGTTGCATCCTATTCCCAAAATATATAAGTTGTGCTTGCCGCCCGGCTCGGCGCAAAATAGGCAAGATTTTCTACATTTACATCACACATGCGCCAATAATTAAATGCATGTCACGTCTGCATCTGGTGTTTACATCAGACGTGAAGTACATGCGACATTGCGTAGGATACACAGCGATTCCAGTAGTGATATGGTGGCAAAGACATTTCTGTCTTTGAACCAAAATAAAGCTTTGGTACTTGCCCTGGTTGTGAGGCTATATGGAGGAGGGTGTGGGTGCACGAGACCCTCAGGTCCAGAGAACAGTTGGGGGAATTCCGCCTGGTGAAGGAGCTCCGCTTTCACTGTGACCGGTTCAAGGGGTAATTTTGGCTCAACAGGGAGCAATTTGACAGTCTGCTGACGATTTTATCAATATGCTAATAATTTACATTTTAAAAGTTATCTGTTGCACACAAAATGTCTCCGACTTTACTGAAAATACTATTTTGGGTGTACCAAATACTGGACCATAATTGGCTTCCAAAGTGGTCGTACTGTAATGTCGTCAAATTCTGGCCATCTTTTTACACAGTGAAGGTCTAACATATACTGTAACTGAGGTAACAATAAGCAGAAAGCTAGCATCTTGACAGGCTGGAACTGCTTTCTAAATACAATGTATTTGCATACTGTATAATGTGGTTGACTCTCCCAAACCTAAAACTTGGGTACCTAGTAAAACTTTGAGTGGTTTCAAACTCTCTGGAGAAGAGCTTTTTTTTTTTTTGCTCTTAAATCTAAAACACAAAAACCTTAATGTATATTATTGTCTACATCCCTTAACCTCAACATATTCTACACCAAAGCTGCCCGAGCCAGTACATAAATCATATTGGCTTATTGAATTGAAAAAGTATGAAATATCTCAGATGATAGATAGTTGGTATTTAGTCCAGATAGCCAACGGCCATGAATTGTTCTGTGTGTGTGTGTGTGTGTGTGTGAAAGACTTCCTCTATTCTCTCTCTCACACACACACACACACACACACACACACACACACACACACACACATCCATCTGCTGCATCAACACAACGGAAATGAGATGGTCCAATGATAAAGAAATTGCACACTTACAGACAAGCCTAATTCACACAGAAGACCAAGTAACACAAGGAAATATGTGTGTGTGTGTGTGTGTGTGTGTGTGTGTGTGTGTGTGTGTGTGTGAGAGAGAGAGTGAGAAGAGAGGAAGTCTTTCAATCACACACACACACACACACACACACACACACACACACACACACACATACAGAATCACTCATGGCTGTTGGCTACTCTATAGTGAGTATAGGTCTTGTGTGTGAATTAGGCTTGTCTGTAAGTTTGCAATTTTTTTCAGTGGACGATCCCATTTCCGTTGTGTTGATGCAGCAGATGGATTCCCTCCCACTAACCATTCATCACCTGCCACACCAAGACTTGCCTGTGCCCCCTTTACACCAATGAAAAATGGGTTTTGGACCATCTTTTTCCTCAAGAAAATAAAAGTCGTTTACTGTGTCATCAAACAGGTCTCGTCCCATGGGCTATTGGCGCTTCTGAGCAGAAAAAATTTCATTTTGTGTTTCACAGCACATGATGCCAAAATGCAACAGGGAAACTTAAAACTGCTACGATCATCGTAAATTGGTAACCTTGAAGAAGGAAACCGTGATCAAATAGTTGTCATGTTCAGCCTGGGCTACTTAGTTAGAAGTAAATACTAACTTATACAGCATATACGTTGCAATCATAAAAAAGACAATGTGTTGGGTTTAAATATTTTCCTTAATAAAAGCTTGGTTTTTCCTTAAAGAATCCTTGAAGAAAAGAGAATAAATAATCTATGTGACGTTTTATACACAATGTCCTGAAATAACCACAAACCTACTTCGGGACATTAAAGGTGAAGAGGCTCTATGCAATTTTTTTTTAATTATCATCATGCACCAGTTCAAAAACCTTCACTGACCTGAAAACAAACACCAACGAGATAACAGCAAAGTAATTTGCTGATTTGCGTAAAAATGTGACATCCGTTCACGGGACTGACTGCAATACAGAGAATGTCTCACATTTTAAATTATTCCATGCATAAATATTTACATGATAATGACGGATTTAATTTCGAAAAACATTCATAACTAATGCCAACAGCAATAAGGGCAAAAGGATAAAAATAGTTAATTCCGTCTACCGAGGTAATTAGTCACTAGTTGAATTTACATAGATGTGTTTCAAATGCTGGGGTTAATTTAGAAATCACTCCACTGTGTCAGTAAAAATAAAGCCGCCAACACTGTTAGTGACACTGTTGTGCAATGAGCTCATGTATGCGAGTGAGTGCGGCTAAAAATGAGACATTTGTTATCTTTGCCGAGCAGGAACTGAAATTCTAACTTATTTACAATTACAAGAGGGTCACTGATGTTGATTAATGTCTGTGTGAATTAAATCTTTAGGGATGCAAGGCTTCTCAAATCTTTGATTTGTTTAAGCTTCAAGTTTGCTATATTGAGTAAAAAGAAGTTGCAGGGATATATCAAAAGAAAAGTATGTATGACAACTTTGGTTTGTAGTTCAGGGTTTGCTGCGGTCTTTAGACACCCCCTCTGAAACATGTTGTACATTATCACAGGGACAAGGGACAAAGGTGCTGAATCACACAGTGAAGGCCACATATTTTAATGAGTGAGGTGAGTGTTTAGACCATCATCTAATGATTCAATTGATTGACAGCTTAGTGATTGATTGATCAATAACATTGTACATATGTTTAATTAATTTCTCAATGTCGGAAAAAAGTAGAAGCAAACGGCTCACAACACAAAACTCAGTTCATCTAATAGTTTCTGAATTCACAGATTTGCAAGTTAGAAATGGTGTGCATGGTTAGCCAGTAATATCCTTCTTTTTTGCTACAATTTTCATTTTAATACAATAACTGGCTGTTAAATAATAATAAACTATGGGGTTTTGCAGGTTTGTGTTCTGTAGATTTAGATGCTAACATATATTTAATGTTGTGCAATAATGATTACAATTGTTTAATCTTTAGTGTCTACTGTATTTCTTCACACACAAATCGTACATGAATGCGATCTAATGTAGAGTGCGTGTGTATGTGTAAGAACTAATTCTGAAATACTAGTTACCATTTACCAATACGATTTGAATGTGTTTTTATATATATATATATATATATATATAAATATGTTGCCCAATGTTCTTTTTGCCTTGGCCAATCGCAAGTTTTTTGTCATGTAACGTCTGATGAACAATAAGTAAGCAGGGAGTGAGAAACACAAGACATTGTGAGGTCTTAAGATCAAGGCGCTATAACACTAGTACGGGGGTGACAGGCTGCGACTTGAAATCGACAGTTATCAGAGCGTAGCTGGGAGCTTTATGGAGACAGCTAAGGTTTATGTTAGCTGTCAGAGTTAGCTTCAACATCATTTGTTACCATCTAATAGCTGTATTCTCAGTAACGTGACAATCTGAAAGAAACCGGTTACTACATAAATAGTAGTGACAGCACAGTTATCAGTGCTGTTAGCACCGTGGCTAACACTAACCGAGCACCATTAGCCGCTTCAATACACTTGTTAGATCATGTTTTATTACAGAGTTCTCTGTTGATTTGTGTTTGTCGCTGTGTGCTCGTGATGGGAAATTAATATAAATAAAGTTGCGTGCCAGAAATGCAATGCAGCATGACTTCAAGGCCAGGCTGATGTTGGAAGTCCCTCTAGTGGACAGAACGTGTAACAACAACCACATGCTTATGGTGGCATTGACAATGCATAAACCTGAATAGTGTTGTACATATTAATAACAGGCTGCATTTGAGAATTAAATATTCAGATAGTATTTGAATACTACAAAAAATTAAAAATTAAATCGAAATGCTATTATAGAGGAAAATTGACAGCTCTAGTGTGTCAGTATGCTTAGTGTGTATTTAGGAAGGAATATATTCATATTATAAGGTTGCTACTATACATTTGAACAAACAATTAGACACAGAAACACAAACAAAACCGCAGGCAGACACGCAGCTGACCCCGGGTCTCCTGAATCACTGACTTCATGTTAGACTGTTAATTATGACAGAAGGAGAGACAGGCATTATGACATAAGGAGAGACAGGCAGAGAAACAGAGACAAGGTGACAGCCTGAGAGAAAGTCAACAAGAGAATATACAGAGTAAGTTAATAAGTGGGTAGAGTTGAGAGTGTAGATCCACAGGCTATCTGATGAATCAGCATGTCAAATAAAAGAACAAATTAAAAGCCCCTAAATCAATCCTTTAGCATCGGCAGTTACAGAGTAAATTGCTTAGAGGGGAGATCAATAGAATTAAGCACGCAGGTACTGAGGTACTGGCTGATCCATACTAATCTAACTTCCATGATTTACACGGAAAAGTTTAACAATTTCAAAATCGAGATGTAATTTGTTTATTGTATATTATCAAATAGCATTAGCATTATTACACAAGGTAACAAATCAAGTCACTCATCCTAAATCATGTAATAGATTTTTCATATAAATCTGTCATTGTGACTTCTGTTTCTGATATCTATACTTGAATCTGCAACATTACTCAAGCCAACTTACCCATGTTTATGGTGTTGTGGATATAAACTTAGCACAAAAAGTAAGGAAATTTGTGTATAGTAGATTATTTCTCTGTGGTAACAATGCTTTTTGGCACTAAATCTTATACCATTGAAAAGCCTGTTTAGTTCCCTTTCATGGTGCCACATTTGTAAGGAACATGCATTGGTGGGATGAGCAGCAGCGCTGAGTGTGTGGGCCCATGAAAAATTTGCCAAATCTTGTCTGCCAATGCCAAACAGCTTATTCTGCCATTGACTTGTTTGGTGTTTGGTGGATTGCATGATTGAAGTTTGAAGAAACAAGCCATATCGGCAATTTAACAATGCATTCATTTCACAAACAGGAGCCTCAGTAGCGTGTGAAGGAGCCATACACAGCCCGGCACCTCCTCCTCATGCTGGTCACACACTGCTGTGTGTTGGCATCCCATTCTTCAACCAGCATTTGTCACAAGTCAGCCAACGTGGTTGTGCTGGTCACTCTGGCACGAACAGCATGCCCAAGTTGTCAAACCAACTCAGATACCTTTTGTGCAGGAAATACTTCAAATGAAAAGCCTCATTTATCTTTTCAATGGCATTAACAATGTAGGATTAACATGAAGTATGTGACATTTAATAGTTTTTGGTTGTCCGGCCTATCGAGTTTAGAAATTAGACTCTACATTTAAAGGTCCAAGCTTTGTCTCTCCTGCTGTTTTGAATGGTCAATCAATCAATGAGGTGGACAGAAGAACAGAGACAGACAATTACCGGCTGAAAGATTATATGCTACATATCAAGGCTTCACCCCTAGTCAACAGAGCTTGTATGAAATATACAGGTAAAATCTCCCTTTTGAAAATCAAAATGAATTATAAAATGAATTGTGGGGCACCTGGGTAGCTATATATAGGTAGAGGTTTAATTTAGAAAACTGAATGAATTGTGTTCTTCTCAGCATCGCCATCCTCAACAAGCTACTATGTGCTGCATGCTGGGTAATTGCAACACTGTGAAATTTGAGTTCTTCTTGTTTCTTTCACTTGACATTTCCTGCAACATGAATAGTCATTTCAATAATGACACTGAGCTCTGGGAGTTGAAGGGGTGTGTCGCGGAGTGAGAAGGCAGAATCGCGATACACCCCTTCAACTTCAACATCCTTCTCGTCCAGATCCAGTGCTACCACATCTTTAAATTACTATTAGTGTTAGTCCTTTTGGTGCCTTATTCCTGTTTTGTCTGGTAAATTTGTACTGTAGAGAAAACTGTAGAGATGGCTAAAAGCAAAAGGGGGCTCTGTAACGCTAACAGAGGTGTAGCTAAAGTGATGAGTGGCCGCTGTTTGACTCGGGTGTCTGGGTCTGTTTCCCAACAGTTCCGTGAACTGCCGTTAGCATCCTTAGCACCGGAGTTAGTTGCTGACTGGAATGGTTGCCAGCTGGCTGGGGGCTGACTGTGGATGTGTCCCCGGGCCGGGGCTGTAATGATAGTGAATGGTTGCTAGCTGGCTGGGGACTGACTGTGGAATGGATGTGTCCCCGGGGGCTGTTGTCCGCTCTCATCCCAGCTAAAGCCTCGCAGCGCCGGTGTTCCACCGAAAGCTGTGACCCATCAGGAACTGGGTCACAGCTTTCGGTGGAACACCAGGAGACTGAGGCAGACAGAACGGTTGTGCTAGCTAGCTAAATTACCATTAGATTAGTCGTCTATCTATACAGTTAGTGTTACTGATGAATTTGTGGGTTAACCCAGAGTTGTTAATCGTGGTCAAAACAATCATACTAAAAATAAATGAGCAAGCTGTATCTTGCTCAATTATAAAGTAGCATTAGCTACTTGTCAACCAGCACCTTTACAGTAGGCACCAAAGCACTTTTCCTCTTTGTTCCCCCTACAAGTTGGGAGGAGAATTGTCCATTACTGTTACCATTAACATTATTCTTATGTCTCATTCCAACAACTTAATGAACCACTGAAATGATTTTGGAAACATTATTTTAAGGTACAAAAGAATTGTTGGCATTGGATCGATCAACATTGAAAATCAATCAATATCAATAAATAAGGTATCTGTTGTTGCAAAGTGGGATGTAATCAATGACAAAAGGATGCCATGTGGCAGAAAAAATTTTGTATTAAGTTTACTGAGGAATTGGTGTATCATTACAGCCCAATTACATAGGATATCTCATTATCAACAGCGCCAACAAATGCTGTAGATTGGGCTCCATTGGAGCTACTTCTGTCAACCAAATAAATGACTGTGGTTGCCGAAGATACAGAAATATCATAAGGACTACATGTAGACTGTAGCCTGACAGTGTTACATTGTGTCAACCAATCAGTTTATCCCAATTACAGTGAGAGGTTATGTAGTAATGAAACAGTATTATGTGATTACACTGTGGTGATACAATGCTGCCTTAAAGTTTCCATTCACCTTTTTTATGTGCATTTATGATTTTGAATCTGAGTAGAAAGGCAAAACATTTAAAAAAAAATAAAGTCAGAATATCGCAAACATATGTTTGTTCTTAGCTGCAGCAGAAAAGTGGGTTCATCAATACAACCAAAACGGGACTAGGTGCAATGGAAAAAGGCTAAGGGAATAAATCATGAAGTGCATGACACAAGGGACTTAAACGCCACTTAAGCTTCAAGCTTCACTAGAGACGGGGAAAGAAAATATGATCTGTGGGGCGATGGGAAGACCTCAAATTAATACCAAAAAACAAACACAAATGCAATTTTTCCATTATGTTTTCCGCATGGTTTTTAATATTTTGAAATTTGACTGGCACTTTTTTAATTATGTCATGTCATTTCGCCATCTTCTTCTGCGATAGTTTAACGGCACTCAACAGTAGTCGGTGGATACATGAATTCATTCACATTTTCTTTTGCAGGTTTTATGGAAATTTAGTTAAGAATCTATTATACATACTGATGGAAACCTGACTAACATAAGCACAGAAATACTGGACAGCAGAACAATACAGAATTTCTAATGACTAAAAATGTATATGTCAAATTAGTTTGAGAATATTATAGGCACACTCCCACCTCTTAAAAATAGTATAATATGCATGGCACAAAGGGTTTTGTGTCTTTTTGGTGAGAATCCCTTTCGTTTGCAGAGATAAAAAAAAAAAAACAAGGAGTGTCCCTTTGCTCTCTTTTGCCTGCACAAGCAAAGTAACACACACTGTCTCATCCAGTCGCCCACATATGTTACAAACCTAATTCTACACCTTATTCCCCACTGTCCTCCACTGCGCAGTCAGTCTCCCTCTCTCTAAATCTATCTCTTTTGTGCACACACAGACTCTCATCAGCCTTTAAAGACGGCACAGTCCTGGTCAGAGCAGAGCAGAGAGGTTAGGGCTGCAGCTCTGGCCGCGGAGATCCTGAAGGATAACTGGGATTGTGAAGGGAGCGTGAGAGAGATGCAGAGAACACCACTCAATCAATTTCTATTGGATTTCACTCCAGTGGGAACATGATAAGAGATACTGACCTGAGGGATCTAACAACCCTGTGCATGCATTTCTTTATATTTGAAGGAAAATAGCCAACTGAGCTTACTCTAAAAAGGTGAAATTGCTTCCGAGTACTGGTCAATCTGACTGTTGGAGCCTTTGTTGAATAAAGATTTTATTAAGCAGTGAGATTCTTTTATCAGCTAATAATAATATTGTGAGCTTGAGCTCTGAAAAGCCGTGATGGTCATTCTATATTATTTTCTGACATTTTATAGACAAAACGATTAATTGAGAAAAGTAATGGATTAATCAATAATGTAAAAAAGTAAGATGCAGTCGTAGTCCTGATTTCTTAAAATTCTCAAATATATTAAATCTCAAGGATTGTTCCGTTTGCATTTCACAATACACAATAATCACAATCCAAAATGAAGGATTTGATGGTTAAAAAGTCCTTCATGTTGAATTCCTCATTAATTTCAGAGAATAATTTTGGTTTCCAAATTCAGAGTAAATATATGCCATTTGTGTTCATTTGACTGCAGAGGTAAAAACTCCAGCAACACTTTTTTGTCTGACCAACGTGTTTCGGCTCAAGGCCTTCATCAAGCTCATCCTGGGGGCAAGCTAAAACTTAAATGTTGTAACTTAGCTAAATCTCACCTCCTGAAATAACTCTTGTGGTGGACATAAAAACAGGTCGCAATTTATTTTTATTTTGTGGTTTCCAGCTTGTTTTGACTTTGGAATTCTTTTTGGTAAAACTGTTATGACGCCAGTCCCTACATTGAATACAGAAAGAAAGATGCATGTTCAACTGTGTGAGTGCTGCATATGAACTAATTCCTTTTCTTTTGAGTAACAGACTTTCCAATAATCTCAGGAGATGACTCTGCTTGCAGATGAGCAAAACTACCTTAGCAAGAGGGGGCTTTTGATAAAAGTTTTTCTATTACCTCAGTTATTCAAGCAAAACCGGTGAATCAACTTTGCATGTTTCATTGATTCCTGGGAACCTTTTCATTCGTTAAGTTCTCTGCTTGAATACAGATTAATATTTTCAACCAAAAAGCTTTACCTATACGTTTTAGTGCTATTTCAGTATATGCTTTGTATACAGTATATGCTTTGTATACAGGGAATGCAGTGTGTTGTGGTGAAACTTAATACAACACAAACAGTATCGTCATAAAATTACCATATTTCCATCTTACTTTGACAAACAGTGCTGTCATACAGTAATCAGCAACACATGTGCAATTACACTTAATAATAAGGTTGCACAGTCCAAAGCCAATGTATTAGTGTTGAACTGATACTTAACTGTATCATGAATACATTACATTATGTGGTCAACAACGTTTAGTAATAGAGTTTTAAATGCTGCAATTACTTCATGTTCATGACAACACTATTTTGACTTGAGCCACTTGTCAAAAAATAGCACACTTTATGACACAAACCATGCAGTGTGACTCAAGCAACTATCATAAAATGTTCCTCTTCTCAGAAGGCGATGTGATGCAGTCTGGCCCACTTAGAGAGACATCTCTGTGCATGAAACTGACCTAACGATTTAGCAATGAACTCAGACTCAAAATACCCAAATATTAGCTGCTAGAAAACAGATGAAAAATGTGGACTTGCTTCTCTTCCATCGTGTTTTATTTTCTCATCTCTCCCTGCCTCGCTCATTGTCCCAAGTTGCCTATTTCTGTGCTGTCATCTTGCTTCAGTGATGTTTGTTATACAGAGAACAGAGATCAAGAGTGCTTTAGCATTGATTATTTTGCTTTGTTATGACACTAAATTCTGCCTCAGTGCTCTTTGCTAAATGAACAAGCCACACTCATACTGTATACTTGTGCGTACACACACAAACTGACACACTATGACAGATAGCTATGGGCACATAATTTGATACAAGATAATTTGTTATTTTGAGACTATGGATTTGTGAGTTACACAATGAAACAAGTCTCTTTCAGAAGCATCCCTACAGCAATCAATTTGAAAATGATGTCCCATTCCTTGCATTCTTATGATTTGATCGATATATCTTCTAATATGCTGACTACAAAGAAATACAGTAAGAATACAAAAGCATACACAAAAAAGGCAAATATGACAAGAACACTACTGTGGGTTGACAGTGTTTTACATGTGAGGTTCCTGAAATCAAGACAGTGGAAGCACACAGCTTTCCTGATTATCATCCATCATCTAGACAAAACACAAATAATTGATTCCATTTTTAGGGCGTTATCTCTACACTATATGCCTCCATTATCTTGCAACAAAAATGGTCCAGCTGATATGTAAGGCAGCGAGTTATCCGATCAGCAGGGAACATCATGCACAGATGGCGTCACAGGTAATGGAAAGTCATTTTCACCAGGGGCTGTTTTCCATGTAGGATAGCTACCGAGCTGACAGGTCAATGAGGACAAATAGCTGCCTCTTGCTCGAATCACAACGGTAACCTAGACTAAGTAGCTAAGTAGCCCCAGTTGAGGGCTTTGGATGCCTGAATGTTTCCCTTGACCATAGCCACAGTACGTGCTGAACAACCTGCTATGTGAAATACAAAGAAAGGAAGAACATTGGGATTCATTCAAGCCCTGTTTTATGAAACTACTTCTTGTATTTGGGTTCATTTTTCAATCAGTAGGTTCAGGAATACAAGGTTGTATTGTATTTTATTATTATCAATTTATTTGTCAGGGACAATGCAGCTCACATTATTACATACATAATTATTACAGTCAAAGCCATAACAATATGTGTACGTAGCTGTGTTGCATAAAAGGTTTCTAGCCAATAGGCTAATTTGCAAGCCCAGTCACTGGACAGTCCTTTCTAAAAAAGAAATATTATCCAAATCCTAATTTTTAAAAGAATTACATAGTGTGAGTTACACACTCATGAAGCAAATACATTGTATACTAATATATTATATCAACATTTCACAAAGTTGAGACCACATTACACAAAAGAATTAATTAAACATTCATCAGTTCTTGGTGTGGATAAGATTTAGGTCTAAGAACCCCCCAGTCAGAAAAAAGAACCCACAGATTTTTGATGCTGGGAATGGTAGCTAGGATGGACATTCACACATCTGTATCAGGAGATGAAAACTGACTCAAAACAGCAAGGTGGCTGTGTTGTTTCAAGTACTGGTGAAACATGAAATGCAATTCAAAAAGTCCAGTTTGAGTAACAGATCCATGAGTTCAAAGGTTTCTCAGACGCAAAAACACTACACAGCAGCTTATAGTATACTGAGACAGGACTGTTGCAACTCTAGACAGTAATCACGGCCGTAATTATTTTATCTTTCATCATGGCGATCACAAGGTAAACAGTCCATACTGTGTTCTTGTTACAATGCCATCTACCAGTAATGTGCTCTCTGGTCTGTTGTTCCTGACGTGCACTGCATAACACAGTCCGAAAAGCTTAAACCAAGTGCCCATATTGTGCTTATTTTCAGGTTCAAAATTGTATTTATAGGTTGTACCAGAATAGGTTTACATGGTTTCATTTTCAAAAAACACCATATTTTTGTTGTACTTCACATTGCTGCAGATCCTGTTTTCACCCTGTGTGTTCAGGTCTCTGTTTTAGCTACAGAGTCAGACATCTCACTTGTTTTAGCTACAGTAGTATTATCTTTGTTGGGAGTCACACATGCGCAGTAGCTAGGTAACAATCACAGCAGCTAGCTGTTTCTGTAACTTCGGTCAGTACAAGGCAGGATTAGCCTGCAGACGTCTTCTAAAGGAGGGGGCACTTCCAACTTTGCCTGGAAGACCTGCAGAACAGGGACATGTAGGCAGTTCTTTTGTAGATTATGGAGAACTTTTGTGTGTGTTGTAGCAGGGTTATACCATTGAGAACAAGGGGGCTAACATGGTAGCGGCTATCCCCCTCGTTTTGGCAAGTGACGTAGCAAACCGTGCAGATTTGCATTCGGAAATCCATTTCTCACTCAAAACAGCATGGATGTTTTTTTCAAGTTTGTATGCGTGTGGAAGCACCAGAGAAAATAACACCCCAAATCAAATCATCATAACATGGGCACTTTAACCCCTGGATGATTATTTGTTTACAGGAGTGCATATAATAATATTTATTTAAGGCTAATCTAGGTTTGGCTCTAATAAGCTAAGCACGAGGGATGCCCTGACTTGCTAGTATGGGCATTTTAGAAGCAATGCAAACAGATTACATTACAGTATTTATGTTATCACTGTGATTAATTCAATTTAATTCCTTACACCTGCAGTAAAGTCCTTAATATAAGTGGTGCTATAGGAAAAAAAAGAAAAAGAAAATCTACGTCAACAATCACGAAACCTGCAGGAGTACCACAATTACGCACAATTGTAACAGTTCCTTTAAAGTAAACCTCTCTTAAATGACCAGTGTCACTTAGATTTTAATTTAAGTAAAGTCATAACATGGCTCTGTGGAAGCCACAAACTTTGATTGAAGACAGATTAATAGTGCTAGCATGAGTAATGGAGAAAGTTTGACTCGTGAAGTAATGCAAGTATAATGAGTTTTCTGGTACCTAACAAATGATCATGACAGTGGTGACTGTTGATGCATTAACACCGTACTGGGCATTTTAATTAAAAACAATATTTAAATGGTTTAACTAAATTCTTTAGACCTTCCTTGTAAGTGCCAAACTTCACATTTCTGCACAACAAATGTATACAGGCCTTTCACATTTAACAGTTTTCAGCAGTTATTTATAAATCAGTCAAACCTTAGCACTGTATTATCTGAGCAATTTAAAAATAGAAAATGAGGCGCCCAATTAGCTCAGTTCATAGAACGGGTGGTACATATAGAGGTTTACTCATCAACGCAGCGGGCCGCGGGTTCGACTCCGATGTACTGCCCTTTGCTGCACATCATTCCCCCTTTCATAGCTTTAGCTGTCCTGTCAAATGAAAGCCTAAAAAGGCAAAAAATAATCTTTAAAAAAACATATATACTAAATGGGGCAAAACAGAACCTGAAATGTTAACAGACTATTTGAGTATTGCATTTTTGTCACAAATGTCGAGTCTGTCTTCCGGTGCTTCTTATCCATGGATAGAGGAATAATCTCCACACAGTAGCAGTAAATAAAAGCAAATTAAAGCTTCCTTTGAATTAAAATTGTGAATAGCTTTAACTAGATAATGAGAGTCTCTTAACAGTTAAGCAGTAAAGCAAGTAATTGCTTTTTCATGGACTCCAGATTTTGAATTTCTATCATGTGGTGATACTGACAAAATCCAATCACATGGATAGCAATTAAACTCTTCAGTGAACTTCTGACATGGTTCAGTTCCAATGTAATGACATCACTTACTGTGATCCATACTTAATTTCCTCCCAGGATGTTGATGGTGTTTTCTGTGTGTAGCGTAGTTAAAGTTTTGTAAAAGCCATGTACTGGTGGCATGTACAGCACCTCCAACTCTACAAATCAGAGTTCATAACAAACCAGTTGGAGTTCTTTTCTGTAGGGCTCTCAGTGCTTTGCAGTGTAATACGAAAGACAACTTCACTCCGCAACGCTTACCTAAGTGATGCATTCTCTGGGAGAACTGAACATGGCAGGGTATAGTCGAGAAGATAACCTCAGCAGTGATGACCGAAAATATGTCTGCATAATGTGATATGATTTAAATCTGTTGCGCTATAACTTTATTTTATAATTTTATAATAATAGAGTGATATTTATTCCATATCTTGTTATGTGGCACTACGCAGAGAGACTACCACACTGCATATTGTAAGACTTTTCACATTCCACTTGGTATTGTCGCCCCCCTTCACTCTCTCATTCATTATATTTACAACATTTTATTCTTTTAAGTACTTGTATGTATTGCATGATTGTTAATGAACACTGACATTTCCTGTCATAAGGCCAGAGTTGCTATGGGCAGTTTGTAGGGTTAAGGTTACTTCAATATCTTCCTTTAAATTCAATTGACTGACAGTATGCACATCAGGTTGGTTGCAAAATACTATAAATAATCTTAACATCTGCATTAGCACCTTTAATATGATTTTTATTGTGGAGCTGATTCATTAAAAGGCCATGTTATTCTGCCACAAAATGCTAGAGGCTAAATGTAGTTTTTTAAGCTTAGTGTAAAGACTTGACTAAAATACATTCAAGTATGTACATACTGTATATAAATATACAAACTATATTATAAATGTTGCAGACATACAGTGTTGAAGCCATTATACTGATTTTTCTTGTATACCTATTCACATACATGTAATTTATAGTCTTGCTGACACCTACAGCATATTCAAATGATGCTGATCATAATTACTGTTGATCATGTTGATGCAATGGTGATGATGACGTCAGAGGGGGGTTAACTCTATGTTCACATAATACTGGTGTGAAGGGTTGTATTGTTGTGAAGCCTGAACCAAGAGGCACTGCAAAGAAGGACGTGTTATCTTAATGGGGCCTAGCAAATAATAGGTTTGTCTCCAGTCTGACGCCAGAGATGGGCCAAACACAGGAGAGACCTAAGCAATACTGTTGATTTACTGAAGTTTCCATTTTTGATCCGGTCTGAGTCACCCTGTGACTGCTTCCATATTGGTGGCCTGTCCAACAGCAAGAACAGATTGTATTACTGGACTGGTCACAGTGAATGGTTGCTGCTAACAAGTTGCTGCTCCTCTCTGACCCCTGTTTGTGAGTGTGTGTGTGTAATCCTGTGGTTGCCTGTGTGTCTACATGGATATGTATTTGTGTATTTGTGCTTGTGTGTGTGACCCCGAATGACTTCTTTTCAATAAGGAAATGAAATCCATTGTGGGATTTTTTCTCCGCCCCCCAGCAAACCATTTTCTTTTATTACTTCACCTGCACTTGCTTGAGCCACTGGGTGTGCTCCCACGCTGCAACCAACTCCCAGACAAGCATCGGCAGCATCTATCTTGTGGACAGAAGTGCTGAGTGGCTATTACTTCTCAGCAGACCACATAAAAACCACAGCAATTAAACACTATTGGGCCATTCGACTTTGTCCTCTTAAAGGGAAAAAAAAGGCAGTGAGTGAGCGAGAGAAGAAAGGCAGAGAATAAAGTGGAGGCAGCCAGAAAAAGAAAGACTTCAACTGATCCTGCTTAACAGAGAGAACGATTTTCATTTCAGTAGTTTGAAATGGAGATTGAGGAATTAAAGTGTGTGAAGGTAGCTGAGAAATTAGTGCTGATGAAATACAGTACTCGTTTTCAAAGGGACATGAGAATGCTCTAAGGTACAATGGAAAGTAAAAGTAGGGAGCAGCAGGGGAGTAACAGTAAGGTCTCCACTTTTACAGTTTTTTTGATTGCTAAATAACAGTGGGCACAACTGGGGCTACATGTGCAAAACTCTAACTACAGTCTGCACTACCAACAGTCACCTGAGCTAAACAGTCAGTAAACATCAGCTGCAAAACTCATTCCAAGCACCACAACTCTTGACTCAACGTCTCAAAACAGGCTCAGTGCAGTGAAACTCTATGAACAACCCTCACTGAGATACACACACTGTCACTCAGAACACACTCGTATCAAAAACACTCGTATCAAACACCAATACCAAAATGACACACGTTTCATCTTTACAGTTTGAACACTTTGAGTGACTTCACGCTACTCAATAGAAGATATAGATTTTATAATATACCATTTTTTAAGTAAGGTAAACAAGAAGGAATGAAAATCAGCAGTTTCTTCAATATAGTACCAATATAGTAATTTGTCTCTGGAAAAAAACTAAAGGTACATAACAGTAACAAAGAATAGTGTAATCCTGCTTCTCTCCAGCATCATGAGGCAAGTTTTTCTTCATTACATTGGATATCTGCATCATCTCTAAATACTAATGAATGTGGTGTTTCCATTGCTTTCACCTCCATTACTTTCTGAAAAACAGTAAGTAATGCATTTTTACTATTGTAAAGATATAGTGTTTTTCACTTTTTTTATAGCTGTATATGAAACCTCAGACATCTTCCCTGGACATATTGGTATCTTTGCTCTTTTACTTTTTTCTCTCAAACCAATAATTGTTTCATTCCTATTTGGTGTTTGTATACAAAAAAAGGCTTTCGGAGCTTTCTCTACAGTATATAAATACCGTATATGTTCATTAACTAGTCAAAAACAAGACAGCTTTCAGCTAAAATTGCAATCAGCAGTGTATGATAGGCACCAGACTGAAATCTATTCTGTTTTGAATGTGTGGTTGACAGTTGTGATAGCATTTGAAGAAAGTGCTGTAAAGCCACAGTGTTGTGCAGGTTGTGGTTAAGCCTTGGCATAAATGTGTAGAGATTTGAAAACTGTGTTCAAGCAATAAAAAAAGGAGCTAGAGTTTGGTCCACATGAACTGCTGCTGTGCAGACTGGAGTTTTGCACATGTTACTGCAGTTGTGCCCACCGTCATTTAGAAATTGAAAAAAAGCTGTAACTAGATTTATGGTTTAAGTGATTCTGCTGGAGCTGCATTGTTGTTCAGCCCTCCAGAAGGAAACTGAAATTATATGCGCTGCTCTTCAGGCTGCTCAACTGAGAAACACGTTAAGAGTTATGTCTTTTAAAATCTGTTTTGTACAACTAAGGGAAATGGCTAAGACAGGTGAGTGCCATAAGCTTATGACAATGGATGGATGGCTGGATGGATGGATGGATAGACGGACGGATGGACGGATGGATGGACAGACGGATCAGGACGTATCAGCAAGGAGCCTTTGAATCCCACATGGCTGTGTTACCCCCAGCCCAAAACAGTGTGCAGGTTGTGCAGCCCGCTATTCCCAACTACCCCTTTGCCCCTCAGCATCTCATACTCTCATAGGGTGTGTTAATATGTGCTTTAGAACATAACCGCAATCATCAAAATATGTTATGTTGTTCCAATCAGAACACAAAAATTAACATTTTTAAACTATTTAATATAGCTATGTACTAATAAATGAAAGTCATGGTCCATTATCACCATAACCATCAGTAATGGAAATCTATTCGATTTTGGCTTCAAATATTTAAAAAAATAAAATTTGTATTTAAATGAGAATGAACATTGTTTATCTTGAGCTCATATTTCACACGGTGACTAATAGGACTATAGCAAAATGTAAAAGCCTCAGTATATGATCTTAATGTTGAGACAAATCTGTGATAATTTCGCAATCAAAGATTTGATTGGGAAGTTATCACAGATTTGTCTCAATATTAAGAGAAGTAGATAAGTACTCAGAGGGGTCCTCAGGCTGGTGTAACATGTTCACCATCTTCCCTCTTTCTCCATGTTTGTTTGACTAAACTTAGATCCTACAAGCCTGTGTTGTTTTCCTGCCATCATTTTGTTGATTTGGTTCATCACAAGCAAACTCAGCAGATATAAACTTTGAGCAAACACAGCTCCGTGTTTCTCTGTGTGATGTAGTGACAGCATTATTGCCAACGCTACAGCAACTTTTGTTGCTGCCACAGTGAAGGACCGTCCCCATTCATCACCACCTGTTTAAGTACATTCCAGGCAACTAAAAATAAACATCTCCAACTTCTCAGTAATCAGGATGGGGATGTAGATACACACAGTGCATAAAAAGAATGACCAGAAGTGAACACTGAAAATTACAAATGGCTGCCTGTCTCATTACTGAAGCAAATCACATTAGGTATCCTTCAGAAGCCTAATATAGATGCTGCACTGTGTGGCCCTAACCCTTACAATCAGTCTTTCTATCCATCTTTCTCTCTGTCTCTTGACACGTCCCTTATTCTCTTTGTCTGCCCTTTTCTCACTAACTTTCTTTCACTTTTTGTCCCCTTTGCCTTTCTGTACTTCCGTCTTTGTCTGTGACTGAGCCAGTCTGTCTTTGTCACTTTGTCTCTCTGCTGACCAGACAGATATATATTCAAATGGTAGCCTAGGACAGAATGTTGCATTATTCAAACGAGTGTTGGGAACAAAAACAGGCCATTTGCTGAGACAACAAATCCTAAGGCCACAGTAAAGCCAAGTAAGAGGCAACAACACTCAGGAGAGGAGGAGACACATGCACATGTGGGACAGAATAATTCTTGTCACAAAAGCATCTGTTTTTAATTCTTAATCCTACATTTATTTTACTAGAAAACTTTAAGACAAATATATTATGGTACAACCAGCAAAGAACCAGACTGTCCTCTGGGAAATAGTGTACTTTCAACATCAGTGCATGTGGCTGGGCATATCAAATGACCAAGATTGACATCTTGAGTTTTGAACATCCACCACACAGTTAGTGTAGGCTAAAGTGCTGTGAGATACTGTACATGCGGAAAACTGAGTAGCACTGAGTCTGCTGTGAATCTCAGTGGAAATACCTGTCGTACCACAATCAGTGGAAAACCAGGGGACACAAACCAATATCCTGGATCCAGCCAAGTTGGCTTACAACCCACTCTGATGGAGCCCTTAGGGTCATATTGTTTATGATTAACATATTTAGGATCCTGCTAATCTTTCTGATTCAAACTGCCAACACCACTTTGATATTAACAGGGAGGGGCTGGATGATGTAGATAAAGATATGATTTAAAGAGGTGCTGCACACTTTGCAAGCTGCTTAAAGTTCACAAAAATATTAATTATACAACAATAAAAGCACTGATTAGTATTAGATCCTTCTTAGTGTTATCTGTGTCAGTAATATTTGTGAAAGAGTAGGAAAGCACTCTGTGATTATATTTTGTTTTAACTTTTTAACAGTTCAAAAATTGGCGCAAATTGTTGCTTACTTGACATATTGTCATCTCAACATATGCAATGTAGGCATAATTTATGCACGAATAAATAAGGTCTCTATTGAACTGTGGCATCACCTAACATTTTGTTAGCAAAAATATTGAAGGACACTAGCTGATTAATTGTAGCACTCTTTCTGACCTTCTAACATAGGGATCTGTTCAGACCACAGGGAGGGAAGTATTGTGATGTAATCCTATGAGAACAAACATTTTGCCAATATCCTTTGGCTATCTCGATGTGCAAGTAAGCACACTGTTTCACCCCAGCCAGATCAATGTTTCTCCATCAGGCTGCCCGGGCCAAAATGAATGCAGCAACTTTCCTATTTGTCAGCTACCCAGACCCATTTTCATTTAACACATGCACAAATAAATATGCAGAAACACTCCTGCATGTCCGCGCACACAATCACATTAAACACAAAAAGATGAACTGATGTCACAGACGTCACCGACACAGACGTCATTCGTCTCGTGGCATTTAGCACAAACGTCAAATGGTGAAGAGCCCCGCAAAAAATCAATAGGCATTTGCAACAATCAATGGCCGGGTTCCTATGAGAACTAATTAGAAAGGCAAACATGCAGTGCCACCTCCTTCCTCATCTCCGCCTCTCCACCGTCAGGGTCAAAAGAGAGTTTAATATAACAGTGGTAATTGTAAGTATGTATCAAATAAATGGAAAAAACAGGTATTTGTAATACATTATTGCTGATATAATAAGACTATGAATTTTTAAAAAAATGGGTATCAATGATACCCATGAAAAAAGGCTATGTTGTTTGACTTTTTTATGTTCATAAGTACAACTATTAGACATGTAACCATGTAAGCAGGGTGGGAAATTAACTTTTTTTCCTCCAATTTTACCATCCACTTTTGCCAGAATTAAAATTTATAAAAGAAAGTGCACTGTTCTGAATTGCTTCGATACGTTATCTTTTATTATTAATACATATTTTATTAATATAGGCAAATAAAAAGTGATGTGAAAAAAATATGAAAGCCTTTATTGCCAAACTCTGCTCCTGGGGTCCCATCTTCGCCAGCTGTATGGCAGTGCACATGATATGAGACTTGGATGACTTGTGGTCTTTTATTGCCTCTAATTTAAGATTAGTTGTTCCTGTAATGAACAAATTGTTTGAATTTTCTGAAGACGTGTAGGTTCGACAGTAAGTCCAGTGCATGGACTGGTCGTCGGGAAGGAAGGCTAATCATTCCCTCGTTTTCCCTTTGTCATCAATGCGCCACTTGTTCGAAAAGTACCTTCTCTTTTTCTTTACTTCGCCCTCAACAGTTTGCACATTCATAGCTACTGCTGACTCAGCGGCTGGCCTCTTAACATTTTTTTAACCGATAATTTTCCTTTCGTCTGTAAGTCAGCTCAGCTATATGTATCATGGACGAGTGCAGAAAACCACTCCACCCACCACTGTGGCTGGTGGCAGGTGCTTATTTCCCACCCTGCATGTAAGTACCTGGTCTGGCTCTTGGCTCGCTATTTTATCCACTATTGTTAAAAGGCCTCTGACCCTTGACCCAGAAATACTCCGCAGATCTTCGTAAACATTGTTGTTTTATACATTTAAGCTTCTAGGCTTTTGAAGGACCTGCAGTAGATTATCTATAAAACTAGCAAATTTGCTTTAATGCATTCTGTCACTTTTAAAACTTTACTTTGACACACCTCGGATAAGCCACTATTATCTTAATTTCTCTTTACTACATGATTGCATCCTGTTTTCCCTTGATTGATTCAGTCTCCTCTTGAGTCTGAATTAATGTAGATCATTGAGTAATCTCTCTTTCCTTGTTGGACTCTGTACAGTAAGTGTGAATCAGGCAGCTGTTTCCATCATTATTTAAAATTAAGTAGGTTCATTGGATTGTGTGATGTGTTATTGTGATGTGACTTCTTATCTCGATAGTAATCTTTAGTTTCTGTTTGAGAAGGCAAAAAAAGGTTGTGTGCCGGATATTATCCTTGGGTTTAACCATGACTTGACTATGTGGCAATTGACTAACTAATCAAGATATCAAACATACTGTACAGAAAGCATTGGCTTAAAAGAACTGAACCTTGTGCCCTGCTAAATGCTGAATGGGAGGGTGATACATAAACTAAGTAAAAATGATATACTGCTGCAGAAGTGGAATATTAATACATTACCTCATTGGAGTCAGCTACACAGTCACCCTATTGCAAGAAGAGTAATGGTGTCTATAGATCATTGAGATTTGTGGCGCACAATGATTGGAACAGCACACAAAGTATGTGTTCTAATGCTAATGTGGCTAAAAGAAGTATCCAAGGACACAGACAGATAGAAAATGTGCTTGGGTTAATCTGAAAAAAAAAATGTATAGCCAAGCTGTATACTGAAATCCCAAGCTGTGATAATGTAGAAGGGTTTTAGAAGACGTTAGAGACCAAGAAGGTATACAGTAGAGATAAACATATGGGTTCCAAATGGGGTTGCTTTAGTGTATTATTTGGTGGTATGAATAATTATGAAGGCAAAAGAAGGCCATTAATATTAATCACCATTAGAATGAATGTACCATAAACTTCGTATGGAGCTTGATCTTTGCTATAGCCTCCATTTCTCATTGTGTAATCAAACATCCGTTACAGCAAGTATTTTGGCGTTTTCAAAGTCATTCTATGAAGCCGAGACGGACTCCCTATTCTTCAGAGACTGCTGGTGCGAGCCAATGTGGATGCCACCAGGCGCAGCTGCGCCGCATTTCAGCTGCGACGAAGGCGGCCAAAGCTGATTGTGGTAACTCTAAAGTAGTACGGAATCTTAACTTAAAGCCTTAATCAAATGATCATTTACACAAAGAGGATGATCTTTTCATGTCTTATAGTCATTTCAGGTGTCATGAAGAGTTGCTTTTCATTGCTGTGTGAAATACTATTGCCTTGCCTTTGCTCTCATACATAAAGAGAGAAAGAGTATTCTATTTTGAGGTCAGGAGTGAACATTGTGCACAACACTCAAACACACACATACATGCACAAAGGTATGTTGTAGCACGCATTTGAAAATGCAACTCACCTTGAGGGCACACACCAGAGTTGATCCTTTTAGTGTTGGTCTTCTGGACTGCAGCTGTGAACATAAAAGGAGAGAGGTTGTGGTTTCAAACATGGAGACGTTTGTCACTGCTTTGGCAGTGTTTTAAAGATAGTCTGGAGAGAACAGGGTTATCAAAGAATTAAATCACACTCTATTTAGGTATGTATCATTTGGTTGAGAGATGCTAAAATAACAACAACAAACCCAAAGTAAAAATATCAGATTACAAAAACTATGCATCATCTCTCGGTGCTAGAGTATGTCCTATAATTGCTTCCTTCCTGACTAACCTCCACCCCCACCCACACAACCCAAACAAAATAAAAATAATAAATAAATAAAACTTTACACATATAAGGACATGATGACTAATTTTAACATATTCAGCTGCAAACAAAGCATTCTTTGTTCCACTATCACTCTGAATCAATACTGTTTTTTATGACAACACTGCAAGCACGTACTGTACATAAACATGGCTTAATTAGCATTTAAAATGGTTTTGAAGGACACTAGAAATTACTCTCATTTTACACTTGAGACATGTGCCAGCACTTGATAAAGAGTTATGATAGTCAGTGTGTGTGTGTGTGTGTGTGTGTGTGTGTGTGTGTGTGTGTGTGTGTGTGTGTAGCATTACAGGATATGACTTTTCCTGTTGAATAAGGCACTCGTCTTATGAGCTCTTCTCATATTTTTCCAGCACTTAGATAACAATCAGTGTTTGGTCAAGTTCAAGTGTTTATTAAAGTACCCATATTATGAAAAAAACACTTTTTCTGGGATTTGGGGTGTTATTTTGTGTCTCTGGTGCTTCCACATGCATACAAACTTGGGAACAAACCTATCCATGCTGTTTTGAGTGAGATACACGTTTCTGAATGTCCTCTGTCTTCAATCCCCGAGCTGTTCAAAATCTGCACGGCTTTCTACGTCACTAGCCGAGACGAGGTGGCTAATCGTAGCATGCTAGCTCGTTCTCAATGGCAAAACACTGCTACAACACACACTAGTACACCATAATCTCCAAGAGAACTCCTTACATGTCCCTGTTCTGCAGGTATTCCACAAGTGTCCCTGGTTTAGAAGAAGTCTCCCAGCTAATCCTGCCTTGTACTGACCAAAGTTGGAGAAAGCGTTATCTAGCTGATGTGATCTTAGCGAGCTACTGCGCATGTGCGACTCCCAACAAAAGATAGTTTAGAAGTGAGATGTCTCACTCTGTAGCTAAAACAGAGACCTAAACACACAGGGTAAAAACAGGATCTGCAGCAATGTGCAGGACAACAAAAATATTTTTTTGAAAGTGAAACTGGTACAACCTATAAATACAGTTATGAACCTGAAAATGAGAATGATAAGTGGGCTTTAAACACAGGTTTAAAATGCATGTGTCATATAGTCTATGTAGACATCTACATACACACACAGACATGCCCACGCCCAGCCGTAGATGTTATCCCACTAAGCGGTTTCAAGGGAACCTGGGGTCATACTGTAAAACTCCAGACTCAGATTCACTGTTTCCATGACAAAACCCATCACATAAAGGTTATATTCAGCATATAACATAAAGTGTGATTGTTTACTTTGTCCATAAATGTATGTTGTTACCTCAGTGTCTTGAAAAGGTCAGGCAGAAGTCTGAATTAAACATTTGTTTATCTCTTACTGCCTGTAAAACACAAAAGTACAAAAATACAACATGCAACTGAATAATATTCACAAGGACAGAGAGGGAGATGTGCTTTGGGAGAGTGTGATTTCACATCAAAGCAAAACTAAATAAATAAATTGCATCTAGATTATCTGATGCGCTTTGGATGGGTGGTGTGTCAACTTTCAGAAGGTTTTTAAGAAATGAATACAGGTAAGCTTAGAGAATCAAGGCAGCACAGAAGGAACTCCATATTGAGTGGATCTGATTTCCCATAACTTGCCAGAAGATGGGTAGGCAAACATGTCCAAAGTTGAAGCGACAGGCTCTGATTGTTTAGGAAAAACACAATTTTTTTGTTCTTGCTTCAGTAAGGTATACCTCTGAGTGAAAGCTCCTATTTTAAGAGTTGACAAAACTAACAAATTTACTCGGCTGAAAATGAGAATTTGGAAAACAACCAAGGCTAACTCAATCAGTGAGATAAAACCACTGAATCATTCTGAAGCCAGGGAGCTAAATTGTGAGCAGTTAGATCGAGTTTCTCTTTGATGGCATAAGGGACTCTATACAGCTAAACACGTTATATAGTGCCTCTTTGGATCAGTTATACTTTTGCATATGTGTATATATCCTTTTGATATTTTGTTTGTTCAGGGTTTGTCACACTTAGTTCAATCTATTGTTCTGCTGCATTCAAGATGGCACTGTGCCCAGCAAATCTGTTAGTTAGTGTCCCTGTCTCTTTGTTTTGTTTAGTTACAAAAGATAAAGAAGAGCCTCTAAAATGACTCAAAGACACACGTAAAGGGATTTACAGATGGTAAAAATGAATTATAAAATCCATTACACAGACAGAGAGCGATAAATAAGTGACAGTGCTGACATACATCCAGTCACATCTGCTGTCTAAACAGACAGCGCCTTTGGTGTGAAAGTAAGTAGGTGGTGTGTGTGTGTGTGTGTTTTGGGGGATTATTATTGGCACAGCTTTAAATCAATCATTTATTCCAGGGGGATATCCAACAGTTTGGAGTAGAGAGTGACAGTACAAGGAAGGAGATGAGAGATGCACAAGAGGTGTGTGAGGTGAGAGAGAAATTTAAGCTCAAAAGAAGAGAAGACAGCTGGTTGATTTTCACACCATTCAAATGCCTGAAAATAGGAAAACACCGTGACACGTCTGCACCCACAATCATACAACGGCCCTCCTTTTGGCTGCCTGCCACCACTCAAATCTGGCACTGGAAGTAGACAGCAGCAGCTGCTGCATGTGCCATACTTTACACATGTACTTTGTGTTTGATAGCTGCCAAAATCGCTGCACAGCCCAGCAATGCTCACCCCCACAAACACACAGTTCAAGTCTTCGCCTGACTTGTGCACAGAGGAAGTTAACAGGAAGGTAATGAATTAAATGATCGTAGACACACACGGAAATTCTTCATGTGATCACTGGATGGACAAAGGTGTGATGCATCACTTACTTAAACATTTGGGTCTTCTCTACATAATAAAATATACTCTGTAATATGAGAAACTGAAATCGTTCATTGAACACAATTAGCAATACATATAGAGGAAAGACATTTTTTCTGAGTTCATGTAAGAGCTAAAAAAAAATGAGACAAGAATACAGCATTGTAAATTATGAGAGAGAATTTAATTTAAACATTTTTGTAATGGTATATTTAAAATAATCTAAATATCCAATTTGCATTAAATGATGTAAGAGCTACATTCAATTCATTTTATCACATAGCCATCAACCTCTCAGGGAAGAAACAGGCTTACGCTGTACTAGTTTCAATAAGAAATGTAATAAAAGTGGACTCTCTGGTGGATGGCTTCATTACTGTTGTTACCAAGATCATCCACACAGAAGTGCACTTGCACAGAGATGCAATTGTCAATTTTGAAAGGATGCTGATTGTAAATGATATGACTATTGAATCAAATGGCAAGGATGACGTCTTAAATAATATTTTTTGTCAGAAACAATCCTGCCACTGATTGCATGAGGATAAGAGCACACCATATACGGTAGAGTGTTACAGCTGATTATGCTGCAGATCAGCCACTTAAAAAGGAGGAACCAAAAAAGGATGCACTAGATTTTATTTTTAATTACCAATTTTCACTTGTTTTAGCATTTAGCAAATACCAATGCATTCCCATTTTTTCTTAATCTTGAATAACATGCCATAACGCAGTTGTTAAGTTGCTTTTATTTTAATTTGTTTTCATCTTTCTAGTTATAACCCTGTCTCCTCTCTCTCTCACTAAGGTGGCATGGTGAAGCAGAAATGTGACAGGAGCTGAAAGTATTGCCCTATGCATATTTCCCTGGCCTGCTCTGTCAGACGACAAACTTCTCGGCCATTTGTTCTCATTACAGAACAGCTTCCGACTGCCCACCTTAATTCCCCCCACCCCCGTCCCTCAGGGGGCGCTTTTCCTCCACTGCCTGGCATTAGTCATTTTTACGACCGCCACATTGGCCCCCGCCGGCCCGGGCCGCCTATGCTTTAAACCCAGCTAGGCGAGTAAATCTGCCAGCTTTAATTAAAATAGCTTCTTTTGTAGTGCTTTCTCTCCCTCTGTCCCCCTGTCCCTGATGACATAATGGTTCTGAGAACTTCCCTACGCAGAGCTGACTCTTAAGGACTGATCCTTGGAAAAAAAAATGGAGGTGTGTTGCACTATTTTATGATGACTTAGCAAGAAATAAGTCACATCTCATCTTATCTGCTCATCATCTTGCTTTGACCTGGTCTCCTGAGTAGAAAGATAATGATGAAGGTTGCAAGTTAAGTCATTTTAAAATGTGCCACAGAAATCAATGAGCTAAAAACTTCTATTATGGTTTAATTGTGTGGAGTGACAAATAACGACCTAGCTGTCTTTCAAGGTCAGCCTTTCTGGGAGAAATAAGGATTTGTGAGGCTGAATCAATGAAGCTCATTCAAGCCCTTTTCCTACAATATTGTTAAGGGACTAACTTTGGTGCCATTGATTAGCTGATTTATAGCTTGCATCTGTTCTGGGCTCACGGTGAATGTGGAGGTACTCATTATAGGAGAAGAGAAGAGTACATGCAGTGCCTTAAACTGTTTTTTAAAATGTTTTTATAATGTATCCAATGTACTAAATGTGCTAAAAAAGCTGACCACAGCAATTTCAGTTTTTCCTGTATGCATAAACGTGTGAAAACAGAATGCCATTCAAAGTCTTTAATAGCGTTGGGTTGTGAGACCATGTTGTGGTAGTGGTCACAGTTGGAATTGCAGGTCACGTGACCGATTGCTACCGATTAAAATTTGAGTCATTAGGGTCAAAAACAATATGAAGTCTCGAAGAGAGGTGTAAGGTAATTACTTTTAAGGCATTAATGTGTGCAGGGAGCCAGTGTGTATGCTCTATTGGCCCAAAAACACTGAAGCTTAAATTTAGTTTTTGCCATATGCACACAGCATGCAACCTACATCAGAACAAATGAGGTGCCAACTCTTTTCATGCATCCATGTCTTAATCTGGCAATGAAGTAGAGATATTTAGACGTGCAACAAGAAGTTGAGTAAGAAATTGTTTGACAGAAAAATGTTCGCCAACTATTTTGAATTTGTCATACAAAAGTAAATCTGGAGATTTCCTGCTACATCATATCAAACTGAATATCTTTGGGTTTGGGATTAACAAAACAAGACATTTAAAGGCATCACTTTGGACTTTTTTCACAAATTTCTGACATTTAATATTAATTTGATATTGATTGGGTCTTCAATGTTTTTATGCCAGGGACCCCTTATCTGAGAGATGGATGGAGCAGGGACCCCCACTACATATTTTATAAAGTTATGTTGCATATTTAACTAGGCCTACGATAACGTGTGGGCCACTAAAGCCTTTATACGTTCCTTTTAGCGCATAGAAAACTAAGCTATAAAAATAATTGTTGGTATGATATTACAAATCATGTTTTAACGATACATGTACGGTGGCCGACACGGGCAAACGCCTTGCAACTTCAGAAAACACATGCACATAGACAAAACACAAGCAATTTAAGAAAACAACTTCACTAATTTGGTAACACATGCACAGCATTCAGCAAACGAGCTGCATATACACACAACACAAAGAAATACATAAACGCGATGCAAATAAAAAACGATGCAAAAAGAAAAGCACACAAACCACGAAAACAAATGCAAAAAAAACCCCGCTGCATCAGATTCCACAACGGAAGAACTCCAGGCCTCTAGAGGGAGCGCTAAGTGGAACAGCTGGATCTTCGACCCCACGGGAGAGGAGTCTGGTATGGACCTGCAGCCTGGAGACCTCCAGTCTCATGCCTCCCGTCTATAGACTGTATATTAAATTAATATTATTTATATAACATATGAATAATCAATAGTCTATGCTCTCGTTTCCTGTCCTACCGACTGTTGCCGTCACCAAGCTTTGACTTTTCAAAATAAAAGCTTGCGTCTGGTCCGCTATGTCTTTGTAGGCTACTTTGGTGTTTTGGATGTTTTTGCTAAGCATGTGTTGCCAAATTAGTGAAGTTGTTTTCTTATATTGCTTGTGTTTTGTCTATGTGCATGTGTTTTCTGAAGTTGCAGGGCATTTGCCCGTGTCAGCCACCGTATACATGTGATAGTAAACTTTAAAGTAAGTAAGGTAAGGTAAAACTTTGTTTTTACCTTACCTATACGCCAGTAAGCCTGTTGGTAATATACAAAGATTACAAACAGGCTGATTTATATTTTCTAATAATATGTTGGCTTCATGTTAAGACATTTTAATTTCAATCAAAGAAACTCCCTTGATTCATTTTTCCCGATGATGGTCTAGTACCGAAACGACACCTACCATTACATTTCTTTATTTACTATTTAAGTTATACAGAATGCAGGAGATTCTCTGCAACTTTTGACTTACTTATCCCCCTCCGACACACTTATACAAAGTATTTTTTCATACTAAAAAAACTGAAATTAACAATAATTTGGAGGCCCCCCTGAAGTACAGTAACTCTGAGGACTCAGACCCCCTGTTGAAGATCTCTGATCTAGATAATAATCGGCAGATTAATCAATAATAATAAAAAGAAGAAAATAAAGTTTGTTGCTAATACCTGATCTTGGGTCATGTCATTTTTCAAGCATAACCCCATCTACTCTACCGTCTCTTTTCTCATGGCTACCTTGCTCAACTCCTTTCCTATTTTCTCTCTTCTTTCTTCCACTCATAAAACAGGCACTAGCTGCACTAATACACCACCCTCCCTCTTCCGTCTTCCTTTACTTCTCCCCTCCTACTTCCTCTCCTTTCTTATCTGCACCCTTGAAGTGGTTTGTCTGTCTCCAAACCAGCTGAAGCAAGGCTTCTGCTGGTCTGCGCCTGGCCCCTATTATCAGAGCATGACAAGGAGCTGCAGTGTCAACTTGTCAGCCTAATAAACATCCTTTATGGCACCCGCCTGGGTGTTTTGAGGGTAGTCAGCCAGCCACCAAGCAGTGGAGCATTGATTTCATGGATGGTGCACAGTGCTTACACTTCCACCCGTCAATTATGCAGTGGACAGGCTGCAATTGTTTTGCCATGCACAGCCATACTTATGACACTCATACTATTAGTCTTTCGTTTAGATGGAGACATGGTTTTAGAGAGAAATAACTGATGATGATGATGATGATGATGATTTTTTTCGCTTAACATACATGAAAGAAACAATTATTTCCACAATTTGCCACCATAACTTACCGAAAAAGGAATAGGCTAAAGCAAAGGCTTATTTTTGCTTATCCTATCCCAGAATCCCTATAAATCACCCAGAAATCCAACAAAACCAAATGAAACCAAATATTTGAGTCCAATCCTAGTAATACAATTGACATTTCATTCAAATTACTTCATAACCGTTAATTTCTTTAGATTTTTAAGCTTTTTTGAAACTCAACAAAGACGTACACATTTTCAACTCATCATTAAGTTCATTTTTATAATTTAAGCCCCAAAACAGAAACACATCTATATTTTACATTAGTCCTCCCTTTACCAGTTTCAAAAATAGAAAACTGTGTTAAATTATAATTACCTTCTCTTAATTTAATAAAAAATTATGATTTAAAGAAGTCTCCAATTATTTATTAAAGAAGTCTCCAACACGGGTCAGGTATTGCAGCGGTTCATTTAATTATAGACTGCATTTTCAGACCTTTACATGGGAATTCACTTAACCTTTGTTTTGCAGGTCAATAAAGCTTTGATTTTTTTTCTTTTCCTCCCCAATCTAATTCCATCTTCCTTTTAGTCCTGGAAAAGTGAAGGGTCATGCAGACGTTGAACTAGACATCCAAACACTTATAATACTAATCACATCCTCTTTTTCTTCTGCAGCACTTCAGCTATACTAAGTAGCTGGACACATTTACTGTTCCCAGACCGAACTGAGTGTGACAAAAGGATTAGAAAGAGGAGAGAATCACAGAGAAAGTGTTTCTGACAGAGAGAGAGAGAGAGAGAGAGAGAGAGAGAGCACCACCTTGAGAATTACTGGATCACTAGTTCAGCACCATGGACAGCAACATTTCTTGACTACCAATTTAAAAGCAAAATCTGGGCCAGTGAGCCAAAATCCAAATATGCCTCTTTAACCTCTGTCCACTTTCATGTCATAAATATTTATAACAGGTGGGCAGACAGTTATGTCATCTTAGCAAGCAAGCAGAACAGGCTTGCACTGAAAGTTCATTAATATAAAATGCAGGTGTGAAAATCTATGAAATATGCATCTTCACAATATATAACATGGACCAGACATGGTGCATGCTTGTTTTTCAAGCTATTAATCATCCAGTGGATGTTTTCAATGTTATAATAATGAAATAAATAAGATGTAAAACCTTGTGTAAAGCCTTTGGTATTTTTTACTGTTATTGCTTTTGACAGTAAAAAGGAATATCTCAGCTAAAAGCATAATGCATTGAGAGACAAGTGCATGAATTCATTGAATGTTCACAGAGATTGTTTATTGATCTATGAAAGTCACCCTGATTATCTCAGTTATAGCAACCTAAATGACAACAATAATTTTATTTCACAGATTCCTCAAAGACAGTTTGATAAATAAACAGGTAGCAACGAAGTGGCTATTAGGAGCAGGGTGAGCTACGTTGTATTATCAACAACCTATTAGGAACAAGCGAGCGGAGGTCACATTCGGTTTAATGCAGCTTTGATTGTATTTGCTATCGTTTGAACTGCCCGTCTGTCACGATACAATACGATCAGCAAAGCTGGTAAAACAGCATTACAGAGCTTTGTGAAGCAACGACAGTAAGGCAGGCAAATCTGCCAACCCGTAAAACTGTCACAGCGACCTTCACTTACCCTCAGTATTGATGGTCCAATCATATAGAGAATATGAATTAGTACCTTCAGGGATTTCTTAAAATGGGGCATAATTCTTGGATATGTCTAAAGAAAGAGGAATAAATCATGTTGTGACTTTATGGCATTGCCCAGAGAGCCCGAGAAGATGAATTTCAAAAACGTGTTTTCCTCACTCCTCCCTATGAGATGTTGTGGCCAGAATAGTGATTAGAACATTGACTGGATTGACTTAACACTGAACACAGACAGGACTAATATGTCTTGTCTGTAGAGAGATAGACCATTTCAGAAGATTTGATGTTAAATTGCTGGTCAGCATATCAGGCAGTCTTGTATATCCAGGGCTCTGCTCAAAATGTGGGCTCCCCTGAGAAAAGCACAACAGCTTCACAGCCCCTGTTCAGCTCTGAATCATTCTGATTTACTCCCCCTGCAAAGGCACCGTGTAGAGCTGAACTTTCTTTTTTCCCCACATCTCACAAAATGCATTTCCATACACGTATTTTTAAGCGCAAATTTCAATTTGCGCATAAAATTCCTGTTTTGCTTGGCTGAGGTGGATGTGTCAAGTTGGTGTATTAATAAAACCAAACGCAAATACTGTAAGTGTAATAGAAACATTCCAAACGACAGCAAATAAATCATGACATAAATGAAGTACTGTACGTGACTTCAACACTTGTAACTGACGGACAAAAATGGTTGCAACCAAAAACATCAGATCTGTGTGGCACGATGAGGAGACCTTAACCTTCCTCAAATGAATACATGAAATTCCATATTTTCCTAGCAGCCTTTTAACCATGTCATCTTGTTGTGCCATCTGGTTGAATAGCACACAACCAGCTAATATTGGCATAATATCAGTGGATGGAAACATGCTTTTCACATTGTCTTTTGAAGATTTTTATGGAAATTTGGTTAAAATTGGTGCTAGCTTTGGAAGCTTGGCTACAGTTTGGTTTATTTTCTCATTTTAAACCAGTAAGGAATGTAAGAATTTAAATATAAAAAGCACAAAGTACTAAAAGTAAAATCTAAACACTTTTTTTGCATTAGATGATCTGTGCTACACTGCATGAAAGATTTTATTTTAAAACACTGCCAGTGGCTCTTCTCTCTCTACCTCTTTGTTCAGCTTTCTATTCACCGTCTTTAGCTGTAGCCACTATAAATAGATGTCAGTGTCCATTACTGTTTCTGGACTCATAAAAGACCCTGTTGTACTTTCAAAGCTCTCTGTGCCCATCAGTATCTCTGCTTTCAGACACTGAATGTTCCATACAAACAATCATATGTTATTATTATATTATTTTGATTATTTTTTTCTTTTGCAGAGTCACCATCACAAATGCTTTTTGGGGGAAAATGGTGGGCTGTATTGTACAGTAAGCAATTTTTATTAAATGGGGTAAAACACTTACACCCACACCCACCATTACGTCCCTTTCAGACTTCTGTAAAAGTCGGTAAGCATGAAAAGTAAATGGCTCCGTCTTTGTTGATAAGAATTACTGTAGGGCTGCTACATCTATTATTCACATTATCAGTTCATCAAAAAAAAAAGATTTCTTACTAAGAAAATGCTTTATTCTGTTGATTCACACCTTGACTAATTGTTTAAAGTTACAATGACAACAAGCATTTGTATGTTCTATGTGCAAACAAGGGTATTTAAACATAGTTGTATGGTTAACCCTGATTTTAAAAAGAGATCTAATCCATACTTTTTTTAAAATCTGATCTAAACCTTTCTTTATTAAACCATGTGTTAAAATACCTTTTATTTTGAAGGACAACTTTGTACCATAATTCATTTTACTATCACTTATTATTTTATTTACCTTTATTTAACCAGGAAGAGACTCACTATGATTAAAAATCTTTTTTAAAAGTGTCCTGGCCAAGACAAGCAGCAGGACAGCCCCCACATACATACCCAAAATACACTAAAACACTAAAAACATGAAACAACTGAAACAGCAAATCCCTCAAAGTCAACCACAATCCTAAACACATCAGGCAAAACATCTAAAGCCTGATGTGTCTGCTTCCAAGTCAATCAACATCCTCTTAAAAGCGACCAATGAGACCAGCTCATTAAGTTTCACTGATTCTGTAACTTGTTCCATGTAGAAAGAGCAGCAAACGTCAACGCCTTTTTCCCCAGCTCCGATCTAACCTTTGGAACAGACACAAGGAAAAGATCCTGGGAACCAAGATTGTCCCGATACTATTACACTATACAGTTGTATTCAAAATAATCGCAGTCCAATATCACTAACCTCATAAATCATATTTTTTGGTAGAAGTGATATTACTACATGGCAAATAATTTACTAGTAAGTGTTGCAGAGTGCATGCATGCTGCTTATTCTGTGTAATTGAATCTGTAATTGAAAGGGGCATGTTCAAAATAATAGTAGTGTTGTGTTCAGTTAGTGAGGTGATTGATTCTGTGAAGAAACAGGTGTTAATTATGGCCCATATTTAAGGAAGGAAGGAAGGAAGGAAGTAAATGTTGTGCATGCTGGTTATAGGGCATTTCACACTCAGCAAAAATTGTCGTTCCAGAATCTACTCTGAGGAACAGTGGACTTTGATTAAAAAGTTGATTGGAGAGGGGAAAACATAAAGAAGTGCAGAAAAGTATAGGCTGCAAAATGATTTCAAATGCCTTGAAATGGCATCCAAAGCCTGAACGACGTGGGAAAAACCGGTCAACTACCATTCGAATGGATTTAAGAAATAGTCAAAATGGCAAAGGCTCAACCAATGATCAGCTCCAGGAAAATCAAAGAAGACTTTCCTGTGAGTACTGTTACAATCAGAAGAAGGCTATGTGAAGCAAAGCTATCAGCTAAAAGCTTCCGCAAAGTCCCATTGCTGAAAAGAAGACATGTACTGAATAGGTGGAAATTTGCCAAAGGACACATTGACTGGCCAAAGGAGAAATGGCACGACACTCTCTGGACTGATGAGAGCAAAATTGTTCTTTTGGGGTGTAGGGGCTGCAGACAGTTTGTCCAATGCCCCCCCCCCAAATGCACTAAATTCAAGCCACAGTACACTGTGAAGACAGTAAAGCATGGTGGTGCAAACATTTTGTTATGGGGATTTTTCTCATACTATGGTGTTGGGCCTATTTATCTCATACCAGGGATCATGGATCAGTTTCAATACATCAAAATACTTGAAGAGGTCACGTTGCCTTATGCTGAAGAAGGAATGCCTTTGAAATGGGTCTTTCAAAAAGAACAATGACCCAGAACACACAAGTAAGCAAGCAAAGTCTTGGTTCCAGATGAAGAAGATTGATGTTATGGAGCGGCCAGCCCAGTCCCCGGACCTCAATCCTATAGAACACTTATGTGGGGGCCATCAAAAATGCTGTTTCTGAGGCAAAACCCAGCAATGCAGAGGAATTGTGGAATGTAGTTCAATCATCCTGGCCTGGAATATCTGTTCACAGGTGCCAGAAGTTGGTCAACTCCATAGAACACAGATGTGAAGCAGTTCTCAGAAATAATGGTTATGCAACTAAATATTAGTGCAGTGATTCAAAGTAAAGCGAACCCTTGAGACATTTATCAGTTTACACAGCAAATGTTTGGGTTTGTAAAGAAAAATGCAAATACTGCTATTTTTTGAACAACCTAACATTCCTTTTTCCTCACTTTCTGTAAGGTATGACACAAACTTGATCAATTTTGGTTTAGTTCTGATTTTGAATTGAATATGCAGTGTTCCCAATGCATTGGTATATTATGGAATTAAAAGCTATTCTAAGGATTTTGAGCATTATTCACTTTAAACACATGGCTATTATATTCTGAACACTGTAATGACTGTATATGAACAATGGACCATGTTAAATTAAACCAGAGATTAGCTTAAGAGGAATAGATGAACATCTATTAAAGTTTGATTGTATTAGTAGTACTTTTTAGTGGGAAAAAGTATCATACTGTAGGATAATAAAGGGACTGCAAGCAATGAGGCTGCATGCACAGTATGAGTCAAAACCATTAGATTCATCTCTTGCACAATGGGGATCTTGTATGACTCATACAATGAACTTTGGATCTAGATATAAAAGAAAAGATCAGGCCTTGACAACAATAGACTTACATTATAGTGTGTGAAAGAAAGGTAGAAATAACATTGAAAATCTGAAAGGCTTTTTGTAGGCTGTGCTTATTCCTCCTGTAATTGAATGAATCTGAACGTGTTGATGCATTATCCATGATTATAATGCACATGGACTGAATATAAACGGGTAAATAAATGGCTGCAGAAACTAGCTGTATGTATTACTTGCCACGACACAAATGTGGGAGCAGTGAGAAATAAGCACACGCACGAATAATCCTCATGTAAATGTTTTGCGTACAGTAAATTTGTGTTATGACAGTGTTGTCAGAGTCGGCATTTCAGTGTGATAGTTTGGTAATCACAGCGACAAGATATTGGATTTAACTGAAATGCACAACAAATAACATTAATTTATTCGGTGTGTTAGCAACCTTACCCACGCATTAAATGCATGTGTAAAATAGAAGCACACACACACAGACACACACATACATACATAATTCATGTCTTGCTCCAAAATCCAGATATGCTCTGCTCTCTGCTATGAAGAGGTTCTGCACTGACTGCAGTGATCCTCCCCTCACAGCCCACGATATCTGCCAGGTCTTCTGTCAGACTGGCCCTCAGGTTTTGTGTCTCATTCTTGATTAAGGTCTTTTCTCGCCTGGTTGCCCTCTATGGTCACTGAACAGTATAGGATTTTTTTTCTTTTGATGGCGGCTTCAGTCAGTGTTTTTGGGAAATACTTTTGCTTTGCAAACTACACTGTGCATTAAAGCTATCACCACACAGTAAAAAAACAACTTTGTTTTCCTTTTGTTGTCTTGGTAAAGGTTAAGCCTTAAACAGATTTTACATATAGACATAGAGCTGTGTTTTTCCTTTATGAATCATTCAGTCTTGAACTGGTCTCAGGTAGCTTCAAACCAAAATGATGCCACTGAAAAGAAAAAAAATTGTTTTGTTTTTTCAATGAAGGGTAAATATCTCAAGGAAAATGCCCAATTTGAGTGTCAGGATTACAGTTTGTTGACACAATAATGAAAAGAATGTCCATGAATCTATTTAGAATTGAGCTATAAAAAACTGAAAATTCCAAAAGGATGCAAACAGAGTGGCTGGGATTTAATAAGTTGGCTGTTATGAGCAAAACACATTCAGATTTTGACTCAAACACCAAAGTGACTATGACATTGACTAATTATTTTCCTTGGGTTACATAATCTCACCGACAGGCAGGCAATTTGTCTGAAATTTGTGGGGCATATGTTTAGAGATTTGGGTATTCCCTTCTTTAAAGGTTAAGTCATCACTGACCAACAATCTGTCATCCAGTCAGCCCTTTAAAAAAAGGGTCCCAGGTGTATATCTGCTATAAATTAACAAAAGCTTAATGTATGACTCTTTTGACATTGTTAAACGAGTTTCATTTATCTGAACTGTTGATTTATTGATTGACAGTATGATTAATGAGATTAAAGGCCATATCTTGCAACCGGCGTGGCCGACGCAAGTGTCTATGTTAGTTTGAGACCGACGCAGTTGTCAATTTCCCGTCTAGCGCCACGTTGTTTAAATAGCAACTGCACCTGGGCCCATCTGGTCTTCCAGGAAGGTGTGTTCATGTGCTTTCTTGGTGCACACAGGGATGCGCAGCAGCACACAAACATGCAAAAGATTAAAAATTTAAATATTACAGAGCAAATCCGCCATCATAATAGCAATGCACCAAGGTACAGATCAAAGGTCCTGGTTTTTAAAGGGAATGGGAGATGACACTGATTGGTTTCTTACATGTTACGCCCAAAACACACCTAAGATTAATTAAGACATTGAGTACAACCATTTTGAACCACGCGCCCGACACAGATATCCTTTCTTCCGATGTTAAACTACCATAAGTGGATTCGAACACGGCACCTGCGCCAGGCTCTTCATGCCGTGCAATTAGATCATTATAATAGAGCCCCAAACGTGAAATCCGGTTAAGATCAATTCTGGCCCTTGTTGACAACAGAGTTGTACTTATTATGAAATATTACCCTATATCATAAAACTTGTTGAGCAAAGATTTGCTTCTGTTTGCACACAATATTCCAACTATGCTAACCAGTAACTGAACTTGAATATCTTGTACCCTCCAAAGTTGAAAAAATTAGATGACTCAATCATGAAGCTGTTACCGTAGATTGACAGTAGTCAGAATCTACTAAAAGTACATTGCCAGGGTAAGCCATGACAAGCTGACATCCAGCGTAGCACCAGATTTCCTGTTTGCCAAATCCCTGCAGAGCAACCAAGGCTCTGGCCACACGTGGATCCTCTGAGAGCAACACAAAATCAATGAGTGCTTTTTTTTTTTAAAACAGCAGGGTTGTCCTCCAGCCGGAGGAAGAAATGATCTATGTAGATCTCATTAGCCCCCTATGATGACAGACGTGCGACCAAATGATTAATGGCCAGCTGGAGAAACAGGAGAATTATTGACGCGACCTTTAGGGATGCCTCTGTTCAGGAGCAAACGCACCAACATGTCTTCCACAGAAATGATCGACTTTGACATTTCCATCTTTCTCTCTTTTGCCTGCCTCCCTACCTCCCACCGACTTGAAAGCAGTCCAAGAAACCCAAAACACATTATTGTCCGCCCTGGTCGTTTTTTGTATTTTTGCAAACAGAAGAACATGCAGTGAAACTGCACATAGGGTTCTGACATTCTGCACAGGAATTGATATTATTCTGTCCGTGTTATAGTGTTTTTCTCGATTCATAATGACTATAAAAGTGTTAAATTCACCTTTAATGAAACTGTGGTTGAATGGTCATTTGCCAGTTGGATTTTAGGGATACATCCTTTGTGGGGGGAGAAAAGAAAAGTGAAAGTCAATAACGGTAGACAGTGTCATCTCAGATGATGAGGTTTTAATGACGGGGAGCCATCCAGTCACCTTTCCACAACCCCCAGAGATAAAAGACCACCAGAGGTGAGCAGGAACGTTAGAGGAATTAATTTAGCACTGTGTGTGTGTGTGTGTGTGTGTGTGTGTGTGTTAGTGAAGTGCGAGCAGGTTATGTAGATAAGAAGCCAAAAAGAAGAGAGAGGTGTCCGAGGGGAGAAAAAAGGGAGGACACAAGCAGACCATCTGTGAACTCTCTTTACTTTACTGTACTGTATATTTCCATTATGTTAGAACAAATGGTGAGATATTGACAGAAACAAACAACTGTAAAGGGTATATGAGTGGAGGGAGGGAGGTGGAGGACAATAAAAAGATGCAGAGGAAAATGTCCTGAAAGGTGGGAAGGAAAGAGACAGATGGCAGATAGAAGGGCCAAAGACCAGCACAGATGAAGATGAGGAGATGACAGGCAGCATTAATGAAGGAGGAGTTGAGGGAGGGAACGATCGGCGCTGTTACAAGCCCTCGCAATTAATTGGTTTGAATGAACACAGATGTTTGCATTTTGCCTTAGGCCCATGCTTACCTCCCAGTATTTTTTGCCTCCTCTGGCAGTCCAGATCATAATGGATCGGGGGTGCTGCTGCCCGATTCATCTAGCTCCCTCTAAACATTCTGATGTGCCAAGCTCAAGTGGAAGAGCACCAGGGTCATTGATTTGACTTTCTCCGTAGGCGGTGCATCAAGTGTTTTCAACAAGTCAATGTGCAAAATGCACATACACACAAATAAATAAGAAGAATCTAACATTTATTCTTTTTTATCAATGCAAAAAAATGCCTCTTCTGTTTCATCTTTAATATTTATTTCCACAATCCATTTACTGTGTGTTTACTGTGCAATTTCTGCGCATACAAAATACATGCCCAATCTGACACAGTAATACAATTGCAGATGTACACATGCATCATATCATCCTAATGTTTAGATGCTGCTGATTTTAAGAAGCTGTTGTTGCATCTCACTTCGACCTGTTTGGCCATATTTGCTTTCTACAGCTCTCGCACTAACTCTGTGATCATGCAGCACCACTTAACAAGTGAGGAAATGTCAAGGTTGCAGGGAAAAGGTCTTGGACAATCATATTACAGGAGGCGCATATCAAGAACTGGATACAATTTTGTTCCACCTCTCAGTCAGTTAAAAAATTAATAACACAGTGAATGAAAGTATAGTATTAAATAAAGAACAGTCTCTGCACCTCAGCGGGAACATTGTCCAGAATCTAAACCAGCTTTAGAGAATAATTTAAACAAAATATTGAAAGTGTGAAAAACGTAACTATGTTGCATGTGAAGAGCAGGTAATTGCTTAGACCAGCTCAGAATATGCAGCTTTCTAAATATTAACCTACTTTAAATGCACACCTAAATAGGAATTTCATCACTTGTCTGACAAAACTATGGAACGATGGAAAAGTCTTGTTCTGAAATCTTTCGAGATGTGCGAGAAACGTTAGAGACAGTTGCAGAGAGGAGTGTTGGGGGAGATTGTTGTTGTGGAGTGCATAAAGTGTAGCTTTGTGTTTCAATTGCGCATTTCTGAACTTTGAGCTACACTTAATGCAGCTTTCATAGACTAAGGCTAACACTGATAGATACGGACAGTATAAAGTTGTGGCCAACTGTGCTACAAATGGATCCTCGCACTCCGGTCCACACATTGCACAGACCAACTGGTCAGCGGTGACCATTTTTACCAGGATGACTACTGAAAGCCAAAGAGGAGAAGAAATTCTATACCAAAGCTCATTTTCCTAATAACTAGAAGGGCACACGGAGAACATAGACCTCGGCCAAGGAATGGACCACAAAGGTCCTATCTCGCAGTGATAACAAAAGTGAAAAATAATGTGTCCGCCCCGTTATTCGGATCCACTATTCATCATTTTAAGGGTTCTTACTTGGACACCCTTCCACCAAGTTTCCTGGAAATCGGGCCAGCAGTTTTCCATAATCCTGCTGACAGCGATTACATTGCATCCCGGTACTTGGCGGTCGGCTTTCACCCTCTCGCTCAATATTGGACCAATTAAAAAAAAAAATGTTGTTCCCATTAGTCACTTAGACACAAAAACATGAAGAAACAGGGTCCAGGTTGAAATATACAAAAATTCCCCTTGAATGTAAGAAAAACGTGATGAGATTGGATGCACCGATTCTAAAATTAAACAGTATATTCTTTAACCAACAACACTATGATAATAGTGCAAGTTGAAACCCCTCTTCAAAAAAAACATACACAATAAGCAAATAAGTTCATCAACATATCCCTAAATCCATTCATAGCACGCAATTTGTCCATCTACATTTTTGGGCAAAGTTTGGTTACCATTGTCAGCTGAAAGCAAGGACTAAGTTTTAATTTCTCTCGAAGATGCATTCAAGGACAAAAAACAGACGGCTTTTAGGAAGCATTGCATAAACAATTAATACAGCCAAGGATGTTGTGAATTTGGTTCATTTTTGCATTAAGCAGATGTCTTAATGGGCTTAAAACACAAGTTAAATTAAATATTGTAAAACTATAGTTCTAGTTATTTGAATAAATAAATACTAAATCAAAACAGCTATATACATACGCTTACAAGGAGGCCTTTTATCATATCTTTTTGTCAGGAGTTTCTGTGATTTATTATAAGGCTGTAAACTTTATTTGAAGTGTATTTTTATTAAGCTATTCCCATGTCCAGTCTCCCAGAGGCCATCGTCTTTATTGACAAGCGACTCAGGAGTGATATGTCTTACCCTTCACTATTATGGGAGGCCTGGGGCTCACTGGTTTGCTCTGCCAGCTCGGACATGCACCATAATATTTCTGGTGTCGTGAAATTGAGTGTAGGTCCCAGCTGTGTCGTATCAACATCTCTGTCTTTCCATCCATCTTTCCTTCCTCTTTCATTCACTATTAAATAGAGATGCCACTAAAGCAATACAACAACAAAGCATGGAGTGCTTGGTTTCATCTGAAGAGTGTAGCTTGATGCAGCGAGGGCTTTTATTTTCAAAATGGCTCTAAGAGCAAGTGTTACTGTAGATATGCTGTCAGGCCTTTGAAAAAGTGCAGATAAATTCAGCCGTGCTGGTTAGTCGTGTGCTCACAGTAGTCTTTAATCATAGTGTCAATACTTCTTTGTGATGTTTTCTTTTTTTAAGATTCCTTTCATCTTTTAGTTCACATTTGTTATGACTCACAAACAGTGCAGTGCCCATAAGGGCTTTATGAGAGAAGATTTTGATCTTTTGCTAACATCAGCTGCCCAATCAGAAATAAAGTCATATAAAAGGTGCAACAGAAAGATCCTTCCCTCACTAAATTGAATAAACAGGGACAAACAACAGATAAGCCAGCTCAGTCAATGGCCAGCATCCACTTTTAAAAAGAGAATTACTCAACTAAATGGACGCTGTATAAACATGTCCAGGTTAGATATAAAGATGAGTTGGACTACAATGTGTTGTAGCTAAAAAAAGAATTATTGTGTCAAAATCAAAAAATATGTCCTCCTATAAGTCTAGTTACTATAGACATAGGAAAGATGATGTATTGCAGGTGTCGCGGTATCAATATGTACAAAAATGGTTGTAGCACTTTCAAGATATTGTTGTAATATATCAAAAAACATGGAAAATCAGCCAAAGCATGGGCTGAGAGGATTCCTGGTGCTGTTTAAACAAAGAAGAAAGTCATACAGCTGGGATATAAAGCCAAACCATGCCATGAGCAACTGCAATCAGATATCATCTTGAAATATTTGAAATTCATCCACTGACAAAAAGCGGGAAATGTGGATATCTTATTATTACTTTTACATTGCCGTTCTAAACTTTGGGATCGCCTGCCAGAAAGCAGAAGCAGCTTGACTGGCTACAGTCAGATGGATGAGAGGAGTACTTTCCATGTTTTGAATGGTCCTTCATGCTTTTAGGTTGTAGAAAGTCTTCTTTAAAAGTAGATGACATTTTGTATGAAGGGTTCACAAAAAAAAGTATTATTTTGTACAAACAAAAGCTGTAGAGTGGTTCAACCAGACTGACAATTGAAATGGCAAAAAGAGACAAAGTTCCCCTTAAAGCTACATTGTGGAATTTGTCCCATCTAGCGGTGAAATTCTGTATGACAACACACTGAATATTACTTTCTAACCCTTCCCATTCCGAGCACGTTTTAACTCCTACAGTGGCCAAACCTGAAATGAGCTCTTATAGTATCTCCATTGCTTACACACAGCTGTTCTAGCCACTCCAATATTAACTTTGGTCTTGTTGCTTTGCCTGTCGCGTTGTCGTTTTATTTCTCATTTTCGCTTCCTTGGCGTCTCCGTTACATGTCCTCAAGAATAAGTGTGTTCCTCCATCTTCAACGGGCTTTTAAATCTGCCGGCAGTCACAAGTATTCTCCCCCTGGCATTCGTCACTGTGCCACTGAGTGTACAAGCTATGTCCCTCTTTGGCTAATGTATTTTAAAGATGAAGGCGCAACATGGCTGCCGCCATTCAAGCGACTTGCTCGTATGTATTCTGAATGATTCTGAATGGCAGATTCTACGAGTACGACAAAACTTTGATTAGTGATTGGTGGAAGTAATTACACAAGAATGAGCACATATTGGTGAAAGAACAAAGGGGGGTTTGGCTAAGAATCATCTCAAAAAATTACACAATATAGGTTTAACAAACAGTTGAATAACAATAGGAGAAATCTTCCAACAAATGGAAGCTTAGCATCAAAATGTGTGAAGATTTAAATACTGTAGGAACAGGGTAGCATGAATATGATCTAAACATACTGGATAGACAAACCAGTTTAAACCTATTTAATCTAATCACTGAATAGACTGCAGAGGGCTAAAAAAAAACGTTTTTCCAAAATAACCCAATTGCACCATTGAATAATGAACTAGAAATCAAATGAAAATCAAATGGTATTTGGGTAAAAATGGTTCAAGCTGTATTTTCCCATGTCATGCAACATTGTGGTAACACAAATGGAAAATGGAAGTTTCAATCATGTACTGTAAGTATTATTTGTGTGGGGCCAAAACTTTTTCAAATATAAATGACACATTTATAGTTTTAGTGTCTCTGTTAAAATAGCCCTTTTTGAAGAAGATATCACTATAACAAGTGATTCCAAATGTGTATACAGTGTACATTGAATGACACTTAAATGCAGTAAATATCAAAAACATATGGTTTGATATCTGGAAAGAATAATTGATTTAAATGAGGTTGCTTTCTCAATAATCTTTGTCGCAACTGAACAAAATCATCCTGCTATGACAAACACCAGATAAAGAAGTAGACATTGGGTCGATGGAGTTGATAAATTGCTCATCTTGTTCATGTAAAAGGTCAGGGCTCTTATTATTTACAACATTGGATCTTTGTTATGGCTCGGTGACACTGACCTTGCACAGGCCCCATGTCCCTCTGTCTGGCTGTAACTGTGAGTGTATGGGTATTTTCTCTATACGCTCACATACTGCATCTTCACAATACACATATGAACAGCATCATCTATGCTTGTGCACATGTACGAACGCACACACAAACACACTAAAAACACAGTTGTTTTCAAGGCACTGTAGTGACCTTGGTCTAGATTAACAACAGTCCTGGAGGAACAGACCTCATTTATAAATCCTCTGAGAGATCCACAGTGTATTTTTGTTATTCTGCATGAGAAATATACTAGTATACTGCAGCAACATTTTGTAATCCACAAAAAAACAATGTGCATAACAAACAAAAGAAGAGGTTGGTAAAAAAAAACATTAACAAAAACATTAAATTGAATTTGCTTAATTACTGTAGTGTGAGAGGCAACACGTGGTCAGAAAGGCACAGAAAAGAAACCTAGATGCAATGAATTATGAGCTCTTTCCCCTACATTGCCTGACGATAAGTCAATGTTAGTAGCGGTTGAGCTACGTGTCAGTTTAAAGGGACAAATGCAGACATTTTAAACAACTCTGATTGCTTTAAAAAATATTATGGGCCCTATTTTAACGATCTGAAACGCAAGTATCAAACGCCAAACACAAGTAGCATTGTGGGCGGATCTCTGCTTTTATACCGGCGGGATAGATAACTCTTACGCCCAATGCAAATTTAAAATGGGTCGGACTGAAGTAGCTACATTACTCATAGGTGTGGTTTGGGCGTAACGTGCAATAAACCAATCAGAGCGTTATTTCACATTCCCTTTAAAAGCAGGTGGATTGCTATTATAATGGTCAATTTGCTAGGCAAACATATACAGATAATACATCCATGGGCGCAAGCCAGGAGCGGTTCACAGCCGAGGAGACCGACGTTTGCCGTTGATTTTTCTTTTTGACAAAATGTAAATAAAGAAATGTCACAAAAAGATATGTTCCGATGTTTTTGGCTTACTTTCACTGAATCACAAGGTTATGAATGCATGGTGATATTTTTGCAATGTAGTCTAACATTAGACTGAGATTACGTCACTATAGGTGATGCAGCTCTTCTGTCTCTCCTCTCTCGAGCTGCTGCTGGGGCATTTGGTTTAAGTGGCATCGGCACATGCTGTTCAACATCACATTGCCTTAAGTCCTCTAATAGTTCCTTATTTATGTCATCAACACATCCACGATTCATGGAAATGTTGTCTAAAACAAGGTCATATGTTTGCCTTTTTTATGTATGGTTTGCAAAAATGAGAACTGTTGGGTCCATGAGATGAGAGAAGCAAGTTAAATGTGCGGTGTGCACACTCTACATGACTTTAGACTAGGTTTTTCCTGGTCTGTGGCAAAATAGATTTCTAAAACTGCAAAATAGCACCAGGGAACATTTGCGCCTGAACACTCTTTTTTTGCTAAACCGCCCCCGGGATCGCAAGTTCATTGCCTAATTTACCGACGTGAGTCTGTGGAGGGAAAAGTCCGCTGTGTGTTAGGTGCCAAATAGGAATGATACATGTGTTGGTGTACAAAGTCAATTGCGCTGGGTGCAAGATAGGGCCCTATGTGTTTTAGCTGATATTGTGTGCAATTAAAGTGTATCCCTTCATACTGCAAAAATGAGTGTGTTGCTGTGGAGTTAGCAGACTGGGATCAACTGCTCTTGAAGTATTATATGTAATTATACCATGGTCGGGGTGAATACTTGATTTGGATTGGCTGTGTCCATAAAAAAGTGTTACAAGACAAATACTAAAGGAGTTCCAATGAAACTGACCGTTTACCGTTCTTTACTTTATTTTATAAAAAACATAATCAACATTTCTGTAAATGTGCAATTGTTAGCCATCCGTCTTATTTTCAACTGTAATCCCTTGGTCAGATGATTTTAGACCATAGTAGCAGAAGATAGCAACAAACCTTAGCACAGGTTAAACTGCCATGCAAAGCAATAACAAGCAGTAATACAAATATAAATATAAAATAGGCTATATTGTTCGATGCTGAAGTTGTGAGTCCCTCTAACTGTAGCAGTACTAGATATTCTTATAAGGGAGGCATTGCTATAGAACAGACTAATAAACTGGTATAATAGTTAAATACAAGTACATTTTTCATACATACCCAGGCAATGCCAACTTTTTGCGCAACATTAAAAGAAAAAGAATCTGTTATTTCCAACAGTGTGTAGTGCTTCAGTGCCTCATCCTCTGAACACCACATAATGGCGCTAACACATAAGTAAGCTAAACTAAAAATCCCTCTGAACCGTCGTCTCACAGTGAATAACGTGATCTCACATCCCGTTCGCGGTTCAGGTTGCTGCTTCAGGCAGTAAACATGGCGGATAATTGTACATGAAAAATCTTTGTATGGTTTTGGGGACAATGACATAGCTAGCATGTCTTACTGTCGCATTATATTTAGTGATTGACAACTGTAAACAATGTTATTGACTTTGAATTTTGCTAGTATAGCATTTGCTTTCTGGCTCGTGGCTGTTTCTGTGAGCTGAGTGGACTATAAATATCTTCCGTTGCTAAGGGTGGCAAGTTGTATCTAAGGCCCATCCTATTTACTGGAGCAGTAAACAATGTTGGCATTGCATAAAAACCATATGGGATGGGAATGATTGTTCCAGGTATTAGTCAAACCCTCAGGCTTAACCAGGGAAACAGTTATTGTTAGAAAAACAAGAAATAGATTAGATTTCGATTTTAAAAAGCATTAAAATATAAAATAATGGTTTAAAAAAATGATTTGGCAAGTGACCATGTTATAAGCGGGTTAATGCCCTTCAAGGTGTCCATTGTCAGGTATGATTTTACAAGGGTGAGGCGTGAAGCGTCCGCCGTGTAGTCGGGCATTAACCCTTAGTTATTGGTACAGAATGTTCCTGCAAGGATTTATTATATATTAAAAAAGAAAACACTGTGAAAAATGCTACATTTGTGCTGTATTATTGTGCACATAGTTTGGATTTATTCTGTATTCTGTGGGGACAGTAGCAGGTTGGGCGGTCAAATGGAGGATAAAGGAGACAGTGTTTATACGGTGTCTTCCCGGGATGCCAGCAGCCTTTCATAAACAAGAACACGGCATATGTAATATTCCAGTGTATTAACATCTCATACAGAACAAAAGATGTCTAGGTAGTTTTCAATAAAGTCACCAAATGACATCTGAGAACAGGCTTACTGCAAAGATCAAAATATGCATCAATCCTTGTAGCATAAAAACATAGCTCAAAGCACTTCAGAACATATTTATTATTGAAGCTTGCCTTTAATCCCCCCCTTATACTTTTCCTATAAAGTCCAATTCAGGACCAAAAATGGCAGTAATATGGACCTTGGCTAGATTACTTTGGCTAGTTTATGAATACAAGGTATCAATCATCCACAATGTCACCGTTTTATCTACTATCACTGACTACTGCTGATGATTTATGATAATTTGGGGATTTGTCTAATGATACTGCTGAGACAAGCAAACTCGGCAGACTGATGCTGCACCCTGCCATTACGTACAAGGCCATCACAGTTCAGATCAACTGAATCTTCAATGTCAAAACCCTAGGTGTTGCTTTGATTTGGAACAAAACATGTCGTTAATGAGTTATGCCCTGCAGAGGCACCCTTTGGATTTATGGGTCGCATCCAGCTGCCTGCAACACTGAAAAATGGCAAATCAGCATATAAATGACTGCATTATTGAGAGTGCTAAGAAAAACATCAACCCACAAGTCCATTATATTAATTGGAATCGCCCTAGCAATGGCAGGCAATGGCTCTGGTCGGACTTGGGTCGAGTGGTGATAAATATATTGCCGGAGTATGAATATAGCCTTGGCCAATGATATAGCAGAACATGTGAACAACTGCTCCCTTTTGTTTATACTGACCTTGTAATTAATCAGAGGAAGGCGGGGATGGAGAAAAATGTATGGGAGTCAGGAGGGATGAGGATTTAAGCCCCCAAAGAAAAGACTACACAGGGAAATTGGGAGTAAATGCAAACGTAGTCCTCAGTGCTTCCAAAACAATCTTGACAAAGAGATGAAATATCACAGAGATCAAGGGTGTATCACTTTAAACCCTGGATTGCTAAGAGACAAGGGAATTTAGATTGTGTTTGTTTGTTGCCACAGATGGGTAACTGTGTTTCTCAAGCTTAGTGCTAAAGACTGTGGGGTCAGTCTCCAGGATTATTTAGCAATAGCTGAAACGTTAACAAAAACTGCCATCTTTCTCATTTAAAATGCTGTTTTCAGTCATAGGTAATTAGAAAATTAATTGGCAACCATTTAAACAAATTACTTAATCTTTTAAGTCTGTTTTCAAGCTTCTCAAAAGACAGAAGTTGCTGCTATTCCTTGTCTTAATATAGTAAGAAACTGAAAATCTTTGGGTTTTGGACTGTTTTGCTGAGACAAAAGAAGACATTGGATGACATTACCTTTAGTTTGAGGAACCATTTTTTCTAACTTTAATAGACCAAATACTTAATGAATTAATAAAGTAAATAATTGTCAGATTAATGGAAAATGAAAATAATTGCCGGTTGTAGCATAAGATAGGTGTTTAGAGTGAGCCTTATTGATATGGACTGGAGTTTAGGACAGACTGACTCTGAAGGGTAGCCTAGAAATCTAGACCCTAGCGGCAGCCAATGTAATTTGCAGCCAGGGTCAGTCTAGCAAATCTCTGTTGGCTTGAGAAAAAACAAATTCTGGTCAGGCCAATCACATTGTGTATATAGTTGGTGGGCGGGCTTGACATAAGGATGGCAGAGTTGCGACAGTTCTGCGTGAATTCCCTGCTACTTGAAAACAAAGAAGATGGCTGCTGCTTGAACAGCTGTCTTTTGAATCGGCTTTGACCGCGACTCTGGAAGACTTGGAGTTAAGCACTGAAATCATCCTTCAAAAAGGAAGATGTGATACAAAATTTTGCTGACCAGATACGGCAAAAGTTGGTTGTAGCACAATCCTATTGCGTGCAGAGGGAATTTGAAAGACAACCCTTTATCCAGATTGAGCCCTGCCAACATCTTGATGAGTCTGGCTTGTCAGGCTATCTGAAGGGGTACATGTAGCTGTAAACAGAATCTACCCCAGCATATCCTGCAGTAAGATGATATTCCATCCTCGTTCATTTTACTGACTTTTATACATAATACAGCGTTTTAATACAACATTTAAATATTTTGCTTCTGTGTATTAAAAACAATTCTTCTTCGAGGGTAACAGATCCATTTTCATCAGTTTGTACTTCTCAGACCTCTGCACCGGTTGCTGAAACATATTAAGAAAACAGTTACACTGTAATCAAAATGTAATCAAACTAGTTTCAGCCTGCCCATTATCAATTATTAAGGAAAAATATTATAAGAAAGCTTCAGGGCAGAGCCACCTTGAGGAAATCTAGCTCATAATGCAAGACTCCCAATTAGACATAATTATGTGACAGAAACATATAGATTTATATTGTATATACAGTATATCTCTGTATACCGGCGGCCTAAATAGTCAGGATTGTAATAAAATAAACAGAAAAATAAACTCATGAATTATGCAACAACACCCGAAGGCTTGTTTATTTTGAATCTCCCATCCATTAACAAACAAGGTTAAACATTAAAACGTAGCTGCTGATAATATGCATGTGAAATTACTTACTTTTGCAATTGTCAAAATTAATGGGATGTTACAATGTGACCTCCAGAATCATTATCGGCCTTAAAAAACAAACAAAAGAATAAATAAATAACAGAATTACAAATACAAACAAACTAACTTCTGCTTCTCCATGCCTACTCGTTTTATAGCTGCTCTTAGACGATGGCAACCATTATCCAAGAAGGCAGTGTACAGAGGGAGAGATACAGGTTTATTTAGCAAAACACAGGAGATTTATTTCAGCACCACAAAAAACAGAAAAGAAATATGGCACAGCTTTATAGCAGAGCCGTAATTCAGCCATGAGAAAACACATTCATGCACAATCTGATGCATTACAGGAATTTATAATCAGTTGTGCAGCTCTGGTCATTCATAAATATGTAGCTCTCTGAGTGCTGCAGTGTGTCCAAACAGACACTGATAAACAATATAATGTTCATGCAGTTGAGTTATTGTGCTAGGCCGTTAAGCAAAATGTCATCTGATCAACTTTACAAAGTGTATTTGATAAGGGCAAGTACAGTAGCATTTCTTCACAGTTAAGGGTCAGCCATACTGTGTTGTTCACAATAATACAGGTATCATTTGTAATAGGACAAAAAAATGTCCTGAACAATACCATAATAGCAATATTCCAGCTTGTTGACGTAACACTGTAACGCAAAGCAACAACAAGCATGACTGAAAGCAAAATAGCTACCAGCTCGACCGGTTAAACCTCAATCACTGTCCTGAATTCAAGTCAATTCAAAATGGAGCGTGTCTATCACCTGGAGGTGGTTTGGTTTCAGAAAGGCAGATATGGAACGCACTACTATCCTCTGCAAAATATGTCACAAAATGATTGCTGCTAAAAAGGTTACTGTACTACAAATCTGTTCCGTCACTCAAAACACTACCCAGTAGGGCTGCACAATTAATAGAATATTAAATCATGTTTGAGATTTTGGTTTCCCCCAATTAAATGAACATGATTGACTGCGATATGGATGTTTAAAAAAAATCTGTGCTTTGCTCATGAAAAACGCCACTGCATATCAAATGAAGCACTTCCAGAATTAACATCATGAGTCGGTACAGACTCAGCAGACCAGTGCCGCGCCAGCAGCATTACACACAGCGGTTCACTGTTTATTAAATCACCTGAAAACGATACCAGGCTGCTACAGAATAACAACACAGACCTCCACACACATCAGACTGCTCTGTTATAACTCGACTCAGCCAGACATTTACTGTTCTCGGCTGAGATGGACGGCACAGCGCCGCAGTGTTTCAATGCTTACACTGTATAAATTTGCCCAGCAGCTAGGGGAGGTTTAGCTAGCAGCTTCATTCCAACAGAACACCATTGAGGAATTTCAGTCGGCATGCACATTTATTAAGTTTAACATTGTTGAAACAGAGCAGCTGATATTGGTAGAGACTAACAAGTTAGTAGGAGACTACACTATCCTGATGTATGTCAAATTCTTGAAAACAACTAATCCTTTAATCCTAATAATATGACCAAATAAAACATAAAATATGTATATAATAACCATTATTTGTGTGTTTGCACCTCTCAAAATGACATAACAAAGGGCTTTCCAATTTGACAATAAAAAAGCAGAAGTTTATTTTCTAGTCTCTTTATGAAACAAACCACCATAACAACAAAACTCTCTTGTCCTGAGGGTCAAAACTTTTCTAATATGGGAACTGTTAACAATAAAAACTTTATATATTGACAAACTGTCAAGGTCCTTGCTGCGATCAAGCAATTTACAATTCACTGGCTTGGTGAGTTGAAGTCTTATATCTACAACAGTAAAGCTGTGTATGGTTCACAGTCTCAGGCTTAATTATGCGGCTGATGATACAAAGTACAAAATTCATTGAGTGTTTACTTTTATTTAGCATTTGTGGGCCCCTATGAGTTTCAAGCCCCAAACCACCTTAATATGCTGTTGCAGGTACTTTATTTACATTAATTACACTACAACTTGCCTTGAACAAGCAGATTTCATCTAGAGATTCATTCACATGTGCATTAGCCTATTTATTTGTTTGTGTGATAGTGTGTGTGTGTGTGTGTGTGTGTGCTGTCCACTACAGCCAGCCAGAGTAATGGAGCAGCCCCATCTGGACCTAACACATGGGCCAGATTGTTCGACCTGTCATGGCGTGAATTTGCTCCTGAGACTGCGTGTGTGTGTGTGTGTGTGTGTGTGTGTGTGTGTGTGTGTGTGTGTGTGTGTGTGTGTGTGTGTGTACAACTACAGACAGAGGCTGAGTGGTCAGCCAGAAGGAGAGGCTGAGCACCTGCTTCTGAGATAGTCCAGAGAGAGAGACTGCAGAAGAGGAGGGGAGATACAGTAGAGAGCAAAGAGGTGGTGGGAGAGATAAACGGAGGAAAAAGGTGGCGAGAGCGACAGCATTATGAAGAGATGGAGAGAGAAAGAAGACAGTGTGTGTTAACAGGGTTTGTTTGCCAGTCTGTGTAGTTGTCTATCTCTTTGTTGTATGCTTTGTGGATCACAACAACATGATCAAGGCCCAACTTTATTATGGTGGCAGCTTTTGGCTACAGTTGAAAAGACTGATCAATTTGGCTTCTCCCTTCAACGTAGCCCTGCCATGCTGCCCATGACTCCGCAAAACATTCAGCTGCTTGGCAGCACAGAAGGAGCTGGCGGGCACCAAAAGAAACGAATTGTAGCTTTGCAAAATGAGGACTCTAGCCCAATGAATGAGCTTATTTTCTGCCCCCCTCGCATCGTCTCATCTGCACTGGTACAATGCGGCGGTGTGATTCAAACACAGAGATATTCAACTTTTAATCAAATTTCACCAATTACCAATTCCTTTTTGTTATATTAATAAATTCTTAGAATAGAGCCTATGATAAAGGAGAAGGACTAAATACCCATGATTTGTGTCTGATTATGATTTAATGTAAATGTCTTTGCACAGAATAAGTTAGCTCTGCATGTTTGGGGAGTGTGGACTCATTTGAGGATGCAGAGCTCATAAAACTTGAATGGATCGAGAATATCCAGCTTATTTCTCATATCACAGTGCAAAGCAGCTGACAAAAATAGCCAGGTGGCACCACCTGTGTAATATACTTTACAACCATTAAAATAAAGCTTATTGTTACATGTTGCTTGCACGTGAGAGTGATTCAGTCTGCCCTTCCTAATGGCCTTTCCAAAGCCAAATATACACACTATATTACCTGGCCCAAACCCCAACTAAACTCAGTGTCACAAAGATCCAGGGTCCAAGATTCTCCTTTCCATATGCTAAAAGGTAATGAAACTTACACAATCGCCCGCTCACAAACACTGATGGCTGCACACTAGTGCTGTTGGAATGAATTACGAAAAATGAAAGCTCTTCGAATGCGATTTGTTTTAGAAACACTAGGTTGACTAAAGTTAGCTAATCTCCTTCTAAGCTCTTCTCTTCTCATGTCACGTCTGATGAACAATAAGTTACGGGGGTGAGAAACACACGGCATTGTGAGCCAACAATTGAGTATTGAGTAACGTTAGTACAGGGGGGAGTGACAGGCTGCGGCTAGAAATCAGAAGAAGAATGAGAAATAGTTTAAACATGACTTTAAAATTGACATCCACGAGCCAAAATACTTATGTTATCAATAGTTAGTTAGTTCATCTGTCAGAGTTAGCTTCGACTTCATATATTACCTTCTAACAGCTGTATTCTCAGTTACATGACAATCTGCAAAAAATTCATTCATTACAGAGTTCTCTGTTGATTTGTGTTTGTCGCTGTGTGCGTTGTGGAATATAATGTAAACAGAGAGCGGTGTGCCAGAAAAGCAATGTGCTGGGACGAAGGTCCCCTTCAAGGCCAGGCTGATGTTGGAAGTCCCTCTAGTGGACAGAACGTGTAACAACAACCACATGCTTATAGTATTGACAATGCATAAGCCTGAATACGGTAGTGTTGTAAATATAACAGGCTGCATTTGAGCATTACATATTTGAATATTTTAAAAAAAAAATGTGAATGGTATTATAGAGGAAGACATAGAAGCACACTGTGTTTTTTTTTTTGGCTCCCTTCTTCACATTAAACAACCCCCCCTCGGACAGACTTACAAAATGGAGCTGCTTAGGTGGAATGATTTACCTGTTGAACAGGAGGATACGGTATTGTGAGCCACCATTTTTCCCTGGGGGCTGACACCATCTCCCAAAAAGTCATAAAAAAGCTGGGCACCATCCATGGCTCATGTCTATAAATGCGTCCAGCTGTAATTTATTTGTTGGAACAAAATATGTGTCATAAATACATGTGTTATGCAGGCATCATAAGCCAGCAGGAGATAGAAACTAGTTACACTTATGTTATATACCATATTATAGCTATTGTCTTCATATCCTACCTCTCGGATGTTGAACTTTGGACCAATAACTCTAAACCCCATAACCATTATCAACCTTATCAGATTTTATGCCAAGATAGTTATTGGCAGACCTGAGGCCCTTTTTCATCATATGTTTAACATGCAAGCTGCAACTGAATTTGTAACCAGATAATTTCCTTATGCTAATCAAAACAAATATCATACTTGTGATAAATGCATTAGCATGCAAGTCTGTAGGACTCACAAATGTACCTGCAATTTGCAAACAACAATCATTTGTCAAATTTAACTCTGCCCTTTTTGCGATCTGCAGTGCTCATAAAATACAGTAACACTTAATTTAACGGGTCCCTAATTCATTCCCTAATGACCTTTCCTAAAAAGAGCTGTGCAATTTGATATTATTTTCAGTGAAAACAGACAGCGTTAGGTTGGTACTTTTCCAACAATTAACTGATTTAATTGCTTGCATAACCAAGAGTCACCTTTTGGCAGTGCATCTGAACAAGCAAAATGTAAATGTTGTCCGCAGGCATGCATACATTTCATTAACACATTCATATTTACCTGGGTTAATGGGAAAACTCAACACTAACTAACTAAACTTAAACAACTGCCTCAGAAATTGGTCTCCATTTTCCTGATAATTGGTATAAAATTACATTGTTTTTTCCAGGAAATTTCTCAGGACATTATTTGAAAATTACATGCATTAAAGAAGTCATTACCCAAAGCGTTTTGTGAAGCATGTTTACATTTATTTATATTGATGTATTAACACTAAAAAGTAACTAAATTACATATTACATATGGTTAGTATGTAATCACACAGAAAACAAAAGGCAATAAGTTACGCTCCAATTAAATTACAAAAACACACACCAAGAAGGAATTAGAGAGCGTTAAGCACTTTGAGTAGTTTGCTTAAATCCTGAATTCTTTGTAATTGAGTATGTACATGAGTATCTACAGCGATACAAGTAAGTCTACCCACTGACACAAAAGCTAATTTACAAATGGTGGCACTCACCTCACCAAGTTTATCCAAAATCTCAAGTGCGATGTTGTCTCTAATGTGTAGCTTCACTTAACATTGTGCATCAGCATCACGATGATTCCTATCTGCGGTCTTGGCCCATGAACTGTATTCAACTCTCTTGTCCCTCACTGGGCTTCAACTCAACCTCGCCACTTAACCCTCCTCTTGTGCTCTGGTTTATGACCACTGGGCATCCTAAATTGTCTCTCCTTTGACCCAGCAGTAACAGCACCAGTAGGTGGTGGACTCTTTACCCAGCTCCAGTCCCAGCCTGAGAAAAGACAGAAAGACAGACAGAAGAGAGAGAGAGAGAGAGAGAGAGAGAGAGAGAGAGCAAAAGAGAGATCTAGGCACACTGTTGGTGTCACAGAGCTGAGCTTTAGGCGAGGGCCAGTTGGACTTGGGGAGATGACTTGGCAGTGTCTGATTTGTTACATGATTTGGCCACCATGGCTGAAACAGAGCCTCATTTAAATTCATGCTTTTTTTTGTTGGTTGGTTTTGTGTAGCCGAGATCACAGTTGGGTGTTTAGTTAGTTCATGGATGCTTCAAGGGATGAGCAGACTAGTTTTATTCTCAGTATAACTGCTGTCAGTTAATATGGACAAATGTTGGTTGGTGAAGCAGGAACATTTTCAGAGGTAAATATGGTGCAAGGGGGTTTTAACAGTGTTTTGCATACTAAACCCTGTTTACAGATTGACTTTGAAAAGTTTGTTTTGCTCATTACCATCCCATTTATTACCAGTAGAAACCTATGACATCTGTTAAATTTGCTTAATAGCTGACTTTGTAATGAAAGAAGTTGCTAAAAATGCACTCTACATTCACAATACAATTTGCTCTGTAACAAGCTGGTAAACATTATGCTGTTCAGCAGATGACCTCGAATGTTAGTGTCTTATATAAGCGCATCAATGTTACACAAAGTGTCAATGACACAGATCAGCCTAGATTATTTCTGCATTTCCCTTCCTCTGACTTTGAAACATTACTAATAACTGTGAACCAGAACCACAAATTCTGGCCTTTCCAATGTTATATAATTTTGATAAGTGGCACCTCTGGAAATCAAACTTCTAACTATGAAAGAGCTACCATGATCTATGTAGACAGAATACAACGTGCCACAAGACAAAGACGTGGCACGATTGAAGTCAATAGAAAGACACAGATAGATGCAAATAGACACAAACTCGCCTAGATACATTCACCTGTGTGTTTGACTTCTGAGCATAACAACACCGGTGTTCACATTGGTGGCCGTTAGGGTTGGGCAGTAATACGGTAAACCGCTGGATCTTAAAAATAGCATCGGTATCAGTTTCAAAATCCGTCATTAAGCAGAATTCCTGCCATTTTTTACATTAATCTTGATCGTCATAAATATGTGTGTACTTTTGATTGAAAAAACCCCAACTCAAATCCGTGTAAGCTACACGGAGTAGCTTTCACTGAGCTAAAACGACAGTTTTAGAGAGCCTTTTTGCCTCTGAACAGACATAAAAATGCAATTAAAATGTCTGTACAACATTAACAGGGCACTAAGGTGACAATAAGATGTGTTTTCAACTCAGACGTTTAAATTCACCTACCCGGGTCCCTGTTGTCGATCCTGCCGGTAGCTGCTAGCTGCTAGCTTCTAGTCGCTAGCTGCCGTCCGGTTAGTGTGTTCAGCCAGGCTTCTGTGATAATTATCCCAACAACAATCCACGGAGCGGCAGTGGTGTGGCTATGTCCTCCGGGAGACAGGTCATGCCACGTCCTGAAGTTTATTCCCCCCTAAAAAAAACAGTAGCGTGGATCTGCACACTGTTTCCCCTTTCGGGACTTCAGCACACAACTACAGCTACCTTCTCTAACGCTATCACTGTGCAAGCCACATATATCATTTGCTCCATTTCCATGTAGTTACATAGTCACTGATATGGTCATAACCACTACAGTGCTCAATTACCTATTTTTGAGGGGAATAAACTTCAAGTTTTCGTTGTGAAGCCATGACCTGTCTCCCGGAGGACATAGCCACACCACTGCCGCAGCCACTGTCGTTGAACAGGGCCCTGTTCATGCTGCACAGACATTTAAATTGCATTTTCTGTCTGTTAAGAGGCACAAAGGCTCACTAAAACTTGCCCCAGACACTGCCGTTTTAGCTCAGTGGAAGCTCATACACGTTGCTGCAGCTACTAAAGATAGAAAGGGGTGGGGGGGGGGGGAATGGCAAATCGCGCACTGAGTGACCTGGTCTTGAAGAAGAACACAACTTCTGCAGTCTGACAGCATTTTGGGTTCTAATGAAAAGGGAGAGGTGTTTCAGTATTAGGGTTTGGTATTCAGTTTCTGAATGGTGTAAAACAGTTTGGTGACGCCGTCTGAGCCTTACGTCATAATTATTAATTAGTCACGGTGATATTGTATACCGCGGTAAAATAGGGAGGAGATTTGACAGTAGCAAAATTTGGATGACACCCAACTCTAGTGGCCGTACTAGTGGATGTTGCAGTCACTCACACTTTCTGTAACACACACAACATTTTCCATTGCCCTTCACTTCATCTAAGCTCTGACACCTGTTCCCATGGCAACACTATCAATAGGGGACCGACCAGGGTCAGCAAGTTGTCTCTCTCCTTTTTGCCTGGCCCTGGCATTTGGAGCTCTTGTCTCACTATACACATTAATCACTGAACAGTTTTTCCTGGTTGTTTATTGTTTATTCTAATGCTTTCTCTTCATGTCTCTCGTCCGATCAGGTCTCAGGTCTGTCTTAAGCACACAAAAAATGAACACACACACACACACACACAAACACACACACCTTAAAAGAATTGAGAAACGTTCAGGGATTTATTCAACTGGAACCCGAGTTAGTGGATTGACGGAGATGGGCATAATTATGAAATGAATGCAACTGCATAATGGGCTTTGGTATTTTGGAAAATAAATAGCTTCTCCACTATAGTGCTTTAATTAAAAAAAATGAGTCAAGAATTGAATGCACTGCTCCTTTTCTGTATCATTGTGTTGTTACTTTTCCATTGACATTTTTCAATTAATATTATAATTACATATTTTTAGAGCTCAGTTTTCAGTCTCTAACAAACAAATGATGAGGAGTCACAGCAATTTCAGTGTGTAGAGGAAAGGATTAAATTAACTTTAATTTCATGGAAAAATGCAGATGGATAGAACGGTTGTTAGGGCAGTTTGCCACAACAACTGCAGAGTAAATCAATCCCCATCCACCAATGGCAATCAGGACAGCAGAGCCAGATACATCTCATGCGATATGCAAAGTACTTGCTATAAATCTGGAGATGAATAGGAATGTGTCAATAATAGTCTCACTTTTCCCTAAATAAGAAACTGGTGTTCTGGTCTTAGCTAACCCAGTTTAATCGCACTCCCAGTGATTCACTGCAGAGTTGATCTGAGTCGTAGACTTTGTTGGAGAGAATGCCAATGGCTGCCGGTCAGACAGCCACCTGCCTGTGTCTCTCTGCCTGGGGAAGGGCTGCCAGGCCAGAACCCACTTATTGGGTTATTTCTGAATTTGATTTCCTCTCCACCTCCACACGGTTTAACTTTTTAAGGAAGAAGAAGGACAAAATCTCCTATCACTCCTCTTTCCCTCATTTAATGTGTTCCTTCACTTAGAGTACACTAAACTTACTGTGTTATGGTTGTGGATAGCTGTGTTTGGGGTTTGTATTTGTGTTTGTTTCATGGCTCGCTATGCTAGCGTAGGGTTGTTTAAGTGTTTATGTATGAGTATAAATGTATGGGTGCATGTGTGTATATAGAGAAATTAATATATACATATACACATTTATATATACATATATATATATATATATATATATATATATATATATATATAAAAATATACACACATTTATATATACATATATACATATATATATATACACACACACACACACACACACACACACACACACACATATATATATATATATATATATATATATATATATATATATATATATATATATATATATATATATATATATATATATATATATATACATACACATATATATAGTCTAAAAACGCGTGAGCTCATCCCAATACACCACAAACAGGCAAACTGGCCAATACCATCAGCTGCTATAACTAAACAAAACAACACAAAATATATCGGAATCTGCCTTGAATCATCGGGAGATATTGCTCATTTATGATCAACAATCGGTATCAAAGGCTAGAAACGCGATCAGGGCATCTCTAAAATAACTCAAACTAATAAAAAGCTCAGTATGAAAAGAGTTCTGAATTTACTGCATCTATCGTGCGTGCGTGCGTGCGTGCGTGCGTGTTTTGTCGCAGAACTGATGTATAAAATATAATAGGTACACTTAGACCAAATTCATGTTAAGTACTGAAACAATTAGTCAATCAATCAATTAGTTAATTCTCATTAAATTAATTGTCAAAAATTTTGATAATCAATAAATTATTTATCAAGCAAAAATTACAAGACAGTCCAGTGGGCTCAAGCCTCTGGGTTTACTTTGCTCTAGCCTTTGCTTTTTTTGTGAAATGTTGGATAATCTGACTTCTTTGGCCTTTAAATATTTATCAAAATGAAACCATTGGAGAGATCCGGGGGGGGGTCTCTTATAATACTCAATAACATGTAAAACATGATAAGGGCTTGAAATTGGACACAGAGGTGTATAAATTAAAAGACAACTATTTGTTTTATTAAATAAAGCTTGTATCTTATAAGCTTATCATATGTATGTAAAATATGGATCTAACAAAGTAACAAGTAACTACATCTGTAAAATAAATGTAGAGGGGTAATACAGTAGATAGAAGTATAGTGCAATCTAATAATCAAGAAAATAATCAGCTGATTATGGCTGCAACTAACACTTATTTTTAATTGTTGTTCACGCTGTAGATTGTTTTCTCTTATTTTATTTGATTGATTTATTAGTTGTTTGGTCTATAAAATGCCTAAAAAAGGGTGAAATATGTCAATCAGTGTTTCCCAAAGCCAAAGATCTTGTCCTCAAATGTCTTGTTTTGTCCACAACTCAACAGTATTCAGTTTACGGTCATAGCGGAGTGACAAAACTAGGAAATATTCACATTTAAGGTGAAATCAGAGAATATTTAAACCAAATAATCGATTCTCAAAATAGACTATCAAAATAGTTGGCGATCAATTTGATATTTAACAACTATTCGATTAATCAATTCATCTTTGCAGCTCTACAGCAGATCAATCACTGATGAAAACCATTGTCAGCTAAAATTTAGAGAAATCTGACAGGACCTGACAAAGGGACGCCGTGGCTTTAAGAACATGGCTAAAAAAATACTCAAATTAAGAAACAAACATCAGAACAGATGAGAGGAGGCATAATGTGGACTTGAATTAAGTTTTAAATAATAATGATGTACTAATGAATGATGCATCATGACTTGAAGGCTCTCACTTCAAGCCACTTCAGAAGGCTGCCATGTAATGTCATGCCATCTATCAGGCTCTGCAGTACATTTTGATTATCCATCAGTGTGAAGACTTAGTTGTTTCAATGACATGACTGCCCAGCTCCCTGATGTCTGCCAAATGAAAACAGAACAGTGCCATCCCCAGAGGAGCTTAATGACCCACACACCCACACACACCCACCCACACACACACACCCACCCACACACACACACACACAGAGACAGCAGCTTATTGATCACTGTCAGATCTGTCTATAGACTGGAAACAAGCCTCTAAGCACCACAAAAATTAGGACACTGATGATTTGTTTGTTAACACAGTGAGGGCTGACACCACCCACACACCCATTAACTACACTGTCCCTCATTTTGGCACACTTACACACATTCAGAGAGAATTGCCAATACCCCCTCACACACAAACACCAATGTAGACACAATAATTGACTGATATGGAACAGTGAACAAGGAGTTTGTGTCCGTTTTTTGAATGAAGTCTGGCGCTGGGCAATTCTGGATGAGTCTCTGACAGAAAAGACAGTGTGGGTGTCTAAGAGAGAAAGACAGAACAAGAGAAAGAGAATCAAGCATGGCAACAAGAAAACATTTAGGCAGAGAGGAGCGAACCGTGTGAACCTTACAACTCCAGCCCCAGGTCTCCATTGTGTTGCACAAGAGCCACATTGGTCAGACAAAGCCCTAACATATGAACACACAAGCAGTAAATGAAGCGATTGGTCTCAGCCAAAGTGGAACCAAACAACTTCAGTTGTCTGGACGAGGCATCTCCAGTTTTTGGATGGAAGTTGGATGAGCCTGCCTGTCTGGGCAAAGAAATAACTGTGACGCTCAGTGTGAAAGAAGGCGCCAGAAAAGTGGAGAGACTGGAAGGCAACGAGTTAAAGATTCAATGAGAAAAAGAGGGTGTAAAAGAAAGGAAGAAGACAGATGCTGTCTCTACGATTAACGGTTGTAACTAACAGCCAAATGACACAAAAGAACAAGTGAATTAGTGTCCACAGTCACCAAAATGAACAGGTTGTTTGAGGTATGTGTATGAGCAGAGAGAGCGAAAACTAGACATGAAGCAATTATATTAAATTGCTCCGACAGGACTGAGCTGCAAATTATTCAAATGTTTTTGTAAAAGCTGTTGGCAGTATCTTAATTTTGTCTCTTGGAGCGCTTTGTTATCTCTGAAGTGTTTTCCATTCAGTTGCTTTGGTAGTTTACGGTCATAGTTTTCCACTGTGTTTTTTTAAATCCTTGAGAGTGGTTTATACTACTGTATGTAATATTTCTTTTCTTTTCTGAATGTAACTGTAAAAAATATTTTTTTTGGCTTACAGGTGTCAGCCTTTATAAGTAATAACTATATTCTAGGGCACTGTACATTAAGCAATCAATACAAATCAAATGTTACCCAGTACTGCACAATGGACATTAGCTCTACCAACATTTTACCTTTTAATGTGCAGCCCTGTCAGATGAGATCAAGTACCCCTTCACGGAAAACACTTATGTGTTCTTTTGAATGTATTTTGAACTGGATTTTAACACTTACAATTGTATAAAGGTGGCAATTGTACTATTGCAATACCACTTGGCGTAACAGAAGCTGGACATTTAAACCATGTACAGTGGCTTGAGAAAGTTTACACACCCATGCTAAAGTTGATTAAAAAGAGGAATAAAAAAACATCTATTGGAAATTTATCTTAATGTCTTAATTTAAAAAAATTAGGAAAATCCAACCTTTTAAGGACACCAATTTTCTTTGTAAATGAATAATGTATTGTAAATAAATACATATTCTTCCTTAAAATACAGGGGGCATACCTATACACACCCCTATGTTAAATTCCCATTGAGCCAGGCACATTTTTATTATTAAAGGCCAGTTATTTTATGGATCCAGGATACTATGCATCCTGATAAAATTCCCTTGGCCTTTGCAATCAAACTAACCCCATTTCATCACATACCCTTCACCCTTTACCATTCTGCCTCTAAGGGAATTAAGGCATTAAGATAAATTTCCAAAAGATGTTTCTTTATTCCTCTTATTAATCAACTTTAGCACGGGTGTGTAAACTTTCTCAAGCCACTGTATCCATAACGTTTGATTTCATGGCCTGCCTGCTAGCTGGTTTTCATACGTTCTCAATTACAGCACATAGCATGTTGGCTTCAGGTGTTACAACTGACTTAAATTGGTGGGAGGTGTGTCCTGTGCAGTTGCCTTATCATAGCTAGTTATTGTCACAATAAATATACAAAATTATGTGTGTATATTTTTCTGTGTGGTGATCTGAAGAACACATTCTGCTTTATGATGAATCATGCACGAGTTAAAGGAGCTTTTTATTCTCAACGTACGGGCACCTGGATAGCTCAGTTGGTAGAGCGGGTGCCCATATCTAGAGGTTTACTCCTCGACGCATGCGGGTCCGGGTTCCGACCTGCAGCCCTTTGCTGAATGTCATTCCCCCCGCTCTCTGCCCTTTCACTTCTTCAGCTGTCCTTTCATTAAAGGCCTTAAAAAATAAATTGATTGAAAAAGACAATTTCTGTATGGAAGGTGGTTTTTCAGATATTATTAATGTTTACATTTTTGCTATTTTTCTATGTACAGTTTAAAACTGAGGAGGGAAAAAAAATCAACTGACAACTCATGGCACTGTTACCGTTTCAGCTCTTTTATCTGGTGTGGAAAAAATGGAAGTAAATGTTGCAAATGAGAATATGGTTCAATCAGGAAAAAGAAAAATCATGACTCGATGATCAGACAATAGACGCAAGACAGATTTGACTATCACAACAGCTGACTCTCCAAATTCATTGCACATTTAAATTCCAAAACCATTTGTGATGATGGAATTTAAAAGAGATAGAGAAAAATAGACCATTTCGAAACATTGAAGGTGTAAGTTACTCTCAAGATTATGAGGAACATCTGAACAAATGATCTCTTTTTAAGTGTACCACTTGACACTGTTGCCAGAGCAAATAAAATGCATCTTATATGTCCCTTAAGAGGAAGTCAAACACAATATCCAGATGATTTGCAGAGGTTGTGCAACACTGAAAACACACAGGGTGCACATACACACTCCCTGACACTCTATTCCTCCTAGGTTTCATTTCATTGTCTCCATAAAGCCATAGCCTTTACACCCCAGTAGGTTTCACTACTCCCTGATTGCACCTTTGTGCAGTTATATTGAACATTACAGTCAGTTTGGGCAAAGTCGGTGACCTTTGAATTAGTTTGGAGTGAAGTAGAGTGGAAAAAGGGCAAAAAATGGAAGGGAGAAAGCTGCATATGCCTGTGCATGTACGTTTACACTTACTGCATATATGTGAATGCAAAAAGAACTTGTGCGTATTATGCATGATCCAAGACCACTGAAAATAGGCCTTACTGTAAACAGTACGCAAAGAACTGCATGGGAGACAATGGCAGGAGAGCCAGAGTTAACAAAAGGTGAATGCAAAATCTCCCATGTTCTGTTAATGTGTGATTTTACCCAATTTCAAGCATGGCTGCCTCAATAGGATTCCTGCATCCCATTTTAACGTTCCTCCAGAAATAACATTTATCCAATTTGTTTCATGGCTTCCCGCATCCATGCTCTCGTCTCACACATGCCTGTGGCTGCCAAATGGAGTAGTCTGGATTGTCGAAAGTAAACCCAGGCTCTGAAGAAAGGAAACATTTGGTCCACTTTGGGAAACATATTTGTGGGGTAAGCCAGCATGACACGGGTGGATAATATAGGAAATGTGAAATATTTGTGGAACGTATAAACTTGAAATTAAATGTTCTAACAATATGTAATAGTGAGTCGTGTTTTGTGTATATCTTACGCCACTGTGAGTTATAGCAGAGAAGGTCTGCTTTAAGTAATACTTTTCAGCACGCAGGTAATGACCATGCTTATGTTTTTAGTCCCCTTTGGAAGTGCTGTACATCCCTTTCTCAGAACAGCACTTCACTGTGCCAAAGACCTATTTAATCAGCATTTTTTTTCTGGCAATGCATCCCTCTGAGGGACCACGGACGGTGCTGCTGGATGCACAACCACCATTTCCAGGCACGGGGCCTATCACAGCAGCAACACACAGCAAAACACTGAATCCATCCAGCTAACAACGGCAACTCTCCCTATTCTGCTACATCCCCTGCACCGCTCATGTCGCTAATTAGAAATGAACTGCGTAATTAACCACCTTGTCTCATTGTTTGAGATGGAATATTTCTCTCTCCCATCATGCAATGCTTTTGTTGTCATCTTACAATGACAGCATTTCTTGTGTGTGAATCTCTCAGTTCAATACTAATTACCAACAACTAAAAAGAGTCTACATTCAAACCATCTTTAAGTTAGGATGGATGAGTCGAGGCAGAATGGGGGTGGGGGCGGCGAAGCTCATATTCTGTAATGGTTCTTTGCCTTATCGCATAACGCAGCTCTCTCTCTTTTGACACGACAACTTATCTCTGGTTACTGCAGGATTTTACTTGGAGCAAGAAAACAACCAGATACTCAGTGTATTGTTATGCAGGCAAGACAAATCTGGTGTTCTCCATTATTGAGTGAGTTTGGCATTTGTGGGATAAGTATTGACAATTATTTAGTTACACCCCTAGCATTACCTCACAAGCCGTTTAAAAGCTCTAGGTTACATTTATCTGTTAAAAGAGTAACATCTTGTTAAACTTATTGTTTATTTAATGTTTTGCTTATTTAACATTTTAGTACATTTCTTTGATGTTTTGTCTGGTTTATTTTTTATGTCTGAAATGAATTTTTTCATTCATTCATTCAGAGTAAAAAGTTACAGAAACACCTAACTATTATCTATTTTTTCATCCTTTCTAAACAATTTGATTTGATTCAAAGGTTAGATCTGATACATATTTAAAACAAGTGCTGTTGTCAAATAATTCACAACAACACAGGTTATTCAGTGTGTTTTGAAAAACTGCTTTTTGCACCAAGTTTTTTAGCAAAGTGCATGAATGTACATTCTTAACCTCAATATAAAGTATCAGTGCTCATATTTCAGAGCTACAGAAAATGTCAAACATTAAAATTACTTTGTGGTTCACAGAAGAAAGACAAAAACAGTGATCTCCTTTATAAAAGATCATAGCCAACTTCTAACAGCAGCTATAAAAAATATCCTTTTCTGAATAAGTCTTATTGGCATCCTTCAGTAGTAGAATTGGGTGGATTTTGGGATTCCCGAGGCTAAACCTTGTCCACTTTGTCATTATGACACCTTCCGGGCAAATTGAGAACAAGCCAACGTTAGCAACTAACGCTAAATCCAACTTATATTTCAAGCAGTGTTGAGCAGTAGCATTACTAGTTTAACTTCTCAATAGTGTTACTGTTTTCCCAAATCAAATACCTTTTCACCAGCTTAGCTCTTTTATCGATTAAGTAGTGTGATAGTAGCTTGGCTCTGCCCTCCTACGTGCTTCCGCTCAATTTTCATTTTCCTTCAGTACTCCGTCTGGGTTTGCGGTATATTCACAGGTTTATATTTGGCGGTCCAATCAGCAAACGGAGGGAGTGGCTGAGAACGATGACGTGGAGGTTCGGTAACCTTCGGTGAGTTCCGTACTAATGGCGGCAGAGAAACATGTGAGCGAAGCCATTCTGTCTGTCGTGACAACGCTGCCAAATATCCAGAAGTTAAAGCCAGAGCAACAACAATCTTTGCTGAGTCTTGTTGGTGGCCATGATGTTGTGACCCTCCGCCATGCAGGGTTCGGGAAACATTTGATTTTCCAGCTCGGTCTGTCAGTGGCGAAGAAGATGGCTAGGGATAACGCTAGCGATGTTAAGCCGACGTTGCAACCAAACGTTAGCAATTGGCTATGGCAGATCCAAAGTGGCTTGGGGCAGATCCAATAGTTTTAAAAGTCAACAGAGTACCAGGCTTCAAGGAAGTTAAGACTTTTGATGATCTTGACTTGATCTAGACTTGATCCTAGCTCAGGTGCAGCAGACTTTCTGCTGGTCTGAAATAAAGCTGCTGAGGATCACTGACACCACCGCCAAACCGGTCTATGTTGTGTACATGGATTTATTTTTAAAAAATAGATTTGATGTGGTAAACTCATTTGGCCATGTTTCTGTAGCTTAGTTTGTTACATATATTTGGGGGCTAACGTTTTTACACTAGTCCAAGTCTATTCACAACTTTTTATTTCACTTTCAAGAGATTGAGGCCAAATGTTTTCATTGAAAGACCGGCAAAGCAGTAGACAAAGAACGTTTGTTTAATGGAAAGTAAAGATAACAGTACTTTGCCTCCATTTAAGGTTAAGATAAAGCCTGAAGTGATAACAATAGTTTTAATGAGGAATGTCTCTGAATTTCAGTTGTAAAAGATTAACTTTGAATTACTGTTTTAAGCCTGTAGCTATTTCAAACTCTAAAACAATTTGACACAATCTGACTCTGGCAATTTGGAAGAAGCGGGAAAAATCTCTGCAATAGTTCCAAGAATGATTTTGCAGAAAAATGTAAAGTTGGTTTATTGCCGTTTCTTTAAACCAATCACAATCGTCATGGGCCAAGGTGCTGCTGCAAAATAGCATTTGGAGGGAACTTGCTTTGGCAAACATGTACGTTCAAAAGTTGTTTTAGTTGTGCAACAGAAAACTCAGATTGGACAGATAGTCTAGCTAGTATTATTTATTTTTTATTTATTGATGATTAAATTTTAAATACTTTGCAAATGTGTTATGACTAGAAAGGAAATGCACTCAACACATTGTGTGTATCACACAATGTGTTTTGCTTTAGGTTGGAGGACTTGTTGGTTGGGGTTATGTTTGCATTCATATTAGAGAACCGGTTGTACTGTCAAAAGAAGAAATAATAAATAATAAAGTCTTGAACTGTAATGATATAACCCAGACACAATAATGGTTATGATCAAGTTTATAATTAGATAAAAAAAACATTTCAGCTTTGCTTTTCATTCAGACTCTAACAAGCCAGTGGAAGATTTTCAATGAGCTGTTGTGATCTGTGTCCAACAATCTTGATTGAAACAATGTTCTTTGCCAATTTTTGGCCACAGAATAAAAGCCTTGAAAACTGACTGTAAAGTGTGACAAAGAAAGAGAAAGAGTGGGTAAATGGAAGGAAATGTACGGGACAGACAGACGGACACAGAGAATAAGGACAGAGGAGTTCATTGTGTGTGCTCTCTCTGGGTGGACAGTCTCCTGTAATGAGAAATATTAACATTGCCAGACTCCTTTGGTCAAGACACACACAAAAGAGCGACCCTAAAATCCATCCAACCAATGAATGGTCTTTACAAGGAAGGAAGGGCATGGAGAGAATTTGTTCACACACACACACACACCCACACACACACACACACACACACACAGTCAGTTGATCCTATCGAAAGCAAAATGATGAGTATGAGTATACTGCATACGAGAGTTTTCAAATTACATACACAGTTGAATGTTATACTCTTTTAGCTTTTGCCAAGATTGTGAAAATGGATTATTTGATGGATATCTATATGGTTGGATGGATTATTTGATAGATATCTATATGGATGTGATGTCCAACAGAAGGAGAATGAAAGTTGTAACCCTTAAGGTTGAAATTCTGGTGGCACTACGAAGACTTAGTGCAGCGATGTGCCAAAGAATTTCTACAAAACCGAACATGAGCTCTGTGTGCAACACCAGTGAGACATTGTTATCGCTCACAGCCACCAGGAATGAGAACAAAAGATTTTCCAACCCAAGAAAACTCATTTCCACCCAGCTTTAGCTTCTCTTTCAAGCAAAGACAACCAAAAAAACACTTGTACAGTAAGTACAGCATTTCCATTTGTCACCTCACGATTTCATGAACTATTCTGCTTTTTGTGGAGTGACCTGTTATCTTAATGAGTTGAAGATGTATTCACAAGAACATGTGACCTCAAAAAAGCACATCACCTACGAGTATGCGTATTTTCAGTGTAAAAAATAAAGCAGAATAAAAACATAACCTTTCCCCATTGTGCACGATAACCTTTTTGTTGTTGTTAATATAGTCAGGACGACAATGTTTCTACACAATAAAGAGACAGAGTAGAAGCAAATGAGAATCTCATCAAAATTATTAAATCCTTCATGACGTGATGGGAACGACCTTCAATAATGTAGTCAATTAGATCAGCTAACCACAGCTATACAGCTGCTGAGGAGAACACACATGACACAACACTATTATAAAAGCATAATATAAATGCAAAAAAATAACATTAACGTCAGAAGACCTCTGAGAACTCTATGGCAATTCGTCACATGTGGTTGCTTTACAAAAAAGTCTGCTGTCAGTGAGACAGTTTATCAACCTTGTCTCTTGAATGTCTCCAGTCTGTAAGATGCAATTTACCATTTTAAAACCACAAAAGCTTTGACATCTGGTGTTACTCTGACCGACTCCACAACATTCAATCTCCTGATAATTATTAATTTAACAGTAACAGCCGGCACTTTACAGGGCTTCACTTACTTAACAGAGGTTCAGCTGTAAGCGTTCACAATTAGGCAATGATCCATGACGGTGGACAAAAGTTTAATGACAACTTTCACAGAAACACTGCTGTTAAATTGCTCCAGGTTTAGATGGTTGTTCCCTGCAGGAATATTTTGCTATGGCAGCCGGATGGGACATTTAACCTACAATTTTAGATCAGCATTCACAGAGGACAAGATATAAGGTATTGGTAAGGTAGCTAACACAATGATATTTAAAACTAATTCTTTTAACTAGAAAAGTGACAACAGAACCACTGGCTCCTGAATGATATTTATTTCTTTTAATAATGTTTAAATTGATTTTTCATTGCAATTACAACTTTTAACAACCTGAATTTTAGAAATCCTGTCCCTCATTTACCCTCTGTAGCTTCTACAACTATCAACTGGTCAAATGGTTTCCAGATTTTCTCATATGCCCCCAATTTGTGTTTTAATATATATGTTAATCTCTCCACTGACATACATTGTGCCATATTCTTGATCCAAGCACCAGATGCGGGTGCCTCCATTTTCTTCCAGATGAGTCCTTCGTGCCTGTAGTATAGCAAAATCAATAAATTCTTCTGGTTTCAGATTTGTTGGATACAGGTGCAGCAATATCATCTTGGGGTCAAGTGGAACGTTCACAGACAAGATGAACATGGTTTTATTGATCATCTCCCCTCCAGAATTCCATTTAAAGCAAAGATCAGGTATATTACTGTTGTTATTGTTATTTAATTTAACGGGAGTTGTGTATGTCTGCATCAGCCAATTACCGTATATTGAAGTAGCTTCAAATTGCAGTTTGCTGTTTGTTTCTGAGATGAGTCACAGGTTCTTTTCCAATCGTTTTCTGAAAAGTCAACCCCTCTTACTGCAATTGTTGATTATAATTTCTTCTAAGGAGGAGAGTGCAGGAATCCCGACTGATTGGTTTTGCATAGAAGCGCATACTTCCTTGCTTGGAGATGTTTAAAAAAAATGTTTCCTTACAATGTTGTACATATTTCTTCAGAGGTCTGAATGATATTATTTCACTTAGCTCCAAAAAATATGGTGGATGGCTGCAATTACTATCATGAGCCTCACCTGCTATTGTTATGAAAAGAAGAAGCCAATCAGAAGAGCAAATTAGAGCTGTAGAAAATTGGCCTGATTTAAACTGCTGAATGTTCTATCGGGTTTCTAGTGTAATCTTTTACTTTCACTCACAATTAGTAGTGTATGGAAGAGAATTGTAAGGTCATTGATTGGATGATTCTTACCAAAATGCACCTTAGGAGAAATGGTTGACTCACCTTCCATTTTAAAATCTTTCACCTTCGACTTTGTATCAAAGATATTTTCTAATGTGGCTGATCATCACACTGATCGTTTAAAGCTGTAGAGTTTCACTTTGTCTATACAAAAAAGCTAATGGAATTTTACTTATTTACTTATTTTACTTACTATAACCATGGACACACAAAAATATTCCTTCCACTTCATAAAACTACAGGACGGTAATTCTAGACTACAAATTGGGGCAAACCGTAGCATCTATTCATTTCCTGCAATTGATTTTACACGGGTTCTTTACATGGGATCTGACTGTAGCAGCTCTGGTAACCAGCTGTGGTAGCCAGCTGTGAAAGTATAACTACAGTCCCTAAAATACACACACTGGCTTTCTAGGGTGTGCCTGTAATGTTGTGTGTACTCCACCTGCCCAAACGGATTTGACACAAGCATACAATTGCATTACTAAACTCACAAGAATTAATTAGATTAATCAACTAACCTTACACTAATAGTATAGTAATTGATTCTTACCGATACCGTAAAATATATCTTCTTTTACACCCTACTGTACTTTTAAAGCTGCAAATTCATTTGAAGAAAAAAGACATGCAAAAGTACACAAGCGTAGAGCTGGGCATAAGTGGTTTCTTTTCCTTGTTTTATTGGATGCATTACAACAAGTTGTCATTTTCTAAATTCACCAGACTGTTGTAACTGTTCTATTGTTTGCCTTTACCCACTTAGTCATTATATCCATATTACTGATGATTATTTATCAAAAATCTCATTGTGTCAATATTTTGTGAAAGCACCAATAGTCAACACTACAATATCGTTGCGGTATCAATATCGAGATATTTGGTCAAAAATATTTAAGTGATATTTGATTTTCTCCATATGGCCCAGCCCTACACAAGCATCCTTAATTGTTCAAGCAGTAGCAGTACATATTTGTTTAGTTTACCTTCTTACACACCACATTACGCTCACACACACATACACACACGATCATAATCTAGGACACACATTCTCATTCCCTTCAATCGCTGTCAATTACACAGAGAAGGCAGGGAGAAAGAAAATGAAGGGAGTCAACAATGCATGTAACATTGATGTGTCCAACCAACACTGTCGGTTTAAGTGGAATTGACTTCTGCTCATTTCCCAAATTACGCATATCTGACTGGCCCACCGCTTCAGGGGCTACAGGAAGCACAGGGACAGACAGGGAGTCTCTCTCTCTCACACACTCTCTCCATTTCTCCATTTCTCTGCAGGGAATCAATGATGTCTGCTTAATTATTGGGTGAATTTAATCAGTGGCACAGCAGTACTTATTGCCCTGTGACCCAGTAGTCATTCGGTTTCAAACAGTTAGTGTTCAAATACCACCATAATAATTAAGAGTACAACTATTTAATTGTTCCGGAGGTGTAGAGGTAACAGAAAAACTAGCTCTGCATTGTGTTGGTTCTATGCTCAGCGATTCACCTACAGGTATTTGACAACTGCTGCATATATTAATCGTTGCCGTGAGAAACGGTGCTACAAGTGCTACGAATCCCCGTGACCTAAACAGCAGTGTACTGATTGATGATACACAATGTCTGGATTAGTGGCTCAAAAAAACACTATTTAGTTAATTAACATGTCTAGTCTGCTGAACTGTGGTCGATTATGTCTGAAGTGTATTATTATGAAGATGAACTGTTGAAATTATTGGCGAGCCCTTGCTTCGTTTCAACCATTTTATCCTTCATTGGTTGCTTTTTGCAGGGTTGAATTTATTTAGCTTCACTTTTGCACGTCTCTGTACAAATAAGTCTGTTTCTCATGCAACGACAAGACTGTGAATGTTGTTTGTGCATATTTGTAAAGGTTTGCAGCTAATAGTGAATAGTGCTAGTTTCTTATGGTAAATTAAAAACTGTTAGATTAGATGTCCCAGTATTCTTATGTCTTTGTCTAACACTGTAACTGTATTTACCCCAAATATGTTCATTAATTAATTAATAAGCTATGCAGACATACACTATGTGGCTGAAATACACTGCAGATAATATTAGTCTTGTCTAGGGATTCACCGATCTGACTTTTTCAGTCCTGACACTGATACCTGGGTTTTTGGTGTCGACCGATACCGAGTGCCGATGCAATACTAGTGTTTAATTGATAGGATGTATGCCTCACTGTGTGGAAAGGACTAAGATCATTCTTTTATGTGTAGGGTAAAATCTCGCTTGACTTTATTTTTTTAAATGGTTAAACAGTGTGCAAAGGGAACAATACTGCATCCAACCTTATTGGATTTCAGATGGTAGCTCGGTCCCATGAAAGTAGGTTGAGAAATGTCTCATCACTCTATAAAGGGATAGATATTGATTTGGAGAGATCAATGAAAAGTTTGCAGAGTTTGTGTAATATCATCTAGGTTTTGGGCTGCAACAAAACAACAAACAAAATGCAGAGTATGTTTCTGTGTAAGAACTGGGATAGTGCATTGGTTAATATCATGGAACAGAATATGAAATTAAAATACAGTACAGCAGTTGTAGAAGCCTCCACTGCAGCATCTGCAAAAGTAGATTTAGAGGCAGGGGTCAATCATCTTTTATTGTCTACAATCCATTGGAAACCCCCTTGCCATGGCAGCATCTCATGTACAGTGAGAAAAATAAGTATTTGAACACCCTGCTATTTTGCAAGTTCTCCCACTTAGAAATCATGGAGGGGTCTGAAAATGTCATCGTAAGTGCATGTCCACTGTGAGAGACCGAATCTACAAAAAAAAATCCAGAAATCAGAATGTATGATCTTTTTAACTATTTATTTGTATGATACAGCTGCAAATAAGTATTTGAACACCTGTCTATCAGCAAGAATTCTGACCCTCAAAGACCTGTTAGTCTGCCTTCAAAATGTCCACCTCCACTCTATTTATTATCCTAAATTAGAGGTTTGAGGTCGTTAGCTGCATAGACACCTGTCCACCCCATACAATCGGTAAGAATCCAACTACTAACATGGCCAAGACCAAAGAGCTGTCCAAAGACACTAGAGACAAAATTGTACACCTCCACAAGGCTGGAAAGGGCTCAAAGAAATTGCCAAGCAGCTTGGTGAAAAAAGGTCCACTGTTGGAGCAATCATTAGAAAATGGAAGAAGCAAAACATGACTGTTAATCTCCCTCGGACTGGGGCTCCATGCAAGATCTCACCTCGGGGGGTCTCAATGATCCTAAGAAAGGTGAGAAATCAGCCCAGAACTACACGGGAGGAGCTGGTCAATGACCTGAAAAGAGTTGGGACCACCGTTTCCAAGGTTACTGTTGGTAATACACTAAGACGTCATGGTTTGAAATCATGCATGGCATGGAAGGTTCCCCTGCTTAAACCAGCACACGTCAAGGCCCGTTTTAAGTTTGCCAATGACCATTTGGATGATCCAGAGGAGTCATGGGAAAAAGTCATGTGGTCAGATGAGACCAAAATAGAACTTTTTGGTCATAATTCCACTAACCGTGTTTGGAGAAAGAAGAATGATGAGTACCATCCTAAGAACACCATCCCTATTGTGAAGCATGGGGGTGGTAGCATCATGTTTTGGGGGTTCTGCACATGGGACAGGGCGACTGCACTGTATTAAGGAGAGGATGACCGGGGCCATGTATTGCGAGATTTTGGGGAACAACCTCCTTCCCTCAGTTAGAGCATTGAAGATGGGTCGAGGCTGGGTCTTCCAACATGACAATAACCCGAAGCACACAGCCAGGAGAACCAATAAGTGGCTCTGTAAGACGCATATCAAGGTTCTGGCGTGGCTTAGCCAGTCTCCAGACCTAAACCCAATAGAGAATCTTTGGAGGGATACTCCGTGTTTCTCAGCGACAGCCCAGAAACCTGACTGATCTAGAGAAGATCTGTGAGGAGGAGTGGACCAAAATCCCTTCTGCAGTGTGTGCAAACCTGGTGAAAAACTACAGGAAACGTTTGACCTCTGGAACTGCAAACAAAGGCTACTGTACCAAATATTAACATTGATTTTCTCAGGTGTTCAAATACTTATTTGCAGCTGTATCATACAAATAAATAGTTAAAAAATCATACATTGTAATTTCTGGATTTTTTTTTTAGATTATGTCTCTCACAGTGGACATGCACCTACGATGACAATTTCAGACCCCTCCATGATTTCTAAGTGGGAGAACTTGCAAAATAGCAGGGTGTTGAAATACGTATTTTCCTGTATACAAACTCATTATATTATCAAACTCTACTCAGTTGACAAATCTCATAACAAAAGGGACATAATGGCATATTGACATTTTTTTTGTATATCCATTTCAATTCCCAGCAAAGCAATATTTTTTTTTTTGTGAAATTGTGACCATAATCACTACCTGCCTGATATTCTCCATTATATCTGTAGACAGCACATTGCTTCAAAGTCAACCTCCAATCATTCTTGCATTATCTGTTCTTTCCCCGATGTGGCCTTTACATAGCATGAATATAACGTCCATTTAGAAATGCTTGCTTTGTGTTGGCTGATTTTAAGGTCTTTTCTGACGTTAACAGTACAGAACCCCTTGGCCCTATGATGTAACCTAATAATGACAGAGGTGGATATGTGGCCAAAAGACACTGCTTCAACCTTTAGAAAAGGTGAAATGTACATGTATTTTCAATTCAGATTGTTTTAGTGCAACAACACAGAATTATTGATTGAAATACATCGGTATCCATGTCCCATGCTATTAAGCAAAAATCTGTTTTCTCAGTCGAGCCAATTATCAGGTATATTTTGTGCAAACCAATAACAATTCCGCTATGCATATTAAGTGGAAAATCTAATCTATCAGAATGCACATTATATGGAAGTATGCAAATGGGACAACTGAAGCAGTTATAATTGCTCAGTGTGTGCTACGAATGTGAATGGCTTTTTGTATGAGTTAAGGACAAATTAAGTTAATGACACCACTCTGGTAAATGGCAGACAGATGGAAAGTTCACAGAGATGAATCGCTTTCTTAGTTCTTAATCACATGTGCAATTAACTGGTGTATGAAGGTGCTGGTTTGATTGGTTTGTTGTAGCTATGTTTCATATAAAATGTGTTTTAGAGTCCAATTAGTCAGTATCCTGGAGCGAGAAATATCTCCCTTTTATCACCAAAATGAAACTGGAACCTAGTATTGATAGCAGGAGTAAATGTAGGAACAGGATCAGCAGAGTTTATGAGAATCTACAAAATGGATGTATTAGATAAAGATGCCTTTGTGCTGTAGTTTTAATATTCATGGTATGACGTGTGCATGACACAAGGCCCATAGTGGGATGACAATGTAGTGCAGAGAACCTGCAACACTGTCTGCATAGCCTGTGAGCATCTGCATACCATTCATCAGAGTAAGGAAGGCTAGAAGTTAGGGCTGCACGATTATGGCCAAAATGATAATCACTAATACTAATAATCAATATTTGTTGATTTTAACCAAAACATATTTTATTGTCACATAGGCTATTTATAACTGCTTTCACATCCATATTATGCTACATTCTTCTTATGTTGAAGTTGTATGTTGTAAATACATACAGCTGCAACACATGTAAATGAAAATTAGATATCTGACAAAAAATAGCGTAGGGTGTATATATATATATATATATATATATATATATATATATATATATATATATATATATATATATATATATTTAAGGTGTCTCTGTGAAAGCTCCTTCACTTGTTTTCAACAAGTGAAGGAGCGATGGTCTCTACTCACAGAGAGACGACTGACTCATTATGAATGGGTCCAGCACGGGTCAAATGGCGGGTCAGCAGAGTTACACGCGTATGTATGAAATGTCTGTATCGTCACTGCGCTGCATTTTATGAACTATGTTATTCTGGCCATGGGTCATATTTCTGGCCCAGGTCCAGCAGGCTCCATCTCACAAGCTTTTACTCTACGAACTGAAGTTAGTTGCATTCAATAACTTCTGTGTTTTTCGCAGTGGCCGCCAGCGAAAACACTGGTACAAATACAGGTTAGCCTCTCATGCTTAACAATATACAGCTGTGTTAATATCAATTAAAACTCTGGACAAATGTCAGAAGTGTGGACCGGCGCTGCTGCGCGGAGAGTAAGAGGAGAGAGTAGAGGAGAGATCCAACACAGGCACGGCTTTACAGAAGAAATGGGTCATGTAACGCAAAATTAAACTATATCCATATAAACAACATTGCAACGGATGCGAGGACATTAGGTGCACCGGTGCGACCTAGAGGAAAAATATTACTCGCGCCCTAGAGCCCTGTGAGCTAACAGACACTAACTAGCACTGGTCACTGCTGTTGTCTGAAAAACAACACAGACGGGACAAAATGTTGCATTTACTGGTAAACTGGTAAACCTTGAGACTGACGTGTAACCGACTGCTATCTGTTGAATTTTCCTCACGTTACTCTGTCCTCTGTGACTGTCTCCATCTAGAAACTATGCTGCGCGGTGGAGGGAACAACTCTGACTGGCACATGATCAGACCGAGGTTTATTGAGCGGTAGATTGGTTCTGAGCGTTCTATGAAATGACGCATTTAAAAAAAAAAAAAAAAGAAGAAAAAAAAATCGCTCAATCACCCAAATTTAATTGTGGGAAGTCAAAATCGTGATTAAAATTGGATTAATTGTGCAGCCCTACTAGAAGTTTAACATTCAAGACTAAAAGTCTCCCTAGAAAAACTAACAGAAAAGAACTAAAATAGCAACATGATGCCCTTCCAAAACCACACAACTTGAATATTTAATTAGGCCCATTCATTGAAAGTACATGCTATTGACTACAATATTTAAAAAAGAAATAACTCTATTAACACAGTTTTGATAAAAGATTTTGACTTTTTCTGGGGCTAGTAAGTGAAATGTAAGTTAGAATGTATCAACACTCTGCTAATAATAGCTTTGAAAGGAAAAGGTTCAATGTATTTTAATGATCAGCATTCAGAGACCTAAGAATCTTGCAGTTGATTTGCAATTTGCTTATAAAGACTCAAATTGGCTTTAAAGGACTTGGGATTTGTCTCAAACTACTTTGAACCTTGAGTTAGGCTAAATCCCATTTCTCCATCTTACCCCTACCCCTAACCCCTTACCCCTACCCTTTGGCCCTTGAAAACAAGGAGTAAGGGGAAGGGGTGAAAACATACCCCTATGAAATGGGACACCACTTGGTGACATCACCATACAGTATTGATCACAAACTTCCAACATGGCGTCTCTGTTGATTGTGTGGGTTTTGACAACAGTGTTATATGCATTTATATATTTATATATTTTAAAGTTATTTTATGTTCACTTTGGCGGTGCAGAGGCAGATGTTCTTATCTGTGTAGTATTTAGGTCTGTTTGCAATATATATGTGTATACATACACACACACGGTGTGTTGTATATCTGTTTCAGTTATCACCATTTTGAATTTCATTGATGTTCAGAAAAACATTTTGTTAACAAAAGGCTGCCTTTATTGCCTGATAAATTAAACATAACAGGCAAAAGCATTACTTAAAATTATGTTACAGAACCATTATCAACTATTAGAACCATAACTTACATGTCACACACATAAAAAGGCTTCAAATGTATAAAACTAAAAAAAGACACAAGACCACAAACAAACAAATTAACTACAGCTGTTCTGATATTCCAGACCAGTCTGATGCCTTTTGGCCAGTAACCCCCTCACAAATCATCAGTGTCCCGTATCATAACCAACAACAATATGCAAGTGCATGAACAGGAATTAATTACAAATGATTACAATAATACAGTACCAATGCAATAATTAATGGGTACAACATGAACACATGATTTAAGAAACTTCTGCTCATTTTCAGCCCTAAGGTGGATCAGCTGTTGGGTGTCCTCCGGCGTCCCTGTGTGATACAGGACGTTTTTTTTAAAGCAAGTAACGATGTATCATTGACCGTTCAGCACCAGGTCTCACGTGAACGCGCAAGACGTAGGGGTAGGGGTAAGGGGTAGGGGTGAGACAGAGAAATGAGATTCAGCCTTAGACTTACCCCAAAAGATATAAAAACAGAAGTGGCCGAGAGTCTTTCCGCACTACGATGTTCTTGTCTTCCTTCTCCACGCTGATTTTGGATGATGTCCTTGAAACCTCAACAAGACGTCTTTGCTCACTCCAGAGTTTCCAACAAACTGGAAATGAAAATGTCATGTTGTCTTTCATTTTAAACTTTTAAGTGTGGTTTTAGGTTGCCAGTTCGAAAGGTTAATCAGGAGTAGAGCAGACAGCATGAACAAAGTAAATATATATTTATTTATTTTATGTTAATATCAGAACTCCTACACTAATTATTGCTTAAAATCAGATCATTTGGTTGCACAAGTAATAAATAGTAAACTATTATTTTAGCCTCATCTGCCATTTGTCTGTAACTGAGGGGAAGACTAGTAGGAGAAACCCTCCTCTCTCCTTAGTTAGTTAGTTGAAAGGAACCTATCTTCTTAGTGTTATTTTATATTGCTACTACTACTATATCAGTTAAATATCTTCAGTTCAAACTGGATTTGAAAGCCCAAAATGTCAAGTTTAAAGAGCTTCACAAGCTCCATAATTCAGGCAACATTCCTCACTCCACAAAAAAGAAAATGTTATTATAATTCTTTGACCTTTTTCAATGAGACTTTGCAAATTAAACCAAATCTCCAAAAATGCAAATTAGACACATTGTAACAGAACACAGCGGACCTTTACTTCAGGGTAATTCATGTATTCAGGGCACGTTTTGGGGGATTTTTTTTTTTCCCCTCAGTGTGTGCAGAGTGACTTCCCTTCCTAAATAAAGTTCACATGAAGCAAGCATTTAGATAAGTATCAAAATGATAAAGTGTAGTAGCCTGGACTGTACAGCTTCAGATAATCCCCAGTCAGCCGGGTATCAAACAACGCCTGCCTCTAACTGCAGCACAGTTGTTGTATAAACAGAGCTAAAGCATATTTACCCTTCAGCTAAAGGTGTCTCTTGAGCCGACTTGTTTGTATATATCTGAACATCCTTCACAGGGTGCCTGGAGGGGGCTCACGTCTTAAATTTAAGCTTTTTACTTCACAGTAGGTGAAAAAGCAACTAGAATTAGAGGTCACCAGGAACACTTCCTTTTCTCACAGGACATACAGGCAGCAATGTGCACTTACACGTAAACACGCACATTAAAACACACACGTACACACGTACACACACGTACACACGTACGTACACACACGTTCACACACACACACACCCAGGGACTTGCACTGTGCAGTAAATATCTTGAAAAAATATGTCTAAGGAAGAGGTTGAAAAAGACTGAAGACCTTTACAGACTATTTCCCAGTGCGTACACTCAAGTGGGAAAAGGAGGAGAGATAGTGGAAGAGAGAAAGAAGGAGATGAAAAAAATGTGGGGTGGGGGGGGGGGGTTTGCAGATGAAGAACACCAAATGTTATAATAGCAATTGTGGAAGAATTCCAGTTTGGAATCAAGCTCCTTAGCTAGTGAGGATCATTAACACGGCCTGCCCGGCTTCTCTAAGCGCTGGGGAGGACCGAAAGATGGGGAATAAAAACCTCTCAAGCGCATCCCCCACAAGATTCATAAGGCAGCCACTTGTAAATAAAATACAGCACATGCTGGCTGTGGAAGCTACTTCCTAATGCAAAAACCACATGCCATGGATCCCAGAAATGGGGATACTTACCCAACAAGAACACTGACCTCTGACCTCTTTGGATTTTGTTTGAAGTACAGTGGCAAAAGAACCACTTTACTGTAGATGTCTGTGAATTCACAGTTGAAATAATGATCAAGGTGAATATGTCTCTACAGTGCTCTATGATATGATATAAATCAGAGGTTTAGATCAGTTCAACTATGTTGTCCCATTTGGGACATTTACCTTACAGGTACTGGATGGAAAGCAGAAGAAAAAGACTGTAAAGCTCTCCTATCTTACACGCATTTCCTCCATTATTTCAAATGGGCAGTTCACATTACTCCTCACATTTTATGATCCTATGAGCTTCATCATTTTCTTCCTCTCCGCTCGCTGTTTAAGACACGGTAAAACAATGCTTCCAAGGAAAACCAATCCAAGCCCCTGTCCTGCTTCAATAAATCATTTGTGATATACAGTACAGATCTTGAGCACTTCCGACCATTTTTACATGATCAATTGAGTGGTTAAATCAGGCAGCATAAAAACAGTTTGAAAATACAAATGTCCTTAGTCAGTGGTCCAGAATATAGCCGAGACCTGCTTTCTTGGACATTCTGTTATCGATTCCTGCTTTTCCCACTCTCAGCACTGTCACTCTACACCGTTGGGGGGCTGTGTATGTGAAATTTACAACATCTTGCCAGATCAGGCATTGCCAACCAGCAAATACTGCATCCTTTCTGTTACATCAACCCATCTGTCACAGTGCAACTGCTTTTCTTCATCTGTTATTTTTTATTAGAGAGGAAAGGGATGCTCACATACTGCGCTGTGTGAAACCAAAGGCTGTAAGACAGTCAAGTATACTGATAAGATCAGCATAATTGGCACATTCATCAGTCTTCCGGTACTAAAGTACTTTGTGGTGGAGATATAGGCTTCAGTGGTCTAAAGCAAATCTAGTAAATCTTAAAATCTAAATCCAAATATACTAAAATATACTGTATGTCAGCATGAAAATGCTGTTGGGAAATCAAATCAGTTTTCAGTGTTTTGCATTACAGTTTTTATGCCGTAGTGAAACATAGTGATAATAACAACTAGGGATGTCTCCAACTGATCCTAAGTATCAGGGTTTAGGCGTATTTTAATACATCAGCAGCGGTTAAAATAAACCAATGAAAATGTTGCAGCATCCAGTTTGGCAAAATACACAGGTTTGCAAGGCTATGACTGTAATGGTGCAGTTATCTCTACTTTTTTATTAGCAAAGAGCAGTGTACAAAACATTCACGTAGCAGCTCCCTATTTTTAGCCATCACTAACTGTTTCTTTCACCGTTCAAAATGAGAATTGTCAGTGACGGCAGACCACATCAGCTGTCCCTAATTAACATACATCAAACTTGGCAGGTGAGTTGTCAGATATGTGTGTTCTCCTGCAAGCCTCTGTCTATACACTGTAGTCCCAACAACTGAGTGATACATCTTTTCTCTAGCTGCTCAGCTGCGTCTTGAAAACTATGGTTGGAAAGACAAGAAAATGCTGTCCATTGATCCCTCTAAATCTTTTAAATGCAGGACTAAATATCTGTAACATATAAATAGTACTGTAAAAATAGAAATTAACAATGTATGAACAAAACAATTACAAGAATTGTTTTTACATTAATATATCCGTTCAAATCCCACATGTCTTTATCTCAACCATAACAGCGCTAATCTAAAAGGCAAAGAAAAGAAACTGTGCTTGTGTGATGGATATGAGTGTTTGAATTGCAAGTGAAAGAAGAACAAACCGTTAAAGATTTGTGTCCTTTTACTGCAGTGTCTTATCTGCTACTGTGTTTAAATCTGTGCAGTATCTGATGGATGATGCAGTCCCTAATGAGAGCTGAATATGCCCACATTTAACTGTCGTCCTAACGATAAGTAATGACGGTAGCTTAGCTAACACAATTAACACTGGCACAGGGAAAAATAAAATTCCCCCAGAATGAGGTATTATGTAAATTATTAATTACTACATAGACGATTGCAATCTTGTTAAGCTGCCCATTGGCACCGGAATAAATGTGAACGATTTGGAAACATTTGGAGTATGGATAATAGTGGAGATAATCCTGACAGAGTGGGAATGTGAGAAAGGTTCAACAGAAACCGCCTGCTCTTTAAGCAATTTATAGAAAAAGAAATTGCAATTTAACCACCAGGGTAGAAAATTAGCCCCCATCACCAGCCAATGGCGGGTACTTTTTCAAAGTGGCGGGTGACTTTGCCTTGTATACCAGCCACAGTGGCGGGTGGATTGTAAAGCATTCCTTGTAACAGCTTTTGTCAAAGAGTGCTGTTGCTAAGTAACAATAATGTACTGTGGAGTCACATTACGTTACTGCTAATGAATCCCCAACATTTCTGGATTTTGCTGCTTCATAATAAAAACATTCAAATGCCAAAATAACGGAAGGATTTTATTGTGAAGAACAGCCGGGGCTTTCACCACGCATATTTCTGTGGTTTTCAGCGCTAGTCTGTGACGACATGTAGACTGAGGTCCAGACAAAAGGAAAATTATCAGTAAAAATAAATGTGGCGACATATCCCCGGTGTAAAGAGGCCCGCCGCGGAGTCAGCGGTAGCTGTTGAGGGCAACGTAAAAAAAAAGAGAAGGTACTTTTCAAACAAGTGGCGCATTGATGACGAAGGGAAAACAAGTGAATAGTTAGCCTGCCTTTCCGACGACCAGTCCATGCACTGGACTTACTGTTGAACCTACGCGTCTTTACAAAATGCAAACAATTTGTGTTGGTCATATCAAGTGCACTGCTATCCAGATGGGGAAAAGGGACCACTTGATATTCCCTCTAGCGCCACCATGAGGTTGACATTTCAGATAATTCAAGGATACCAGGATGATTATCTTTGTATCCATCTACAATGAAGAATGTGTTTTTCATCCACACCTGTATGTGTGTATCTTTTTTTAAGTATGCCATGATAATGCGGTTTTGGGCTTGAGAAATCTGTTCAAAAGTGAAAATGTTTGGTAATCATGGTGGCTGTAGATCATCATCAACTCTGAAGATGGTAAAAAAAACTTTCCCATCTCTTTACCTCTAAGCACAATGTATGAATTGTTGGCACTGCCTTAAAACCTTGGATCTAAAATGTGTATTAATAATTTAAAAAATAATGTATTTCAACAATGCAATTCAAAATAGGGTAGTGCACTTTTATAAATTTGAATTCCGGAAAAAGTGGCTGGTAAAATTGGGCATCTACCAGCCACTGTGGCTGGTGGGCAAAAAAAGTTAATTTCCCACCCTGTTAACCACTAAAAACAGACTCGCAACTTGCTTTGTGCATTTGTTCTAGTCAGTAAAGTATCAACACTATGACAAATCCATAAATCTGGCGTATGCAATTAAATTGTCATGCATGTCCCAGAGAAGTCTTTCAAATGCAGACATTTTATTTAAAAAAAAGGACAAGATCTCTCTCTTCACCATTACATACGGTAAAAATATCATATAGAGCATTAGTATAGCAATCTGTATTTAATTTGAATATCAGTCACATGAGTTCTGCACACTCATTCTACATTCAATCAGAGATGCATGTTTTATGAGCAGCAGTTTCCACAAATGCAGTTACACTTGTGTGTTTCTGCGTATACTGTATGTGTGTCAGAAAGAGAGGCAGAGAGTGAGTAATGGCTAAATGATGTTAAACTCTAAAGACGCGCTGACAAAGACAAAACGAGTCTGAAGAGAAAGAGAGACGGAGAGAGAACGGAATCTCTCAGAGTTGGGTGTCTCAGCTTAATGACACAGGATCCACATGGGAGAGTGGCAAGCTCTTTGCGAGATATAATAAATCCAGACACCGATAACCTCGAGCCTCCACACACACACACACACACACACACACACAGAAATTAACTGCTCAGCTTCTCCATTTACAAGGAAACTGAATTGGTGGTTTTCTCTCCGCTTCTGCCTTTTCTGTCTTCTCTCCATCACTCTCTCTCTCTTCTCAGGATATAATCACCACACAGCTTCCAATATGGTGTCAACCCCCAACCAACCAACCTGTTCCCCTGCTGTGACCATGAACAATATGTCTGGCTGACTTTGACAAATTAAACCAACTCAATATATGGAAATAACCTTCACAAGATGACATGGAGGGAAGACGGAAGCAGAAGTGGGGGGACGGAGGGGATGGGGACGGGGGACGGGGACGGGGAGTTTTGCGAAAGGGAGAGAAAGAGAGACTGAAGGAGAGACGGGGACGCATACAGATGGATGATGGTATATTTCGAGCATTGCATGGTATTTCCGAACCGCGTCCAACGTGAGAGAACACATGGAGAGATGGTGAACATATAGACCGACTTTCTAAATGTCACCATAGCTAATAATCATTCACTACAGCGGAAACACAGATTATCTGTGCAGGAGAGGCAGTTAACGGAACTTGAAAACAAACAAGCTTTTTACACTGCAAATGGCTTACAACTTCAGAAAAAAAAGGTACATTACTGATTAGTCACTAATGAAAAAACGAAAAACACAATTCAAAATTTCTCCATGCATACATTAATCTATCAGATGGGGACAACTTCAAAAACTATTACAACTAGGTTTACAGGTAACTCAGATCTGACAATGCTTAAAAAGGTACCACAGCGTCATCATACTTCAGTTAAAAAAAGATATTACAATTACAAAATAGTATTTTCCTTTAACAACCAGAATCTATTCCATACCAAGAAGGAAAAAAATCTTTTAACTGACACAATAAGTGTGTCTACCTCAAAAATATACAAGTGGCTGGAAGCAAATATCCTTCCCATGTTAGTTGTGACAAATTGCCTTGCAATCCATCCATCAAGTACTCCCAACAAATTTTCTCATAATGACTCTATTAAACTGCCCAAGTGGCTGCAATTCAGACACATTTCACCTTTTGTAACAAAACATCTTCTACAACACACACTTATGCACTTTAACTACATAGCATCCACACACGCACATGGACACACAAACCAGGAAGAAGGGGTAATTAAGCAGCTATTGTTGTGTTCCTCTCTGCTCAGCATGATAACAGGTTGATTGATACCGAGGTTCCCTAGTTAATCACCTGGCTATGACCATAAATGCACACTGTCTTGCGAGTGATGCTCAATCTAAAACTGAAAAAGCATGAGACCCACAGCACTAACACAAAGGCAAATAAATATATGACTGTGCGTGAGTAAAGATACAGGACTTGCACACCATACACACTCTTATCCCAAGCTGAATGCACCTGCCGAACATCCGTCCCCTTTCCACACAGGCACAAGTTAACTCACCTGCTCCAGCTGAAAGCCTTTAAATTGGCCTTGGATAATCTTCTTCCCTCTCTCTCTCACTTCACTCTTGCTGTCCCTTTGGCTCCTCTCTCTTTCACTGTCTCTTTCTGTGGCAGTACACGGACGTCCTACGGGCCGCTCACCCTTCCTGTGTGGCTTGGCATAAATGCATCGATCTCTTGGGCCAAGTGGTACGTGGTCCTGCTGTTACCCCGAGACTCAGATGTGCTCTCTCCTCTCCGCTGCTCACTCTGCCTCACACAGCTGCAGAGGGAAATATAAGAACAGGCAACGTGGTTGAGTGCTGATCCTCTCTCTCTCTCTCTCTCTCTCTCTCTCTACTGAGCGAAGATGCTCTCTCTGTCAGGTTGTCAGCTGTTGCGATGCTCACTCCTACTATGTCTACACTCTGTCTTGCTGTTCTAAGCTGCATGCTATCTTATCACCATCTCTTTTTTGTTGTTTCTCCATTGATTCCTCTTTCTCTCCCTTTCTCTCTCGCTCTCATTATTGATCTTTGTTTCTGTATCTTTGCTAGTGCAGCCTCTAGTGGTTGCTTTCTCTCCATGCTGCTTATGAAGTCTGAATCAAATTTTACTCACAGAGAACATGAAGCTGTGATGTGAATTTGCTCCAGGATTTGAGTTGGCACCGTCAGCTAAAAAAGAAATGGAAACAAATGATTGATATATTTACAGCTGACTAAGGCTGCATCTAAGGATTATTTCCTGTATTGATTAACCACCCAATTATTTCTTAGATTAATCAATTTCAACATGACGTCTTAAAAAAAAGCTTGTTTTGTCCGACCAACAGGGAAAAACCAAACGATTCAAAGTAAAATGATATAAAACAGAAAGAAAATGCCAGAAATTAAAACATTGCAGAAGCTTCCTAATGAATTACGATTTTTGCTTTGCTTAGATTTTTTAGATAGAGAGGCAATGATTAGTTGATTAATCGATTAATTAATTTAATTTAATAATTGATTTTATTCATTTTCATAAATCTTTAAAGCAAACCAAACATTTGCTGGTTCCAGCATCTTAAATGTTAGGATTTGATGCTTTTCGTTGACATACTTGATAGTAATAATCTTTGGGTTTTGGACTGAATGTTTAACAAAACAAGACATTTTAGAGATGACATTTGGCGGGTGTGAAATAGCTGGCGTTTTTTAACACGTCCTGACATTTTATAGACAAAATGAAGAATTAGTCTATCGAGAAAACAAGAAACGTTACGCCATGTGTACTATGTTTTTACTTGTGACCCACATCAAAAACATATTTCCATTGCCTTGTTAATGACATTAAGGTTTTCTTATTAGATTTCTGAAATCATTCTTTCCCAGTATAGCTCAATCTGTAACTTTAATAATACAGTAACGTTATTGATATGTCAATTATCTAAAAAAAAAAAGAAATAATAAGTGCTTAACGTTACAGAGTAGCTAAAATAATGATCATGACTGTAACGTTAGTGCACCACTCTGCTAATGTTAGCTAATTTGCTACATTTGGTAGCTAATGTTGACAGGTAATGTTAGCCACAGGCGATATATGGGTAGATGTCATAGGTAGCTAACTAGGTGCTAGATAGCGTTAACGTTAGCGAATAGCTAGCTAGGTTAGTTGGGGTTATTTGTTTTTTAATGGCAGGGAGGACTTACAAATTTGAAAGACTATCGACATAACAATGAAAGTAGGAAAAAAGGATGATGGAAAAATGATTATGCAATGTAATTAGCGCTAGCTAGGTTGGCAAGATAAAACGTTAGGCTAACGTTAACGTTACTTTTAAGGGGAAGTAGTTAACGTTAGCCCTGTAACGGTAAAAGCGCATTGACATTGACGTTAAGTTAGCTACCTGAATTACCCACCCATGTCATAGCTTCAACGCTAACATTAATTCATACTTAACAGAAGAGTTTGAAGGAAACTCAGCAGAGGTAAAGCAAGCATCTTAGCAATATTTCCTGAAAAATAAATAAGAAAACCCCATCTTGTTCCAATAACATGCGAATGGTGTAGCTAGTCAATCAACCACATAAAATCCAAGGGACAGTCTGAAGCGCTGCTCATGGCATCACGGCGCTCAGTGCTGCCGCTGGTGGCTGGAAGCTGCATTGCAACCATATGGATGGCTGTAATATCATTTACATTACACTTATATCATATGCAACTTTTTTTTGTTACATAATTTAATAAAAGTACTTTTTTCATACACCAGACCTCCCAGGTCTTAACATGTAGGAAAAAAAGTGAGATGTATGAAAAGAATCGTGGAATAATGTGGTACCCATCAAGTAGGCTACAGTAAACTATCATTAGGCAACAATAATAATAGTTACATGTTATTATTATTTAATGTGTGTCCTATACTCTTTCAGATCGCATGTTGAATTAAATATCGACTCTACTGAAGTTTGAAAATCGAAGTTTTATATTCACTGCATGCGTAAACATCCAATGCTTTAAGCTTTAAGAAGTTTAGTCACTCAGAGAAAGTGATATATCCCCCTCCCAGTTGGCATGTCAGCCTTTTGAATGGTAAACAAAAAAGGTTTCAAATGTAAGCAATAATAGTAATAATAATAAGTAATAATAATTTGATTACATGTAATATTGTCATTTATTTGTTGGTGCAATTATTTGTTCCTTTAGTATTCCATTTATATAATCCTACGTTACAGTATACGACAAATACGATATATGCAATCCTATGTTTAGTCAGCACAGAAGAAATATCAGCTGACAAGTGTATGGTTGCATTAATTAATATTTCATGAACCAATACATTTTTCTTTTGGCATTTTGCCTTCATTGGAAAGCTGACAATATTGAGGCAGACAGGAAATGGGGGTGGGGGTGGGGTGGTAATGACATGCAATACAGGCCCAGAGTATTTTTCAGTATACTTATGTAAATACAATAAACTACAACAGGTATTGTGCCCCTTTAGTCTTACCACATGTAATGCCAAGATTGCTGTGTAACTTAAAGATAAGAACTACATTTTTTCCCCCTAACCTAACCTTTCCTCACCTGTCTTGCCATGATAAAGTCTTTTTTGCCAACCCTGGCTGAGGAGGAGTGCATCTTCCCACGGGTGAAGTGTTTTTTGATGTTGTTTTTCACTGAACAAAGTTGTCTCATTCTCCGGGAGCATCTTCAACAACACAGCAGTGAAGGTGGAGAAGGCGAATCTAGCAGGAGCTCATCAACTGCTGATCAGCTGGACTGCAAATGTGTGTTACTGTGTGGGGATTAAAATGGCCATGTGCTACTTTGCATCAGTAAAGGAGAATATTTGCAGGGAATCGTAGCTGTGGAAGAAATAATCTCAAACACAACAGTGAAAATGCAGAAAAATATTGTTTTTTAATGTAGCTGATTTGTTTATTTATGTTGGGTTATGATAAAGAAAGGACCCAGGAGTAAAACTGATGTTTTATTCTTAGTAAGTCACAAAGTGTGTGTGTGTGTGTGTGTGTGTGTGTGTGTGTGTGTGTGTGTGTGTGTGTGTGTGTGTGTGTGTGTGTGTGTGTGTGTGTGTGTGTGTGTGTGATTGAAAGCACCTCAACTTGTGCTTACAATCATCAAAACAACACAGGAGTCAAAGAGTATTCACACCACAGGAGATGAACTAAAAATATCTCAGGTTTTTCAAACAAATAGGATGGATAAAAATTGTGAGTTTGTGTGGGAAAGAATAATGTGTGGGCAGAATGGTAAGACGCTGGCCTAGATAAAGATCCATTGGGTGCTATTAGCCAGGTATGGAAGGAGAACCTGATGCTGGCTGTCACAGCTGATGAACGGACTTTGCAGGAGATAATTCACCAGCTTTTGCAGGGATCATAATGTTGAGCTAATTAGAGCTAATTAGTGAATGCATCTGCAAGAAAACCCCGGGAAAAGATACACACTGTTCTAAAATCACACCTGCAGACACACAGAAAGGTAAGCTATGAAAAGAGTGTTTCACTCACATGTAACGGCTCTGTTGTTTAAAAAATCGAAATAATTTAAAGATTTACACTATAAAATGTGATCTAAAAATAAACCTGCTATTTTGAGTAAATCTGGATAAATATAACAGCAGCTGTGTAAGAGTCTCCTTTGCCCTGTTCTTCATTTTTTAAGTGCTTTTTAAAAATCTATTTTGCTGAAATAGGCTTTTAAAAACCTTTTTTTTAACTTTACTTTACTTTATTGACAAAGCATATAAGTAATCACAATGACAAACTTGTATATATTTCAAAAACTTCCCAATAAGTAGAAGATGGAGAGTGTCTCGCTGTCATAACCTGCAGTTTGTGACAAACATGACAGAATACAATTCACGTGCAGAATTCAGTTCATTTATCCGGCTATTCCAGAAATTAAACAGTCTCGTTTAATCAAAGGGATGCTGAACTTGCAGATCTGCAGGGAATCTTTGTTTGCTTTGTCAGCAGAACTTTAGTCGATTTTTCAGAATAGCATGTGGTCATAAGAGACAAAGAAACAAACTCAAAAACACTCTGCGCCATTCTCTGCTCATATTCACATTCTAATGTGATGAAACAGTGAAAAACAGGTGGTGAGCCTTCAGACATTTCAGATTTAAAAATGACCCTCTTTCATTAGCAACTTGCATATCACAGGAAAAAAAAATCTTATCTGCAATAGAAAAACTTGTAACAAGAAGGTTATCACACCACAAAACTTGTTATAATTCTGTTCAGGCTTGTTTGTATTGCTAATGTCATGATTAAAAATTTTAGTAATGATAGTACAGGATCAGCCAAAATGCTAATATTTTTGATTACATAAAGTATAAAATTGTGTATGCGAAAATACCTCAAATATATGTGGGGGAAAACCAGCTGGATGGGATCTTTATGTTGAAGCTGGATACAATGCGTTTGAATTCAACTGCCAGTTGTATAGCATATACCAGTATTTCTGTTTCCATTGTAATTTTAATATTTTTTGGTGGAGGAGCCAAATAAAAACATAAACTGTTTTTGGGTGCATGGACGCAGACAGGAACTCATACTGTAAAGAAGAGAATCTTGATCAGCAGATAAGACTTGCTAGCGTTGTATTGACAATGTAATACATTGTTTATTTTTCCCGGGCTGAAAATACAGGCCATAACTTTCTGAACAGCAACAGCAATGTTGATTATTTTAAACAACCATTTCTATGCAAAATGCAATAGAACAAGCTGTACTGTGCAGCACTCAGCAATGCCAATGAGATTTTCCATATTGTACGGCCATTCATTGCATTATTGTCATTTATGGGCCTGAGAAAGTGGATGGTTTTCATGAGAATTGGTAAGGAACGATTATAACCTCAGCCGGTTTCTGTGGTGGCCTCAGCTGATCCATATTCATCTTCCTACTACGTTGTCAAACAAGGATAAACAGCTCTTATTCTTTATTTATGCTACTGCATAGCATCAAGAGCAAAGCCCCAGGCAACACTGTCTGTATTTACTTGAGATGAGATGTGATGCTGAACTAAATAAGGCTTTTAATATCCTTTGCACTGTAAGCCCTGTTTTGCTTTTCTATGGAAAAGTGGCTGCATACAGCCTATAATGTGAATAAATAATAACATAAATCTACAGACTGGAAAGCTTATTCCATTTCAGAGCCACAACAGGAAGTTAAAAGACATCCATTCTTCTTGGGAAATGCAGAAAAGGCAGTAAGCCTGTATTGAATGAAGACCTGGTGTATCAGAAAACAGAGACAAGGGCATCACAAATGAAATGGCATTCAGTAAGATCCCTCTGAGTGTAGAAACTTACTCTGTATGTGGGTGTCTTCCAGATGATCAGGGGTGTTGAGTGACATAAAGCCTCCCACACCTTACTCAATAAGGCTTTCCCATTGTTTAACAGTATGTCTGGTTCACAGATCCTAACAGTAAAAGGTTGAGAGAGTTTGGCTAGAATGATGCAAATTACAAGGATGAATGGTTTAGTTTGGATTGGTTTGGTTTTGTCATAAAACAACCAACACTTAACACACACATGTCCAATTATTCACAAACAAATAAGAAAACAAAAACAACATGGAACATGGACAAGCAAAGACCAAATACAAAATGAAACAAAAAAATACAAATAGCATATAACACAAACAAGTCCTTATGTCTGAAATTGAAGCATGACACATGTAATAAGATAAAAGTCCAGAGCCATTCTAAGTGCACTGTTAACTAACTTATGTTATGTATTTTAGTCTTTTTAGCTGTGGGTGTCTTAGATTTGTTCCAAACAATGTCTCATTGTATCTGTATACAATGACAAATAAAGTGTCTTATCTTATCTGTGAGGCTGTACTTAGGCACAGCTGTGCTTCGAGCTCAATGCAACCATCTGCATGCTAAAATGCTCACGATGACAATACTAATAACGTGGTAATACTACAAAGTTATCATGTTTACCATGTTCAACATCTTAGTTTAGGATGTTAGCATTGTAATATTTTCTAATAAGCACTAAACACAAGGTAGATGGGATTGTCATAGTTTTACAGGTATTTGGTCTTAAATCAAAGTACAGGAAAAAAAGAAAATTTGACCTGATGGTGGCGCTATATGAAAAGTCAAGAGATTGCCCAAGATATTTCAATTCATCCTGAGGGGGACATGAATGTCTGCACCAAATGTCATGCCAGTCCATCCAATAGTCACTCAAAACCATGAATGTCAACCTCATTGGCACTAAAAGAAAAAGTCAGAGAATCGCCAAAGGCAGTGAGATTCTTTCTCTGGGGACCAAGATTGTCTGTAAAAAAAAATAAAAATATTAAATTAAATTAATCTGAATGTCTTTGTTGTTGAGATATTTTAGTCAAGACCAAAGTGGGGGACTGACTGACCGACAAACAACATTGCCATACTTGGAGCCATGCCGCTGGTCTTCACTCAACCATGTTTTCTGGTGCTCAGTCGTTTAGGCATTTATACACATGGACTGCTGCTAAATGCTGAACCTCATTAACAATGTTGAACTTCTTTAAGGATTTTAATTGTTTTATACTTTAAGCTTCTTTTCTTGTAATTAAAAGTGTAACACATCATTTGGGTGGATGCAGGGCTACTTTGATGATGATTGACTATTTGTCAGCACCAAACACAGAGTTGAGGGGGGAAGCAACTTAAACCGAGGCACTTCGATGTATACTCTTAGTCGAGAAAACGAACACAGACGTGTACAAAAACTGAGTGCAGATGGAAAGGTTTGGGAAGATAACAGTAAATGTTATACACACGCTAGTTGGAGCAAGCAAGTTGGAAGCAAGGCCATGTGACGAGAGAGAGAGAGAGAGAGAGAGAGAGAGAAGCTAGAAAAGATGTAAAAAGGGAAGGCAACTGGTAATCGGAAAACTCAGACTTTAACCCCAAAAGTGGGACAGTGACTCCAGCTAATTCCAAGAACAACAGCTGAGATCTGCCATCTGCTCAACATATTAACATTAAGCAGGCTACATTAAAGTACAAAAGCTGTTAACTAATAAAGTTTTTAAAAAGTTTTTCCAAGTTTTAATCGTGCTATATTCACAGTTTACCATTTAGTATAAAAAGCATATAGGCACTCAATAATTTGTTTATAAAATGCTTAGGACCAGTTGTCATGGAGAGTAAAGATATGTAAATAAATATCCTGAATAAATACTCATTAATATATTTATTAATTAGTAAATAGTGTGTGTAAATGTCTTTAAAATATCGATTACTGTGTCCATACAAAACATGAACACATATTTTATACATTTGCAACTGTGTTATATTGTGAATTATTCTTTAACTGTTTAAACACCATTCATGTATACTTCACAATTGTTGACACATACATTACACTTTCTTCCATCTGCTTACAACTACATTACGGTGTCTTATAAACATTTACTAAGTAAAGTGTTACGTAAATTATTTCAATATTTTACTATTTACACTAGTTTTTTTTGTTTGTGTTTTTATGTTTGCACCATAGAGTAGCACATTTACTTCCATTGTATGTACTTACAACGACAATAAAGTCAATTCTGATTCAGAATTCTGACCCAGAGGGCCAAACAACATATTTTCTTAACGTCAGGGATCTTAGCACAAGTGTGATCACTACTTGTGTGAATACTATTTCAGTTCCACAGTGGCTTGATGATGGATCTAATTTGCATGTGGAATTAATAAATTGAATGCAACCTCAGGAACAGTAATGCTACATTAAAAACACAACCTGTTTTTCCTGCTCACTTTCTCGCTTTGCTATGTCCACCAATGCAGTAAAGGAGTAATGTGCTGCACATCAGATGCTTGTTTCACAGTGTTAGATGAATTCAATGAAAACACAAAGTGAGAAGGAGGTAAGCCAAGCTGGCTTGCTTCAGCTACATTACATTTGATTGGCAAGTAATTCTGCCATTGGTGTGATTGTACTGCTACATCAGTAAATGTAAACCTGTTGTAGGTCATGTTTAAATAGTATTCATTTTTTTGTGGATGAAAGTAAGTAACAGACCGACAAAGAGAAATTAAAAATTAAAAAGTTAGACCTATGTGTTCTTTGAAATCACATTTATTGAAGGATGATTGCATCACATAGACACTAAAAGTATGAATGTTATGCCAGATGAGCCCTGTGCTTGTTAAATAGTCTTGGCTCAAAACAGCGTCCTTGTCAGCTCTTTAAGCAGTGGCCTTTGTTGTAGTTTATTGGTGATACAAAATTATTATGTTGTCTTTAAATAAGGTTCAAGCAAGCAATTAACAATACTCAACTTAAGCTGTTATTGGGTTGAGCTGGGTTAGTACTTTATTGTTTTTCTGTCAACATATAATAACTAAAAAACTACTATATAACTAACAACTATGGTAACAATACCAAGTATTATACCAACTATTTTTTGTGCACATATTGAACCATGTCGATTCAATTAGCATCAAAAACTCCACTAATTAAGATAAGTTCAGTCAGGAAGACTATCCTTTTGCATGATTAGGCCTGTAGTTTTATTTCTCACGCATCCTGCCATTCACTCTTATCACACATGCTCACTCATTATTTCCTTGCTGTCAATCATGACATGACCTGTTCATCAGCTGCTCACATCTATCCAATAGCTCAGCGACACACCTACATCATTAGCCTATCATCATGCTGATGCCTCCGTTCAAATATGAATCTCTATCTGCCTTTAGGGCGTTCATGCTGCTGCTGTGCATGTGGTACGCCAGCGCTGTTACGCTATTTAAATCTATTTATCTCTCCGTTGCTGTCAGCTGTCGTGTTAGTGCAAATAGTTGCAAATGGCCAAGCGCCCCTCCACTTCCCCATCTCCGCCAGTCTTTGCAGCTTCATCAGCCTCATCAGCCTTATCAGCTTTATCTGCCTCATCTACCTCATCAGTCTCATCAGCCACCACCACTAGTGTCTGGACTCCATGGGGGGATTGATCTTGCTGCTGCTCAGGGCAGACGCCCCTTGATTACAAATTGCACCAAAGACTTTCTGCCAAATCCTAATTATCACATATCATCTGTTATAATAAACATTTATTTTAACTTGATACACTTGTTTCTCCTGATTGAAATTGATACCTAGTATAGAGTAAACCTTTGGCTCAAATTAATTTGTCTACTATTTGGATGATGAAGAATGAAGTTACGCCCACAATATATACATGTACAGTAGTGACCATGCCAAAAGCCTGTAAAAAAAAAAAAGGGGGTCAACATTGAGCAAAAAAAGCAAAAGTAGTCAAAGGGTTAATGGCTGTTGCCAGAAATGTGAAAAAGCATCTCTTTGTGTGCACAAGCTTTTTCCTTATAATACCTGCTGTATTTCTCACCAGGTAGGTGAACCATTAAATGAACTTGGTACTGTATAGACTGTGTCCCAGTTGTTAACAGAACTATTAACAGTGTTACTGTATTCTGATTCGATCCTGATATCAGATCTCGGACCAATGCTGACTCATATAGCTGGAACAGGAATTGATGACACATAAAGCAGATTTATTCAATTCAAGTCTAAGTTTATCAATTTGTTTGATTTTTGACTAAGTAGCTAGTGCAGAATTTCTTATTTTAATATTAAATAATTTTATTTTAACGACCAGCATGTCGCTTAATTAAATTTTTTTGTCATGGGTCTGTTTGGGTCTACAAAAGATCACCTTCTTTTTTAAGTCTTCACAGTAGGGCTGTTTTTAGCTTTTCTCACATTTCTTTTATTCTGGTGTATTCATTGAATTCATTTTGGAGAAAAGGCCAAAGGGTCCATGCTCACACAGAGAAGAAACTATTACTAATGATTGTGCCTCCACATTTCCCTCTATGTCATCACTTTTTCTCTTACACCACTGCTGAAAGAGACACAAAAAGCAAAATGTGTAGCCAAGGTCATGACATTCTCTACAATGGAATAATATCTATAATCTTTAATTAAGCTCATTTATATTTAGGAAAACCTTGAATAAATTGTTAGTGCAGCCAAAACCACTAAGGAAAAAGTACCAAACCTGGGGCAACAGAGCCTTTCCTTGTGGAAACCTTTTACCCAAACAAACCTGAGACTGCACCAATCTGTCCATGTTCAATTCACAAGTCAAAACTCACCTTTTTAGAACTGCTATTAATGTTTGAAATATGTTGTTACCAAAAACATGAAATCATTAAATGTCATTCTTATAGGAGCTTTACGATTAGCAACAATACCATTAAGTCTAGATCCTCACAAGCACATGTCCAAAACATTTTTGTGAGTCAGGAAAAACTATTACAAACAATATTAAATGCTCAGGGGAAAAAACACACCTCTAGGAGATGGGCTGTGTGTGGGTGTTCACATATTTACAATGCATTTTTCTTCTGTGGATTAGTTTGCTCTGTAGAGCCCTGCATGTAGTTTCCACTATATATCACTGAAAGAGAAGACAAACCTGCTGTTCATCCAGTTAGTTTTGTGTATCACAGCATATTACAATACAAACATATGACATAACTTAATACGATCTTAACAAAAGACTCCCTTGTCTGTGAGGTGTGGTTCAGGAGGTGTACAACTCCGTTTTTACTTCAATACACATTCTGTGCAATGATGCGTGTAATCGTATAAATGTCATTCTCAAAAGATCTTTAATATAGGGTCCACATTTAGTGAATGGAAGATTAACACTGTGGGAGTCCTTGACATTGATTGTATGTCTAGTTGATTGCACACACTAAGATGCACTCTTACGTCTGTATTTGATCACATTAGAAGGAATGTCCATGTGTATGTATACAAATATAACACGCACCGCGCTGTTTATATCCATTATTTATATCCATGAAGAAGCAAGTGACAGTTCATCACACACTAGTGTGTTACATTTTGTGATGTTGCATTCCAACCCACTGTGCATGTTCAAAAGACTAGATCTGCCGGAGGAGCTTTAGCTGCTAAATCAGTATCATCGATTGAATACATTGTTCAAATTCTCTTTTATAGAGTTGCTCTTATGTAATGAGCTTTTATTCAATCCCATGGTCTCTTATGTGGTTTTATTTTGACCTTCTTTGCTTACATAGCGTTTAGCTTTTTTTTTTTTTTTACTATTATTATTTATGGTATTTATTTCCTTTCAATGACACTGTCATTTGAAAACTGCTAGCTAAATAAAAAAGATGAATATGCTCAATAGTGAATAAGTCTTTAAGCGGAGGGAATGAAATTGAACCCGACTGCGTTCAGCCTTTACTTGGAGAGAGGGACAGTACATTGGCTTTCTTCTGAGCTGGCAGCGACTGTCACTGACTGTCAGACAGCACAGCCCACTCCTGAATGTTTTATCTGCCAGCTTGTGGCTCTGGGTGTTATATCCGGAGGTATGTCATTTCTTTTTGGGCCTGCAGATTTAATCCCACTCTCGCACAGAGATTGGTTGTCTCTCTTTTCTCTGCCCTTAAACTAAACCCTCAACTTTATAAAATTTCCCCAAACCGTCACACCTGAGTTTGCAATTAAACTTGGGTTATATGCTATATTTAAAAACAAATCCTCCTGCAATTTCCAAATTCCCACACTATGTATTTCTCACCATATTTATAATACTGTTTCCTAAAACAGTATTAGTAGTATTTCTGGTAAAAAAATATGTTTTGACACCCTGTGGAGTTTATACAGCTAGTATAACAAATGCACAGGTTCAAGAATGGTAACTTTCTTATTATTGTGCCTACTCAATGTCTGACAAGAGAAAATCAAATGCACTACTTTAAATTTGAGAAAAAAAAGAGAAGCCCTTGCAAAAGATTGTAACCCTGAAAAAGAAATGAATATTTTTGATCTGCAGCTCTGCTATAATCAGAAAACACAAGGATTAATCAGCTCCATTGAAGTGACAGCATTCAGCCTGTATGTCAGTGTGTGTTTGCTTGAATGCATGTGTGTAATTGTATTTGTATTTAGGTATGTGTACCTGCCTGCACAGCTTTCTATGCAAATTGAACATCTCAGACTGTGTTCAATTAAAGTGCTTCCTCTCTGCGCCCCTGCTGTGCTTCCCTTGAAGTACACAATGTTGACAGCAGCAGCAGCAGCAGCTGTAGAGTTTTTCTCAGACTTTTACAGTTGTTGACTTTTTTGGAAGATGCTTTTTGAAGTTTCCTTTTTGTCGAGTTGGCAACTTCTCAGCACAGCCGATATGTGTACACAAGAAACCCCAGATACACTACCGCAATTATTCGAGCAATTACACACAAAATACCTTGATATATACGTTCTCACAGACACTTTTTTAGATTGTATTTCAGAGGAGAAGAAAGCAATTGACACACAGAGAAAGAGAGAAAAAGTAAGAGTAAGACAAACTACTGTGGATGAGATGGAGGAGGGTGAAATTACAGGGGTGCTGTCTCCTTTCCCCTGCCATTTCTCAGTCTCAGGCCGTGCAGGATTCGGTTTCACCAGACGGTTGTAACAGGAGAAGTGAACTGCACTGAGCATGACTGGAGTACTGATGGCCAACAGTAAGCAGGCGGCTCAGAGGAAGAAGATGAAATCATTGTACTTTGACCCCAAGGCTGAAAACCACTGCACCAATAACATGAGATGTGCTGCGTAATATTCCCAGCTTTATATTTTCACATTGTCATTGTACAGAAGAAGGCTGTTACTGTATATTAACCATATGTATTAGCCACTGAAAACAATAATGATCTGGGAAATTATGCAGTATTGTTGTTGGGATTAAGTTTGTGTTGTTTTATGTTTATCTTTTGGCCTTTCTACCATCTGCCTTACTTATTCAGTAGAGACTGACAGGGAATGTGTAAAATGTAAGATGCTGAATGCAATGACATGGCACAGTATGCACCCAGGACCTTACATGTTAAACATATGATATGGTCATGTGATCAGAACAAACCAATATGCAGTGTCCAACGAAACTATCCAAATCTATCCATCTAGATCTTGTGAGCTAAGAAAAAGGTTTATGAAAATTCATTTTTCAAATAATTCAATGGTTGTTTTTGTTTTTAACATTGCTTATTTAGCTTAGGAAACAAAATATTAATCTAAACTTAATTTTTAAGTTTGGTAGAGATACATGGTATTCACTGGACAGTGAAGACAGATTAGTTTGACCCTTACAGCATTAAAATTCCAAACCTGTCACTCAGTTCAATGCATGAATCATGTCACACATTTCTTGACATAAATACATGGTGGTGTTGATTCTTTCATTTCAGTATGGTAAAAATAAACAGATCTCTAAATTGAACCAGGTAGTTCTGAATTTTGGATTCAAAATGGTATTACTGTAATGGATAGGATGTCAGCATGTAATATATCTTGATATATATTCAATAAAATAAATATAAATTCTATAAACCATAAATAACAACCAGTTTTCTCTTACATTATTAATAAGCCTTGCTAATTCCCTCGCAAGACTTAGCTTTTATCAAGCAATGCTAATGGTAACCTGCATGCCCTGTAGCAAAAAATAGGCTCCTATTATAAAATACTAGAATTTTGTAAAATAAACAAAAGATATGAATCATATAAAAAAAATTTAAAAAAGAGGTAACGGGTAACAATCAGAGCCTGCCTTCAGGGTCTTAGTGCATCATTTCAGTTGATATTATGCCTGCAATGCCTGTCAGTGAACATGAGTCATATCTTAACATATCTGCAGCTACAGCTACAGACAACAAGAGACAAATCAGATCTAACGTATGTTGTATTCTGCACAACAAGAGATCCCTGCTACTTACAGTAACAACTGCAGGACCAATAGAAGCTGAAGCCATGGTTTATACAATTAGAGGAGAGGAGAGGAGAGGAGAGGAGAGGAGAGAGGAGAGGAGAGGAGAGGAGAGGAGAGGAGAGGAGAGGAAGAAATGGAAGAGAAGACTATTAGAGGTAACAAGAAAGGAGTGAAAGAGATAAGAGGAGAAATCAAAGAAGGAGAGGACGATTCCAGGTTGGGGAAAGAGGAGAAAAATGCAGAAGATGAGAATTTGTTGAGAAGAATGTCATGAGGTATAACATGAATGAAAGGACCGTAGAAGTGGAAAAAGAGGTTAAATAGGAGAGTAAATGCAACAAATGACAAAAAAGATAAGTTTCCACATTTCCACTGAAACTTCCCATCATCCCTTGATGAGCAGTGATTTGATCATTCAAGTATATTGCACAAGAAATGCACTGTGAGCTACAGGGAAAGAGAGAATATCAGAAACTATATTGGAGAGGAAAAGACTCGAGAGCAACATGAACGCCTGTCTGAGCAGCTTATAGTGATGTGCCAGAGGAGAGAGCTCACAAAAAATAATTGGATTTCATTTTGGTCCGCAGAAAGAAAGAAAAAAAAAACCCCTCCAAAACAGATGCATGCTGTCTCCTCGGAGCTCCTGCTACAGGTATTATAAAGGCTGAGAAATGTCAGTGGAAGAATTCATATGGTACATAAAGCCCAGCCAGAGGAACAGAAAAGTCTTCCTTTTGAGGAAATCCCTTAGTGCTTCATAAAACATTCCTCTTGCCTCTCTACACATAGACGCAGTGCTATAGATGGGTTTTGGTACTGGTTATATGGGTGCTGAAATTGTATCACCAAAATTAGTAAAATTGAAATAAAAGCAGGTCACTACACTTTCTTTATGGTCAAATCAATAAGGTCTTCATTTCTAATCCATCACAATAAGGTGTAATTTGCTCAACAGCACCTGTTGTTTACTTTGAGAGCAGGCTGTGTGGGGATGTAGCAAATTAATATGCATTAAAAATGTCTGCATTATCTGGCAGAACATAATGAGGCCCTTAATGCTGACAGGATACAACATCTGTATCAGGTAAAGCTGCATTTCTAGCATTCATCTTGAATGGTCACTCATTTTTCCCCAACATACCAGCCAAGTTTTATTTTTGCAATATTTCATGTGGACATGAACATTGGTTTGTAACAAGGGGGAAACTAAGTGAGACATAATTGCAGATTGCCTTGTTCAGTTAAACATCCAACAGAGACTTTCCTGCAAAACAAAAGCACTGATGGTTTGTCAAATGGCTGAAATGACCTACGTTTATGTTGGTCCATGGCTATTGTTGGCCATCAAATTATGATTGCTGTCTCTCACAAGTAAACATGGCAACAGTATGATGCTGTTATACAGTGGCAAAACTTGTTAAAGATGTGTGAAAAAGGTCTGACCATGTTTCACATCCCTTCTTGTTTTTGTTTTTATTTCAAAAGACTGAACTCATAAAAACAGTTTTTAAAAAGGATCAAAATCGAGGCAGAAGATCCAGAGACCGGCGACAGTTTGGGTGTTTCACACCAATAGTTGCTGATGTAAGCTGATTTTATTACCTTTGGACTAGTCTGTATCCACAACGTCACACTTCCTGGATTGCTCCGTTGCCAACGGAAATTCCGCCTTATTTTACTCATTTCCGTTGCCTTGGGCTTTCTTTGTGTTGACATTTTAAACTCTGGTCGATTTATGAGGACTATGTTTAACCTTTCCTCAGATCTCTGCAGGGTAAATCCAGACAGCTAGCTAGACTATCTGTCCAATCTGAGTTTTATCTTGCATGACTAAAACAACATTTAAACGTACACATGTTCCACTAAAACAAGTTCCTTCCCGAGACTATTTTGCAGAGGCGCCGTTGCTCTGTACGGTGCTTAGCACCACCCAAGACGATTGTGATTGGTGTGTTTGTCTCCCATAGCGGAATGCTGTGTGGACTAGCCAGACCCTCCTTTGCAGCACTGGGGAGGAAGGTCTGGCAATGCGAGCAAGACTACCATTGGACAGAGATTGGCAAGCTATTTGCCCCTGTTTCCAGTCTTTGTGCTAAGATAAGCTAACCAGCTGCTAGCTTTAGTTTCATTTTGACCATGAGACTGGTCCTCGACTCGTATTTCAAGGCAAAACAGCAAATGTGTATTACTAAAAAAGTTAAAATATCACTTTAACCTAACCATACCCTAACTATTGTGAAAACAGTCACATGAATCATTCATAATCATTCAACCATCATTCATGTACTGCCATACATGGAATATCCCTTGCTACCCTGAGAGCACTGTTCAAATTCATTATAGATTTCAATGGTATCACCTGTTCTTTGCTTCTCCCGCCCTGAGTCCTGCCTGTACCTCTTAATAATGCTTAATAATAAGGTCTCAGTCTCCAGACAAGTCCACTTCTACTATGTAGATACATATGTATGCCACTCTCTTAAAGAAACTATTTTCCAGTGCACAGCTGATGAACAATTGCTAGTTAGCGTTATAGGACATAAAGTGGCCATCTAGGGACATACACATTTTACAGTCTATTAATCTATGAATAATTAAAGGCTCTCAGTAACCCCAGAGGAGATTACAGCACTTTGTCTTATAACACAGTCACTTGTTTAGGGGTGTCCATGTGCACACACACACACACACACACACACACACACACACACACACACACACACACACACACACACACAGTCTCTATTGTCAGGAGGTTACGAGCACAAATAATGAACACCTGCACTAAATATTACAAACAGCCGAACAAAATAGGTCAACAAAGAGGCTGCAGACCTGATATTGGTATTAATTAGAAGCGACAAATATATGTCCAAATGTCCAAATTCCTCTCACTTGTTATTTTTATTCCAAAGTGACGAGAGATCACTTCCCTTTTTAACTGCAGAAGATTGTTCATCACTTTTACACAGGAAAGCATTCAAATCACAATCACAATCATAATGCGGCAGGATTGATGATACACAGGTTTGTTCTTTTTCTAGTTTTCTGAGCAGTGAGGAGATGTCCAAACAACAGCTGGTATGGCTGCTTTGCTTGCTTTGAGATTTCAAATGCTCACTTGCAGTGCTGCTGACAGTAAACAAGTGCTTCTGCGTACAGATGATAAAAACAAATAGTTTCCAATCCCATCAAAGGCCAGGCAAGCTGAGATTGATTCAGTGCCAAGCTACTGCCAGTGTCAAGTGTCTTGCAAATAAAAAACATTCCGTATTTTTCCTACATTACTGTAATGGGTGTTCTGTTGTCAGATAGAGAGGAAGTCCTCCACTGTGACAAGTTATCATCAAGTTGTAAATCATTCAAGTTATAACTTATACAGTATATGACTCTGCTGGTTCAAATATGGGTCATAGATGCAGATATAAGGCGGATAGTGATTGCAATGATTATGTTAATGAACACAAAACACATTATAGAGTTGCTAAGTAACAAAGCAGCATAATAATAACAATGAAGCAATAGAAATAAAACAATAAAAACAGAGGTGATAAAACTAAAAGAAAGCCTTATTTGAAAGTGAATTGATTGTGATACATAGCACATCTTGGAAGTAACCCAAACATTCAGTGTCTTAAATGCTATCAAGACATTTTTCAAATTGATGTAGGGAGACAGTGAAGAAAGGAAATTGTGGGTGTAAAGTTTCCTGTCCCCTGTAAGATAAAAGCCTAACAGCACCATTTTAGATCAACTGGAGGCAGGGGATTGACTTGTGGAAAAACCCAGAATACAGGGATTGTATTTGTCCAAATGAGATGAGATGAGAGACAAAAAAACATTACTTTGGTTATAATCCTAAAATATTTCATCCCTATGTGGGCAGGTTCTTGTAGAAAAGCCAATAAACGGCATGGCTGTGAGTGAGAACTGAAATGGAGCCTGGCATCTCAGATTTGGATTCACGGTACTGGTTTTCCTATTTCTAGACTAAAATGGCCTTTTAAACCAGATTACTGTAAGTCAAATATGGTTTCTCTGAGACACGGTTTATGGTAATCCTATACAATATTGAATGGGACTCTGTGATGTGGTAAGGTATGTATATCGGCAACAGAAAATTGTACACTGATTTTTCTATACCATTTATACAGAAGTATCTATCCCTTTAATATCTCTGGTATCAGATTGTTGCAGACAATGTCACAAGTCAATGCATTCATCAATGCAGTCATTTTCTGATTGACTGAGTTAGGTTCCAAAGCACAAATATTGGATTATTTTTTAATTATTTTATTAAATTAAAACAAAGGAGACTATGTCTCAACTGTCACAACATGCTACTTGCCACTTTAGGTGACCAAAACAAGAATGCCTCCACCCGTACCCAGATCCAATACAAAATAAGTTAAGCACACATTTTGGTTTATATCCGGGGCCCACACCTCTGCAGGAAGATGCCTAATTTTTGTGTGAATGCAGCGCTTCATCTTGTCTGTGTGTGTGTTGGTAAAATGGACGCTGTAATTGGATGGGGGGGTTACACGCCTATGTGTGGCCCAAAGGCTCTTTGCTGACGCCCATAAACCTCCTGCACACAGAAAAATATGATGAAGAGAGAAAGTACAGACAGAAGGCATAGTTTCTGCAGAAACAGACACTGCCACACACTTTTAGTGGGACGTAAGTGAAGATTAGGAGGAATTGTTTTTGTGTTAGCGTATTGTTTTTTAAGTAAAATATTGCCTAAAATTATTTTTTAAGCAATATTACCTTTTAAACAAAAAGGGAATATTAAGGTAATATTAAAGGTAATATTAATATTACCTTTAAACAAAAAATGTGCATTCACAATTGCACTTCTTGACCCCAAATGTATTATATCACAGACAGATACTAATGCCATAATAGAAAACGACATATATCGTAATAGAGGATTTTATCTATATCACCCAAACCTATACATTTTGGCAAAAAAAGTGATATTTTAAAGAGAGGCTTCGAATGAATAACTTTCAGTGGACTAATGACTGAGCTAAAGCTGGATAAGAGAAATGAAAAGGGCCTGAGACTATCTGTAGCCTACAATATTTTTTATAATTATTATCATTATTATTATTACACCTTATAAAATCAAAACAAATGAACCCAAAGACAATGAAATTAACTAAAAGCCAAAAAACGCATAATTAAACACTTAAATGTCATAAAAATAAAGAAAGTCACTGAAAATAAAAAAAAAGGTGGGATGTAAAGTGATACAAAAGACGAGTTTGCTGATCATTCCAGAGTCTAGGAGCCCTGACCGCAAAGGCTTTATCGACTTTGGGTTTGAATCTGGAGCGTGGAACAACAATCGATCCAAGGATCTCAGGGTGCAGGAAGGGACATAGGTCAATAAGAGATCTGATAAATAACTTGGGGCGAGGCCTCAGGGTTTGGTAAGTAATCAATAATATCTTAAAATCAACTCTAAAAGCAAAGCCAGTGTAAGAAAATCAGATTGTGAAATATATCATGTTTTCTAGTCAAAGTCCTGGCAGCAGAGTTTTGGAAGAGCTGAAGGCGGGGGAGGGATTTATTTTGTTTTTTATTGATGCCAGAGAGCAAGGAATCTCAATTTATATAATAATAATAATAATATCATATAACATATCACAATATAAAGAATACCAGAATGGAGAGATGCAAGTCAAGGGTTTGCACAAATACCTCAGCTGCAAGATGAACAAATTACAAAAAGAAGAGGTAGAGAAGCAATGACACAGAAACAGACGTGTAAAGACCTTGACGTTTTGAATTGTCAAAAGGGGAAAAACAACAGGTGCAACTAATAACATTAACAATGGCTCTTTTCCATTTATAGTGTGTGCTAAGCATGAACAATACCAGAGCCTCACCACTAGCACACATGAGTGGAATAAAGACTAGCTGCAGCCCTGCTGTGGCTAATGGGGATCCTAAACTCAACTCAATCTAAAGGATGGCAAAGATGCTCAGACTGCCTGACAGAAAAGACCTGAAGCAGTGTAACTCCCCAGCGCTCTTAAAGCTCCCATGGCATGAACATTTCACTTCATGAGGTTTTTTGTTCCCCCAGCCTGCCTATTGTTCCCCAGTGGCTAGAAATGGCGAGCCCTGGGTATCCTGTTCTGCCTTTGAGAAAATTAAAGCTCAGATGGGCCGATCTGGAATCTTGCTCCTTATGATGTCATAAGGGGCAAGGTTACCTCCCCTTTCTCGGCTTTGCCCGCCCAGAGAGTTTGGCCCACCCATGAGAGAGCGACATCATGGCTTTCAAACAAGCAAAGTGGCGGTTGGTCAAGCCCCCCCCCGACACTCCCTTTGGACTCCGTAATACAATGTTGGCGCCTACTTCTCGCATAGTTCCAAACATCCATTCTACGGCGTTGGACATCATTAATTTTCATTGCTGACCATTCAATAACGTCTGAGGTAAGTTGATTAAGTAGCTACCTCTTTTGAATTGTCAACTGTCTCTATTTTATCAGAAGCCCTTTATGATACACACTGATCTTTATTTGTATGTGCACAGCATAATTATGTATATTTTTAACAACCGATTGCCTGCTAGGTTGTTTGCTCGACTTTGCCAGCTGTGAAGGTATCTCCAGGGGGAAATTGATTAAATGGCTATCTCTTTTGAATTGTCAACTCTCTATATTATATCAGAGGCCCTTCATGATGCATATACTTATTTTTGTGTAAAGCGCAATCATTGGGGCATTCGGGCCTGCACAGAGCGGAACAGGCTAAGACGTTACCCGACTGCTGCGCACCATAAGGGCGGACAGCTCTGGTGGGATAGATAGGCGTATTCCTCTCTTCTTAACACTTACACATGCACAATATTCAACCCTGTTTTGACTTTATTTATCTGCTTTAGCATACATCACACACTCTCTCTCTCTCTCTCTCTCTCTCTCTCTCTCTCTCTCTCTCTCTCTCTCTATATATATATATATATATATATATATATATATATATATATATATATATATATATATATATATATATATATATATATATACATACTGTATAAATAAATACTAATATGTATATTATTGTGTTTCAAACTTGTTGTTAACAAGTTGTTGTTGTTGCATTATATTAATGACAGATTATGCCTTTAAAAATTATTTTTTATATTATCTGAAGTGGGTGTGGGTTCTCATTTTTAGTTGTCCTTTATAATGATTTTATAAGTAAAAACTCACCTTACATTTACAAATATGCAATAACAGTGAAATAAGTACTTGGGTGTGTATTTTCATTTATATTTGCCATTCAATACTGCATTCACTGCTGTCAGTCCCATAGAAGAACGTGACAGTGCGGCATGTGTTTGGAACTATACAGGCATACATGAACTACGTGACCACCCCACTAGCGAGATCAAAGAGTGTCACAACTCTCTCTCTCTATGCCTCTGGCTACAGACACAGAAATGGCACATCCTAAGGAAAGCTCATTGTGGGACTGGCTCTAGTGGCTGTAATTCTGCACCAATACGGAATTTTGGTAAAGAGACTTCATATACAGTATTAGGGGACCACTACGGTCTATAAAGAAGCATCCAAAGAGCACCATGTCATTGGACCTTTAAACAGCTAAAAAAGAAAACATGATCATTGCTTTATTATTTGATGTCTAATGGGTTGTCCCATTTTTTAAGGAGATGACATGTTTTAAAAGTCCATTCTATTAAATGAGTCGACACAAAACTTTTGTTTGATTATAAGAGATTTTTACATGGTTATTAGCTGTACTTGGTGTTGACTGTAGGGTACTTCTTATGAAGCACAAATGAGCTCATCAGAATTTCTGTAATAGGAGTTTTATAACAGTTTGTCTAAGAGGTAGTTATACTTCTCTGGGTCTAATTGATCCTAAAGATAGAACCAAAACTATAAAATATAGTCACTATACATTCATTTGTCTGTGAATTACCTTTTGGCAATGTTCATGCATAACCACACAACACATAAAACATACAGAACATTTCCTCATTGTTATATTACCAATGCTTAATTACCTTATTTGTGTATTGTGTCACCTTCATCAAACGTGCAAGCTTTTTGTTTGTGGCAAAGGGCAGGGTTAACCCATTCAATACTTGTATGCATGTTGACTGTTAATAAGATCATAAGAGAAATTAAAAATGTGTTCGACTGAAACATTTGTAAAATCTTGCAATTGCTTTTTTCACATTCAGCAGTGAGGGTCTAGGGTGCTCAAAACATGAGGACATAAACAAATAATATCCATAACAAAAGACAATACTTTCTTACCAGAGAGTAATGAAGCAGAAAGTTACAAACATAAGTAGTGTATTATTGTAATTAAACACTATGGCTTTTTTTCATTACTTTATTATTTATTATCTTAAAAAGGAAAATATCATCATGGCAGACATTCATCTTATCATCCTTATCATTGTGCAATAAGATAAGTTCTACACAAAACAGTCTCGCAACGTTTTAATCACTTACTAACACAAAAGCATTTCACTTCCTCACAGTCACAAAGCCGCAATAAGTGGAAATATCCCACAAATGTATTCATGAAAAACAGTGGAGGGAAACAGTGTCATAAAGTTTCATTTTTCAGCATTATCAGGCAATTAGTTTCTTCCATTTATCACATTCTGGGTTCAGCAGACGATCTTGAATATGAACAGACACACATACTCTCTCCCTCTCTCTCTCTCTCACACACACACACAGACACACACCCACACACACCTCAGTTCCAACAGGATTAGCATATCATTTCACAGAAAGAGTGGAGCCTCTGTGCAGGGAAAAACGGAGAAGCAGAAGCAGCAGGTTTCTGGAGATTAGAAACATTTTCGGGACTACTTGAGGAGTGACATTTCCTGATAGAGCCAATGATTTATCTGTAATTAGTTCTGCTGTAATTAGTTCAGATGAAAGAGTCGAGGTGTCTTTGTAATTAAAATGTTTGCCGTTGTTTCAACACAGGAGTGGTGGTTTGGAGGTTTCCCTCACGCTGAAGGAATGACAGACAACCTTTACAGATGAAGTTTGTTGATTATAGTTACACCTCAGTGATGTGTACAGACTGAAACAGGCTTATGCGATTTAGTTATGGACAGAGAGAAGGGGTGTTTGGGTAACTGTAGCTCACAGAGGCTCACAGGGGAGCCAATGCTCACACCTCCAAAATCCCAGCTAGCCATTACATGTATCTGTGATGATGGTTGGTTGAGCAGAGACGGATATCCAGGAGCACTGAGGTTTGAACCAGCTCCCTATGAATTATTAAGAGCGCCGACAGCAGAAGCACAGAGACAAACCGTTTCATTTATTTTCCTTGAGTTTCTCAAGACTTTTATTTTTCTGGTTACTTCTTAATTTCTTCCACATTGTATGTTTTACTTTTATTGATATTTCAAGTTGTCAGAACTGATTAATTAACATTGCTACTGTGGTTTGATTTTTGAAGGAATAGTTTAACATTTTGGGAAACAGGCTTATTTGTTTTTTTCTGGGCTGGAAGTTGGATGGCACTGACTTATGTACAGTAAATATGAAGCTAGCTTAGCTTTGCATAAAGACTACAAAACAGGAGAAGCAACTAACCAAAACAAAACAAATACAGCAAACAGATTGTGAAAGCAATTGTGCTGTAATTTCTTGTTGAACAGGAAGCCACCGCACCCAGCTGCTAGGTCGCCAAAAAATAGTTACAGCATGCCACCTAACTTCATATAAAACTTGTTTTTATTTCCGTTTTTTGTAAAAGCTTAAACAAACAACATACATGCCTTAATTTGTGAGATTGAGAGGTTCTGGTATTTATTTTGGACACAGTCATGCTAGCCGTTTCCCCGCTTCTAGTCTTGTGCTAAGCTAAGCTAATCATCTCCTAGCTCTACCTCCATACTTTGCGTACTTCTGATCTAACGGAAGGAAAGTGAATGACTGCATTTCCAAAAATGTTAAACCATTCTTTCAAGCCTGACAATGAATTACCATGTCTGGTTAATCAGCATCAAACCTTTTGATGAAGAAAAAATATGTTGGAAGTCAGTCATCTCTCACAACCACTTGAAGAAGAAATACTATAATTGAAACCATTCGATCACACACATGACAAACATCTCAACATAAGCAATTGTGATCGCTGCAAAATGGCAACGCTCTTCACTTCCAAGTTGGCAAATAATGGAAAAATCTGAAAACTCTTTACAGGAGAATTGAGCCAACTTGGCATGATTGCATTTCAGCTGAAGTGCTGACTGAAGATTCATCTCTTGAGAATGCAGTAATTTGTCTGCATGTGTAATTAGTAGAGAAGCACACAAGGATGTGCAGACCTGAAAGAAAACCTGGTTTCATTGCTTGCTACAAGAATCAGATAAGTAAGCATGAGTAAAAGATGAGGAGGGTGGCTTTAGTGTAACAGATGGTGAGAGCTAATATAAAACTTTACACATGCAAATGAGCATCTAACTTGGTTACAGTATGCTGGGATGCATACCAGGAACAAAATAATAAGAAAAAACATTTGAAATGAAATGTAATGCCTTATTCAGATTCCTTTTTGTCCTGAAGTATAATTGTTTTAGTCAGTAGGTCTGCCATTATTCTCAGAGAGCACTGAACTGAAAGTGAGATCTGACAGGCACTCTGATTCCAGAGGTGTTGTGTTGCCTTTCAGCGTAGAAGTGAGCAGCAGGGATTTCTGCCACCATCGTGTAACGCCGGAGGGCTTTTTCCAGTCAGCAGTGGCTGACCGTGTGGGTATGTGAGCTCTGTTTGGCCTCGTGCACCCTTCTCAAAGCAACAACATTTACAGGACAAACACTCTCGACTGGACAAGCTTGACTGAATTATCTTGAACACATACATTTGCTTTCTACATATACACAGCTTTTTCTTACTGCTCAAGTCGCTTTTATTTCATTTTCAAGGATTTTTAAGGAATAGTAGTACATTTTTGCCAATAATTTCACAAGAAGATCAATATAATTATCAAGTCTGTAATGTAAATATATAGCCAGCAACTGGTTAGCTGAGCTTATCACAAAGAAAAACAGGTTAACCTGGTTCTGTCCAAAGGTAACAAAATCTGCCTACCAGAACATCTAAATTGCTAACTAATTAACATGTTATCTTGTCATGTATTTGTACAAAAAACAAGGCGGAGAGGACAGAGAGGGAAAATGAGAGTAGTAATGAAGAGAAGCAAAGAAAAGAAGAGAGAGGAGAGAAAATGATTATTGATTCGTCAAAATCAAAAAAAATGATGAACTTTGAAAGGTGTGTGTCTGCACTTTTTGTGGAGGGTCACAGGCTAAATTGCAGAGGATTCATACTCTTTAGAACTGTCATTTTCAGACGAGCAGAGGAGAAGAAGTGATTAGCGCTCTTAGAGTGTTTGGCTTTCTTTGTCTGGAAGTGAAGTGTTAGCCAGCAGAGAAAGAGAAGAGGGAGTTAAATGGAGAGGAGGAGCAGCAGTCAAGGCCTCTGCCAGCCGCTCTTTTCTCACATGGGATGATGGCTGTGATTAATTTGGACACTCAGCTGCTGGGTGGCATCAGCAATAATGTGGATGTGTGTGTGTGTGTGTGTGTGTGTGTGTGTGTGTGTGTGTGTGTGTGTGTGTGTGTGTGTGTGTGTGTGTGTGTGTGTGTGTGGGTCCGTGTGTGTGTGTGTCAGTGTGTGTGCGTGCGTGTGTGTGTGTGTGCGTGCCCAGGCCTTTTATCAGTGATGACATCTACTGCACCCTCCTACTGTATGTTGCCCTTGAGGTGGCTATTTGCATTAGTGTCAGAGCAGGGCATATAAGCTAACTGACACGCAAGCAAGAACACACGCACGCACGCACGCACGCACACACACTGATATTTGACCATAAATAGACATCATTCAATAGCATTAGGTTTGAAAAACGATACATTTGCTACTTGTTTTTAACTCTGTGAAAGTTGTCATTGATCCTCTACCTTTGCAAACCTGCAGTTTGAAATCAAAACATGGTTATTAAAAATACATTCATGCCTTTCCAGAGCCATAGGGTCACAGGACTGCAGCATTTGCCGGGATACTATGAATAGAAAATGAATAAACTCCCTGTATAGGTCAACAGTCCAACCATAGAGGTAACGTAAATGAATGAATAAAGTATGAGTAGGAGTGATTGATTGACTTTAAACTGAAGAGATCGGACAGAGCAAAGAAGGAAAAACCTCAGACTCTTCCCTGGCAGAGTGTCAATCCATGGGTCTTTCATGTTATGTTTTACATTGGCACATCTCAAAGAAGGGTAAAATATTATAAAGAGTAACATCTTTGAGAGTGCATTGGCCAGCGCGTAGTCTCTTGGGCGGTGCTAAGCTCCACACGGAGTTGCTGTGAAATAGTGATGCGAGAGAAAACTCTGATTGGACAGATAGCTAGCTGTCTGGATTTAACCTGCAGACATCCGAGGAGCAGTCAACCATAGTCCTTGTAAATCTCCCAGTTTAAAATTCCAACACAAAGAAAGTGGAAGGAAACGGACATACACACATCCGGCGAAATTTCCTGCGGCTTTGTATCAATCCTGGAAGTGGATTGTCAAGGATAAAGACTAGCCAGCACGCAAGCACAACCCCCTCCAATCATTTAAAAAAACAACATATCTAGTTAATGGGGAAGAATTAAACCAAACCCATAGCTCCAAGCTGCAAACACTGATATATTAGCAACATAAGTCATTATGGCAAACATGTTAGCAAACAGTTGCTTATCTACACATCCAGGAATTATGAAGTAACATTAACTTAAATCTGTTGTGCGTCTTTCTCGCAACCACGTGGAAGTTCAGTGTTTACATTCCACTTTGCTGTGCTTTGGTCTCCATTAACCCCTGACGGAACAGGGAACTATCTCAACTAGCTGCTAAAACAACAAAGCTGCAGGCTGTAAAACCGAAGCCATGAGCTGAGAAACGTTAAAGGTGCCCTGCAACACAAAACCGTTTTTACTTGTATTTTTTTAAATACTTTAGGTCCATATGTGTTTGTGTTATGTCCTGAATGTGAAAACGAACTGCTACCTCCTCTGTCAGCTCTGGCCACTGAAAAGAAGTAAACTGAGAAATCAGGCCAATTACAAAAGCTGGTCAGTCTGATGTCATGTTGCCTTAGCTCATGAGCTCGCCCAGTTGCACTGGGTAAAGGATACTGATAGCCAGGCTCTCATTGGCTAGCTGTTAGCCAATCAGAGTCAAGCAGCTTAGCTAGTTGAATATTAATGAGAACTGGCACAGTCTTCTTTCAGGCTTTCTATACCACACTAGAATGGCTTGAAACAAGGTAACTAAGGCATTTTTTTCCACAACAAATGTCACAGAGTCCATGGTAGAACTTCAGACATCACCACAAAGTAATGAAATACTTGTGGCAGTGCACCTTTAAACCATTTTATAGTGCTGAGGAGAACTGCTAGATGACAATTCTATGTGTAAACCCTTAAATATTCCATGAAGTAATTTGATACATTGTAAAAATAGTCGTTAGTGTAGCTTTAAATTCTGCTGGAATTGTTGGCTGGGAGCAGAAATGTCATGTAGTGTTAATGACCATCAGTGCATGGATATGACACACAGTAATAAAGCAATGAGTGCAGCAGTCTAAGCCAACAGCAGCTCAGCACTTCAGATATACTGTAGTTACAGTATAGCAAGCTGTCACATGAACCCAGTGCTTTGGTTTTCTAATGCTCTACTGAATATGAAGTAACTTAGCTGATAACATATAAGCAACCACTGGAGCAGATGCAACCATTGTATGCATTTCCTCATACTGTTATTTATCCAGGGAAACTATTGAGTACACTTGGTTCTTTTCAGTGACATTTTTATACTGCTGGTGACTGAGATGAATGTTTCAGCAACTGGGACACTCTCCCCACCACCTCCACAAATACAAATATGAATTTTACACTTTCTACACTCAGTTATTTGGAGTCTGAAGTTACTTTCACGCCAGCCATCAAAGAGCAGCTCCTGCAGTTACTACATGTTGAATTTCAGCTTCCAAACCAGACTGGTTTTTATAGCTGTTGCCACTGTGAATCAGTGGCAACAAATTGCTAACATGGAGGCGAGTGACTATACACTGGGGAACAGGAAATGTAACAGACAGCATTTATTTTGATGCAGTTATGGAGTATTTGTCCATCTTGGGGGTTTTAAAGATATATCTGGGTTTAATTCACGGGTTGGGGTTAAAAGGATTGTGGAATTGACCACAAAGTAGGTTCAGTTACTGCATCATTATTAATTATTTCCAAGGCTTTTCTGTTTGTCATCTGGACACTGATTTGGGGTGATGAAAAATTAAAATGCTGGTTAAATAAAGCATAACTCTCACAAAAATGCAACCTAGGGTCGTTTTGTGAATGTACCTGAGTCAAACCTTTGTTTAAAAGGTTTGACAGAAGGACAGAAGCGCCACTTTTAATATTTACCGTATTATCGTTTTTGGTCAAATAGCCTTTTGAATGGGAGTGCTAGGGGCACTTCTATGATTGCATCAAAATCAACATTTTTAAACATTAAGAAGGCTCAACACAAAATGAGACTTTTCCCAAAATATCACCAGGGGCTCTACACATGAACTCGAGCATTGAGAACATTGCACCAAAAACAGTCCTGCATTTCCCATAATGCAATTTAATAGCAACTTTTGACTCTTGACTCTCACGTAAATGTCCACTTCTTCTAAAACCTACACCCCCAGTTTGTAACAGGATTTCTCAAGCCCACGCCAAGATAAAAAAAATTCACCTTGAAAAGTGCAAATGCAACTGTTTTCACCAGTGAAGTGTTCCAGGATGAATAAACTGAACTACAATATTCGTTTTCCTTAACTATAATCTTCACCTAACTTTATCCACACTAAAATTGCCATGCATAGATATTGCAGAAAGCAAAAAAAACAAACACCATATTCGGATGTAATTCTGGGTTTTGCAGAATTGTCCAATATTGACATTCTTGTCTGGTGATAGGGTTGATAGGATGAGAATTTACTGAAGAGAGAGAATTTCTTTCCACTGACACTTTAGCCCAAATGGATGAAGAGGTTTCTAGTTTTTGTTTGAATGACAACTCACTTAGTCCCTGCAGTAAAGAAGACTCTAAATGCACTCTTACATGTTCAGCACTGGCTGTAAAAAGGGACAGTTGAAGGTCATTTAAACCAATAGCCATGATGGGACCTTTTTTGAAGACATTATAAATTAAACTAAAATGTGAAAATGTGAGTGCAAGCAGACTCTTGTCCACTTACCAAAGAGGGACCTTGACATAAAATAATGTTCTGTCAATTCAAATTCAAAATGTACACGTGTGGGACCAAATACTGGATAACAGGTCTGGCTCTGACTGTGGCCAGCAGGAGTTATTATAGATATTCAGAGTGCCCCCTAATGGTCCAGAGGGGGTAATGACAAGCTATAATTGAGAACGAGTGCTGTCATTATACAGTATATTACAAATAAATGAAATATATCTGTTGCAAATGTGTATGAAATGCAGAGAAGCAGGGATGGAAGACAGATATAGAAATGAGAATACATGAGAACAACTGAGGTAGATAGGAAGAGAATGGAACAGAGGAAATGTGAATGTTCCACAGTCCTAATTAGTCAACCTTGGGCCGTCTGATGGAGGACAAACTATCGACAGATGCAGCATTGTGCCTGCAGGCGGCCAGAAAGGGGAACACACACTGACACAAAAATACACACACTCTCCCTCACACACACACACACAGCTTTAATTAAATTTACAGATGTCAAATCACGAAAAGCAAACCCCCACCTCCTCTTTTCTGTCATTCGTCCGTCCATCCCTCCGTAAATCCATCCCTTTTCCCCACCCATCCCGAGCCATGAGGACAGCTCCAGGCAGTATATGACGGTCAGTACTCTGTTGTTCAGACTAATACCATCTCTTCTTACCTCTCTAATTTGCCCAAACACACACACACACACACACACACACACACACACACACACACACACACACACACACACACACACACACACACACACACACACACACACACACACACACACACACACACACACTCTTTCTTACAGTGATGAACTTCCAAAAGTTTTTTGACAGTTGTTTTTTGCAGTCTGCAGTGACTGAGCTGGTGTGTTTGCAGTACATAACACAAGGTTTGGTGTCAAAGTACTAGAAGTAAATACATTTTAGTGATGACAAAGCACACCATGGATAGATGAAATGTTTGAAATATATAGACGGTGTTTTAAGGTTTAACCGTGCACTTTTCTTACTTCTTAGTTTTCTTTAAATTATGGTTTGCTTGTGCAGGCACCAAAGCATGAACCATAAGTGATAATGAGCTGCTTTATGCTCTATATCAGTGATTCCAAATTAGAGGTACGGGTACCCCAGGGGGTACTTCTGCAGGTAACAGTGCGTACGTGGAAAGATTGCAGAGTAACTCAGCTGATTAGAAAAATAGAATGATGTTATATCATGTATCTTTATGTTATAAAACATATAGATGCATCCACATATTTGTGTTTTGGTAGAAAAAAAAACGTTAAAAAAGCGTAGTTTTTCAGCAAATGTAAATTAGGCTAATTTGAAAACATTTGATTGAGCTATTTACCTCAGACAAAGCCAGACCAAATTGCCTCAACACTGTTTAAATATAATATATTTTTATAAAACCCACAGACAGACGTAAAGATGACCAATAGCATTAATTCATGAAGAAGAAAAATCTAAATAAATAAATATGGAAGCCCGAGAGCGATGATATAATCTACATATGCATACATTATAATAACTCCACATGAACTTAAATCTTTTATAAACTTTTTATATGTTTGTTTAACTTTAGATGGCATGTCTGCGCTTTTCATCAATGAATGTCCGTATGAAGCGACTCAAAGGCTCTCTCTGTTGAGCTGGAGAGAGGCCATGAAAGGTGTGCTTGGAGCTGACGTAGTAAAACCAGACGTAGAACCTGCACACTGACGCCATCTTTTTTAATGTGGACAAAAACATTCCATACTTATGTGTATTTTCTATACTATCTTCCTTTAAACTGGGTCTGCGTTCTTTTTCTGCAGAATCTAGATGCAGGCAACACAACAGGCTGACAAGGCTAGACACACAGGTACAACGAAGACATGCCGGGCAGGGCTACAGGGACACATAATAAACACACAGCACAATCACAGTAAACTAGAAACATGAACAAAAAACCCCAAAACTGCCAGAAGCAAACAATAGAATACCAGTAGCGGCACTTTGTCACACTTTAACTCAGAACCTGAGCAGTAAAATGTCTGAAGGCCTCTGGCCAGAGAGAAGGAAATTTATTTATTTATACTGTTCAAGAAAATATTTAAATAAAACCATCTAATAAGGGAAAATCAAACTGGTTGGAACTGGTAAGAGCTTATAGATACCTGATGGCTACCTGCCAGCGGTCACAGGTCTTTTATTATTAGACTCACAGATAGCAGATAAACTCTACAGGCTGCATCAGACTGAGTGCACATACTCACTTACCTCGATATATAAGAGGACGACGCCACATTTGAGTGTCACATTAGCTCCATGAAAAAGTTGTCAGGCACTTACATGGATGACCTGAAGGGCTGATAAGCTCCATTACACTCTCTAAAAGAACTCAAGTGATCATGTACTAACATGATAAGGCCTGACCTCGCTTCACCTTTTTTATTGTGCAAAAAAAACTACCTCTCTTTGCCTCGCTCATCACTGTCTCCCTATTCTCCTCTTTCTTCAGAGCTGTTTTACCATTAAGTTAATTGAGTGTATGTGACAGAGGTAGAGAAAGTATGCCCTAAATGCCCCTGGGACCTCCTCTGAATTCAGTAAGGAGCCCATCAATCTTAATGTCCAGCTGCAGTGACACTACAGTATGGTATCTGTATTTGTGGGTGTAAGTGTGTGTGAGCATGTCCTGAAGGGGCCTTCTGCTAAAAAGAAGATAAAGGGATGTAATGGAGATGAGACTTATACTCTTTCTTTTTTCTCTCTTTCTCTCTTTCTCATATCATCCCTTCCTCATCCTTCCTCTCTTGCACTTTCTTCACAGCCTCTCCCTACAGACAGTCCTGTAATGTTTCACTCTCTGACTGACAGACAACATGCTATACAGTTAATACTGCGCCGTGGGCAGCAGCTGAACATAAATCTTAAATATTCCTGCAGGATGCAACGCAGCCAAAGACCGGCTTTAAAAGTGCAAGAGCAAGAAGACGCTCTATTTCCCAATCTGACTTCATGAGAAAAGCGAATCCAAGCTGAATTTTAAAATACATTAATTGTGCCCATCTGCTCTCTCTTCCTTGACGATAACAAGCTCTTAATCCACTTAGTTGGTTTTTTTTGGGGGGGTTTTTGTCAGTTAAAAAAACCAACAGTTTTCATCGTGGGATCATTCACTTCACTCCGCCCTAACATCATGCATAATCTAAAGTTTTAAAACCATCCCTCTTATCAAAAATGTCTACCCTCTGGTGATAGTGAGGAGAAAATAAACTATGAAAACAGGCTCAGATAAAATACAGTTCACAGAAAGAAACACAGATGTATCGTAAACATGCATGTGTATGAATGCAATGTACTCACACAAGCAGCTCCATCAGCATGACGCATGCACAGACACACACTCGCACGGACACAGGGTTTCATGGGGAGCTTTAGAGGCTGGTTTCATGGATAGGAATTTACCTTCAGGATTTATCACAAGATAAATAAAAGCCCTGTAGGAAGAAAGACAGAGAGAGAGAGAGAGAGAGATATAGAGAGAGAGAAAGTAACAAATAGTAAACTGTGAGCAGCACTGAGCTCCAGGCGAGAAGAAGCGATGTGTGGGGAACTAAATAATAATTTCAAACGTTGCTTCCATTTATCCCCCCTTCCTTCCTTCCTACTCCCTCCCTCTGCCTAAATTATTCTCAAACACCATCCCTCCCCTTCTCTACTTTCACCTCTCCAGCCTCAAGACAAATTCATTCATCCGTGTTTCAGGGATGAGATCTGAGGCTGGAGGAGTTAGCGCAACACTCATAAGTCAAAGGGGACAGCCATTTTGGCGCAACGTCAAATACTTGTGACAGACCTGTAACTGTGCATGTGTTGTGCTGTTGGCACTGAGCCTTTTTTAAGTTTGTTTCTACAGAAAAATGAAAATAAGATGATACATAATTTGCATATTTCTCCATAGCCGAAGCGTTTGACATGTAATGTTCACACATGCATAACAAGCGGCTCTATTTAAACACAGCCTGAGTGATTAAATATGTAAGTCTATTTCAAAGAGTGTTAAAATGTGTTAGGTCACTCATCAATTCAATTATAAATGTTTCAAACCAGCATATTGTTCCATTACAATTCTGGCACATTTAAAAACGACTTTAGTTGGACTGTTACATACTTAAATCTTTAGTCAGAGATCACAAAAATACATCACAATTCATCCTGAGGGTGGATTAAATGTCTTTTAAAAATCTATCCAACAGTTGTCGAGACATTTCACTCAGAATGACAAATATTAACCTGATGGTGGCGCTACAGAGAAAGTCAGCGGATCACCAAAGTCAGTGTGATACATCATCAGGGAACCATGAATGTCTATACCAAGGTTTGTGACACTCTATTTAGTAGATGTTGAGTAGATGACATAAGTGAAAGTGCTCCTGTGGCTAAAAAACACAGACATAACATCTGTCTTAAGGTGTTTTTTCAACATCCAAAAAATAAAATTAAAATGTTACACTTGGCTGAGTGTTGCATTTTTTCAAAGTTTGCAATGACCTTCCACAACAAGTGTACCATCAAAAACATAATTTTAATAATTACATATATAATAACAGTAAGCCACTGATTTCAGCTTTAAAATGCAAGAGAGCAGTAAAATAAATGACTGTGTTCAAGTTTGCACAAAGAAAATCTTTATTGTGCCTGAAACTCCATTCTTGACCTTTGGAAATCTGAACTCTATGTACACTAGCTGATTTTTAACCACATCTCTGGGTCTTAAAAACTAAGTGGATCTTGGCTGAAGCCTTATTGTCTAGATCTTGACTTAACTAGTTCTGTTACAGAGGAACAGATGTGGTTTTAAGTGCATTTTATGCCACTGGGAGCTATGTGCTGTTTATGCAACACACTCAAGCATAACATTGCTTGCAAGAGTAAAAGAGACGGAGAACTGAGAGGAGGACACAGGGATTTTTGTAACACACAATCAGAAGTTAATTTAGTATAGAATAAGATGTGTTTACATCATAACCTCTGAACTTGTCACTTGTGTAACAGTATCATACATATGTTTTAACTGAAGTTTATTCTTACTTTGAAAGCATCTTTAGAGCAAGTTCATCTGAGTGCAGTGCATTGCAAACCAGTGTTATGCCAACAAGGTCAGGCCGGACCAATGATAATCATTTTATAGTGCTTATCAAATGCTATTACACACACCATATATCCTTTTATGTGATCTGTGAATGGACTTCACAGAGGAGGAATGTCCACTTTGTCCTTGGTTTAATGGCACTGTAAGTTGATAGTGTCACTGCTATAGACGCCGTAATGTGCCTGATGTATCATATTCCTCTGTCTCTCGTTCCCCACACAGTCAAGCAGCAGCATGTATGCTTGTAAGGTCATCACCGTGATTTCACCAGGAGGTTCACTGCGAGGAAACGACTCATAGACCTTGAAAAGGTGTCGTTTGAGAGTAAATAATATTCTATACTTCTACAAACCTAATCAGGACATGAAGCAAGCAACATCAGGAGGCAATGGAAATGGTTTATTTTGACAGTTAACGGTTATTGCCAACAACATTTTCACCATATGTATGTGCGTTGCGCAATACGCATAATATTATTCAGAGATATTGTCTAGGAGAGGCCTGCCTTGTACCAGAATGACAGTAGAAGTTAGTACGCACAACATGTATTTGAGGAACTGCATTGAGATGGAAAGATGCACAGTGCTACTTTCTGCACTGTTATCTGTACTCAGCGGCGGTATTTAGCCCGACAACCCCTTCTTTGAAAGCCATTGATATTTTATACATATTCATGATTCCCAGAGTGTACCCTATCCCTTATGGACCTGGAATCACTAACTTATCTGCTGCAAGTAGTCTCTCTCTCTCTCACTCTCACTCACACACACACACACACACACACACACACACACACACACACACACACACACGACACAGCCTGAATAATGCGCTGCCTCAGAGCCAAAAACTATGTCTATTTTTTTTTTTCAAGAAAAATCAAATTTCTGTGGCTGGTAGAACATGGATGTAAAGTAATGGGAGCAGAGATGCATCAGATGGGGAATGAAGCATAGATTAAAATTGTAGAATTATCTCTCAGAGATAGAAAATAATACAATGAATGTGACAAAGGGGAAACCAGAAAGCAATCAATCTAGAAAGACAGTATGTAAGGAACAATACAAGGGGATACAATTTTAGTAGTAGTAAAGCTGGATCAAAGCACCACTCAAATTGCATTTTGTAACATGGCATAACAAGCATCGCAGGAAAAGTGGAATAATGAAGATGTTAGAGAGGGCATTGAGGTCGGCAGAGATATAGATTATAAGTGAGGCTATAAAAAAGAGGGTACCATCTTCTGTGGCCAGTAGATTGTTGTGTTGGCTGCCTGTTCTGATCTTCTGAGGTCCGGGAAACTAGTGTAAGCTATGGCCTCAGTAGGACAGAGCGCCAAGAAAGCTACTGTAACTGAATAGAAGGAAAGGGTCAACTTACATAAGGTGTTCTCCCCTGTTTGGACATGCACTTTAACTTTACAGGAGGACTGGCAAGTTTGCTGAAAAACAGTGGGCAGAATTGCAGATGTAATTATTAACAGGGTGGGAGGGAGAGCAGGTAATGTTAAAATCACTCCACCTCCACTAGAGAAAGACATCCACCCTGAATGAAGCTTAAGAGTACAGCAATGCTAACATTAGCATGCTAACATGTTCACAATGACAATAACATGCTGATGTTTAGCAGGTACAGTATAATGTTTACCATGTTCCCCATCTTAGTTTAGCGTGTCAGGATGGTAGATTTAATTGCTGTGAATGTCATTACTTTTTGCAGGAATTTAGTTGTTAACCCAAATATTGGACAGTTTTGAATTGATAATTGTGCTAAATGAAAAGTCAGCATGATCACCAGTCAGTAGGAGTTATCCTGCAAGGGTCGAGGTGGAGGGTAGAAGTATGGCCTTGACCAACTGCCATGCTTTGCTTGAGGGCCAAATTCTGTGGGAGGGCAAAGCAGAGAAAGGTGACCTTGCTCCTTATGACCTCATAAGGAGAAAATTCCAGATTGGCCCATCTGAGCTTTCATTTTCTCAAAGGCAGAGCAAGATATCCAGGTCTCGGTTTACACCTATCACCCTTTCTAGCCACTGGGGGACCATAAGCAAGTTCCTGCTACCTCGGACTTTCCACACACCGCCATTCTGCATAACGGACTAATTAACATTTAAGGGGTTGATTGAAACATTTTTGATTTAAATGACTGGCTCAGGAATGGCAGGTGAACAGGAAGCAGATGTCACGTCTCACAAACATTAACAACTCTCTGTCTCTGTCTATCTTCCTATATACAGGTATGTCTCCCTCCGGGAGAATAAAGTTTAATGTTTTGCTGCCAAATTTATAAGAATATGACATGGAAAATTTGGTTTTAATGACAGATATCTCAGCAGTTTTGTTGTCATTATACCTGATTTATAATTCAAATGACTTCTTTCCCTGTTTCACTTGTAGTCAAAGTGCATTAGTATGCAAGCCACTGAGTGCTAAATGTTTTTGTATTATGAATATTTCCATCCAGTTTTACTCATACATATTCATGTTGTTCTCGTGCTCTGGTTTATTGGCATTTCTTTAAACCAATCACAATAATTGTCATGGCGCTGAGCGCCACACGGTGCAAAATAATCTCGAGAAGGAACTTGTTTGGGTGGAACATGTGTACGTTCAAAAGTTGTTTAATCGGGCAACAGAAAACTCAGATTGGACAGATAGTGTAGCTAGCTGTCTGGATTTACACTGCAGAGATCTGAGGACCAGGTAACCATAGTCCTCAGAAAGTCAGTTTAAAATTCCAACACAAAGAAAGCATAAGGTCAGCCGAAAAGGACATATGGCGGAATATCCGGAAGTGAGCAACAGGAAGCCCGAATGAATGCGCAACGATGGTGATTCTGTGTGTTGATATAATCTGTCAGGTATAATTTGTTTTAGGCTTGAAGCTTGTCGACCAAATTAATCGACTGTTCTGAGCTCCATGTGAACTACAAACATGCCACATAAAACTGCTAAAAACAGCACTTGTCTGATAAAATCACTCAACTGTAGCTACAGTGGCGTAAATAGATTAGATAGGGCATGAAATTGGCCCTAGACAGCAACAAGCACTGTTGACTGTTCAACAATCTTGCTACATTTTTAGTGTTTAGTCAGTGTGCTGTGTTCTAAAAATACTTATATGAATGTTTCATGGGGAGGTTGCCATTACTGCAAATCAAATCAGCTCCCTCATGTTTAATCATTGAACTGCGAAGGAGCTGAATGCATGCATAGACATTTACATATGTTACAACGTTGAATACCCAAAGGTAAAAAGGTAGACACACAAAGATCTTCAGGACAAAGTGCACTAATCTCAATTTCACCAATTTATTCTGGCCATGTCAAACAGACATGCTAACGTTTCGGACTAATTCTTTGTATGTTTGACTTTGCCAGAATAAATTGGAAAATTGAGATTAGTCCACTCTGTCCTGAGTGACTTTGTCTCTGTGTGTGCTCTACCTTTTTAGATTTGGGTATTCAACGTTAGAACTTTATGAATTTTGTTTAGCACCACAAAGAGATAATGGGAAGGTGCATTCTCAAAAAGACCTAACATTTACATATGCATCTCTGCTGTAAACAATATGGTTGACATTTGACACTCATATGCTGTGAAAGGTTTCAGAGCGTTGCTTTCATATGTAGATTTATATTCAGAACTGACAACACTGGATGGCCTTCACCCATCAAATGAATGCTCGGCTCCGACTAAGATCTATCAAATCTCCCAACTCGGGGCAAAAACATCCTTGACATACTCAGTCCCTGCTGTTTCGGATTGACAATGCCGCACCCGCACTGTGACACGGAGAGCAAACACTTGCCAGTCAACCAGGCTGGATAGCAGGAGACAAGCGATTGCAGTTTATGGGGTAATTCTGCACTGAGAGAGGGTGGAAAGGAGAATGGGGTTGCGATAAATAACAGAATACAATTGCTGTGTGATTGATAAAAAACCATATGACAGCACTCTGTCTTCCCTGTGAAAGTGGGTGGAAAAGGAGGCCATTCTAAATCAATGAATGACAATGAAAACTTCTGCAGTAAAACTTTACAGAGGAAGAGATAAACAGAGGAACATCTTTGCAAAAAAGCATTTAGAAATAAACAGCTGCAAATTTTTTCATATCATAGGACATTTAAGCAGCTCATGTGGATAATCCTCCCATTAAAGGTATAGTTTGAAATTTTGGGAAATACGTATTTGCTTTCTTGTCAGGAGTTAGATGAGAAAATTTCTACGACTCATGTTTTACGGTAAATGTAAAGCTACAGCCAGCAGCTGCTTAGCTTAGCTTAGCATAAAGACTGAAAACAGCTAGCCTGGCTCTGTCCAAAGGTGACAAAATGAGCCTAGTGGAACACCTGTTTCCACTTCAATCAGGAGAGACATGTTTGCAGATATGCAAATGATGTTTATTGTACAGCTCAAATAAAATGTACAAAATCTTTCACTTAGACTCCATCACTATATGAATGTTTCATATATCTATATATAGGGGTAGAGAACCATCAGACCTCCTGATGGAATCTACATCGGGGGGTCTACACACCGGTGGTGGAAACTGGAGGTGGAAGGGGAAGTGGGTTGCACACTTTGCCTGCAACGACAGCTGAATAGCAAGGGGGGAAACAGATTTTTAAAAGCAGGGTTGTGACTCTGTGATTGGCCCTTGCAATTTGTGTACAATTCTGATTGGTTAAGCAGGAAGGTGAATGCCTCCACCAGCTGATTCTATTAGGAAGAGATTATTGATTAAATTAGGTCTTCCTGAAAGAATTCACGCTGAGCTGTATTTAATTCAGGAGAAACTAGAGTAGAGTAGAGTAGAATAGAATAGAATAGAATAGAATAGAATAGAATAGAATAGAATGCCTTTTTTGTCATTACACAAGTGTAGTACCTGTGCAACAATATTGCAGCAACCACTTTACAGTGTCGACACAAAATATAAAAATATAAAATGTAAGTAGTGCAGAGGAAGAAGAAAAAAAAAAGAGAGGGGGGAACGTGGCGCACAGTTCCTGAAAGCAACTATATACGACGTATATAAAATAGTAAGAAAGATTAAGGGTTTGTATACACATTATGCAATAATATATTTATTGGTGTATCAAAAGTCCTGAGTATTAAATATTGCACAGTAATGAGATTAAGTGATTAAATATTAAATATTGCACTGTGAAAAAATGAAATGGTTAAGTATTAAATAATAAATGAATAACTTGTTGTATATGTATACAACAAGCTATTTAATATACTGTTGTACATATGCGACAGTTATACACAGCAAAAAAGTACATGTATTAGGATAACAGCTGAATTGATTTAGGAGTGCACTTATTAAAAGTTAGGTCTTCCTCCAACTAAAACATAGACGATCTCATCTAACATATTTCCCAAAATATCAAGCTATTCCTTTAATGGGAAGAGTATTCAACTGAACTGTTTATGAATCCCATGGTAGGACACATAATGTTCTGTTCTTTTTCTTTACAGATTTGGACATATTTTATGACCTTTGGACAGTCAGGCTAGCTGTTTCCATCTGCTTCCAGTTATATGCTAAGCAAACTGGCTGCAGCTTCATATTTAACATACAGATACACAGCAATAGACAGGAGAACAGTCTAAAGGCCGAGTGAATTTCAATAAACAACCAAGTAATGTTTATATGTCCGGGAATTGGTAAGCAAGAAAATGTAATTTGGCCCAGGTGAATTCCTATCCGCTTGGCTTATGACATTTGGAAGGCATTTGGGCTCCAGCGTGGGAAACCCATTTTGAAATCTGATTTCTTTAGCAAATACGGAAACCATAAAATACGTTTTTGGTGCCTCTAGTTGCTGGCAGATTATATTTCTTACTTTCAAATCTCAGCTCATGTTATTCTACCACTTTTCTGTCTCCTGACATTCCTGTCACTCTGACTCACACTGAGGAAGGAAAATGAACACAGGGCACCTGCACTGTATCTAACTGAGTAAATTTATGGTATAATATTATCCTGACAGTGATGTTGCCAGTGTGCCACTACAGTTATTTTCTTCGTGATGTGCTCTTCAGATCAAGTCTGCATCAATCTAGTCTTCTGTCCACAGCGAGCAGCTCAGATTATCTGACATCTTAAACAGACCAGCTTCAAATCATCAGCGCTAGAAAGGGAGTTATAGTAGGAGGAATATATAGAGGAGGAAAATATGTTACAGCTTTAACCTAATAAAAACAAACGAAAGTAGAAAGAAATGGCTGTCCGTTTGACGTTAATAAATGACAGTGTACATCAATTTTGCAAACCTCTGCAGCTGGCTCTAATTTCTTAGCTCTTATTTAATACTTACATACTCTTTGAGGGGTGGCTTTAGCATATCGGTCACCTATAGAGTACAAATGGGAGAGGAAGACATACTGCACTAAAAACCTGCTTTCTCCTGGGAGAATCCACTAGGTTCCACAGGACAGGACAGGGAGAGACAGGAGGAAGAAAGCACATCACCAATTCATTCAACATGCTGGCTCAAGTAATGCAGCAGGATTAACAGTTACCATAGTAATTGTGTTGGGAGAGATGGCTGTGGGCTCTTATGCTTTTGCAAAATGAGTGGGACAAGTGTGGGACAAGAAGGACATCTAGTGGTGTTCCTGTAACTAGCAGGATACTATAATCACCCTGGACTAGTAGATATTCCAACATGGATTCAGTGTTTCAGCCTGGCCTATCAATATCTATTATATTACATCCAATGATTAGCTGTACTCCCACCTTGCATCATCCCTCTCATAGTTAAGGATAAATGCTGCAGTTGCAAAGAGATCTTGGAAAGGTTATTGATTGAAATGAATGTCATCTGGATTTAATAATATGCAGGCTTTAAGGTGTTTAAATGTAGAGCTAATGTTCCCTAGTTCCTTTATATTATTATTAATCTAAGAATTTATGTAACCACCTAAATAAAGTTTGTACCTAGATGTGCTGTCAATAGGCTGATGGTGTTTCACTCTTATTAAATTGCACACATCCTTATCTGTCACTTTTAAATGTATAAAAACAATCTCAAAGTACCAAGGTTGTAGCTCACTAAAGTCAAAAGAAATTCTTTGTACTTCAGTTCTCCAGACATTAGTCCACGATGAGACGTGCCAACCGTCGACATATCTAATCCACTCAGCACCCTTGGGCTCAACCGGCTGACTCTTTCCCAGAGAGCAAAGCTGAATAAGTTTCACCAACACTCAAGGAAAAACTTGTTGGGCCTTGAAGTTAGCTTAAGCACCCGGCACAGAGACATGAAAGAGAGGATGAACATGATCTGTAAGTAGGGGGGGATTTGATCAAAGTGGGAACTCTGAATACAAGTACATTTCAATTGAAGAACTGTGAGATGTGGAAAAGTCAATTGTTCAATTGTTGTTTCTCCTTCAGCAAGATAAACCCACAGCAGCTCCAGTGGAGTTGGCCAGGGACCAGTTTCTCTAAGTATTTTAAGTAGTAATGTGAATAACTAACCTCATCTTCCTTTACCACACTGGACAAAGATGACACACTCAAAATGGCAGTTGGACACATTTATTTTATATAAAAATCTGGGTATTTTGCATGTTTCATAGCTTTCTACAAAATGCAAGTAGTTAACATTACTTGCAACAATGTAGTTAGTTTCTGTATGGTATGGCAAGAAATGTGCGGAGACTTGAAACTGACTTGACGCAGGTAATTCAATACAGTGAAGACTTTATTAATTTATTAACCTGTAATATGCTTCCTTATGTATTTGTCTTCTAATACAGTGGCAAGCAGGGACCATTAGCAAAACCCGCCTCAGTAGTGCATTCAGGGAAACTGAGGTCCTTGACAGTCCATCTTAATAAATGTATTATTATGGAACCATAACTGACTTCTCTTCACTGTGATTATTCAGCTATTGTATCCCAAACTAGTTTCAAGGCTCAACAAGCAGTTCTATAATGGTCAGCAGCAATGTAAACAATATTATCTGTAGTTAATGGGCAATATACACAACAGCAAACGACCCTTTAAAGATGGTCCTTGACAATTCTGAGCCCAACAGTCCTAAACTTGGGAGTGTTGAAATGACTTGGGAACACCAAACTGTGACATGTTTCTATAAATTTGCATTGTGTAAAAGTACTTTACCATTAAGTCTGATTATCTATTAGCCAAAAGGCTAAATTCTTGAATATTGATTTAAAAACAAAATATGTAGCAATAAATTGTTATCTGAATATTTCTGTATTTCCCTACAGACTGACAAATCTCTCAAGTTACATAATGATGCAGCTTTATAGTGAATAAGTAAAGACAGAAACTGCTACAGGGCCCGGAATTCATTTGAAAGTATAAAAAAGGTATTTTTTAGCTTTAAGCTTACATTATTCTTACTTTACACAAATATAGTACACATTTCCCAGTAAGACACTTTTTCCCTCATTTGGTGACCCACATTGGTAACTTGCAAAAACCTTTCCCTACACTCACAGTCACTTTCTTATAATGCACCAAATACTCACTACTGAATATATTACAAAATAACATGTGCTTATTACTGACTGACCATCCATTACTGCACAATAAAAGACAATTTCATTCAGAAAGATGCGGTTGGATGTTTTGTTTCTCATAGTCCAAGTTGCTTTCTACTTGAGAGATTTCAATCCAGGTTTCTATGGCATCATCTTTTCTCACAATTGCGTACACCAAATTAATTTTGCAGCTCTGTATGTTGTGAGAATTTTCAGACTGCTTGATTCTTTTTTGGTCTTCCTCTACGTTTCCCTGAGCTCTGACTGCTATATCTCTTTTTTTTGGTTTCTTCTTCTGGGTCAAAATCACTGTCACTGTCATTTGTGGCTCTTCCTCTTGACCTCCCTGTGCTCTTCCTCACTGTCTCCTTCTCTTCCTTCTCCTTTTCTGCTGAGTCAGAGGACATGTGACCGTCGGATTGCTCTACCTCACTTTCCTCCTCGCTGGAACCGATTTTATCCAATTTCTGCGCCTTTGATTTTGCAGTGTTTAAACACCGACCTGCTTTCCCCCCTGACCGAACCAAGCTGCCTTCTGCATTCCTCTTAGGCCTTCCTACAGGTCTACCTGTGCTTCTCCTGCTTTTTTTTCCCATTCTCTCCTTCTGCACCTCCTCTTCTGTATCTGGTTTATCTTTCACATTGTCAAACTCAGAGTCTGTGTCTTTCCTATTCCCACTGTCCTCATCAACACCATCACCTGTGTCGCTCGCCCTTTCATCTATTTTCCGCTGCTTACGTTCACGTCCAGAATTGGATGAGTGGTAACGCTGGACATGACTCTTCAAGCTCACGTTGTGATTGAAGCTTTTGTCACAATGCTGACACTTAAAAGGCCTCTCCCCTGTGTGCACGCGCATGTGAGATTTCAGGTGGCTCCCTTGGTTGAAGCCACGTTGGCACACTGAACACATGTACGGTTTCAATCCTGTGTGCACAACAGAGTGTCTCCGAAGATGATGTACATCCTTAAACGTAATATCACAAACTCCACATTTGTACTCCTTTGGGGTTCTGTGATCTGCCAGGTGAATTCTGCGTTTTTTATTGGTGGTAAAGGTCTCTGGACAGTCTGGACATTTATAGGGATCTTTCCTGTCTTTATGGATCTGCTCGTGTTTAAGTTTGTCCAGTCTTGTTTTGAAGGGAGCGTGGCAGAATTTACAGGGATGGTCGTAGGTTTCATCGTGAATTCTACTGTGATTTTTTAGCGATGTCTTTGTAACGCATCGTTTGCCACACACATTGCAGGAATAGGGCTTTATTTTGTGCTCACACGTGTGAGGCTTCAGAATAGTGAAAAAACATCCACAGTCCGTGCAGAGCTCATGAATTTGGAGGCCACCCGGAGAATCTTCCTCCAGTTCGCTTTCATCTTCGGTTTCGTCTTCGGTTTCATCTTCAGCTTCCTCTTCCTCTTCAGAGTTCTTTGTGAGCTCTTCAGCCAGCAAAATATCCTCAGTTGGATTCCATTCCCCATCTGAGCTCAACCCACCACCATCACCTTCTTCTCCTGCATCTGACTGATCACTTTCTTCATCACTAAGGGTAACAATCTCAGAGAAAACTGTTGGCACTTCCTGTGAAAAAACACAATGACAAGAATGACTACCTAGCATGGGTAAAACCTTTCAGAGTGTATACAGCACAGAATAGTATAGCCAAATTACCAGAAAGGGGGGCATTATGATTCTAATTGAACTCAATTCTATATGATTTGTGAAAAGTCCAGTTATAATGCACTGCCAGTTTAGGAAAATGCTCTGCAGATACTACAGAAAGGAGAGCTGATGCATTTATTTCTCATTACTCCTTCGAACTCCAACAGTAGACAGCCAGTGTGAGCGCAGCAGCAGCTGATCTGTCTGAATGTGGTGGCGGCTACGGTAGCAACTACTCTTTATTGCGCCCTGTTAACATAAGCCTAAACACGCATATGCTTAGCCAGCACGATCATGCCGACTTGCCGCACACAAACAACCTCTGTATTTTAGTTAGTGTTACACCCATTATAAACCAGTAATACTCATCCAACATCCTAACAACCAAAGCACCAATGGCCAAAGCCATGTCATCCCATGGCTATACTCACAATCACAGGGACAGTCTGTTTCTATCAGCCAGGTAAAGCAAAACGTATTGTGAAGTAAGGGAAAAGAGTTTCATGCAAGGATTTCCCAGCAGGTGGCGAAAAACAAATCTCCTGGTCCATTATAACACCTATAAAGAGAGACTTTGCATTTATAATGTGGAACTGAGGAATGCAAGGCGGTCCTTCTTCTCTGATATTATCTCTAGAAAGAATAATAATTCACGTGCTTTGTTTGCTACTGTCGATAGGTTAACAAACCCTCCAGTACCAGTAGCATCTGAACTTTTATCTACCAAGGCCTGCAATGACTTTGCCTCCTTCTTCAAAGACAAAATTCAGAAGATTAGACAAACAGTCAGTGCCTCCATATCAAGTACAGGATATGTGTTGTCACAGTGTTGAAGCAGAACTAGTTCCAATATGACAGAGTTTCATACGATCAACCATAAAAACCTGGAGGACATTATACAACATCTGAAAACCTCCTCCTGTTGCCTTGATATTCTACCAACGGGTGTTTTCAAAAATGTCTCGTATTGTTTGGATTCTGATCTTCTACAGATCGTGAACACGTCTCTTCTTTCAGGTATCTTTCCACAGGCCCTGAAAACTGCAGTAATCAAGCCACTCTTAAAAAAGAACAATCTAGACACATCACTAATGAGCAACTATAGGCCAATATCAAACCTTCCGTTTTTAAGTAAAACCATTGAAAAAGCGGTTTTTCAACAACTCAACCATTTTTTGTCACTAAACAACAGTTTTGATACCTTTCAGTCGGGTTTCCGACCACACCACAGAGACGGCTCTCGTTAAGGTCTTTAATGACATCCACCTTAACACATATAATGGCAAAATTTCAGTCTTAGTATTACTTGATCTCAGTGCTGCATTTGACACGGTTGACCACGACATATTACTAGACCGATTGGAAAACTGCATTGGCCTTTCTGGCTCAGTACTAAACTGGTTTGAATCCTACTTACAGAATAGGGATTACTTTGTGTCAATAGGTAATTATACATCTGAGCGTACAAATATGACGTGCGGAGTTCCCCAAGGCTCCATTCTGGGGCCTCTTCTGTTTAACATCTACATGCTTCCACTGGCTCAGATTATGGAAAACAACAAAATAAGGTACCATAGTTATGCGGACGACACAAATTTACATAACCTTATCGCCAGGGAACTATAGTCCAATACAAAAACTGACTAAGTGCATCGAACAAATTAACGGCTGGATGTGCCAGAACTTTCTGAAATTAAATGAGGGAAAAACTGAGGTGGTTGTTTTTGGAGCAAAAGAGGAACGATTAAAAGTCTGCACTCAGCTTCAAACAACAATGTTAAAAAAACAGACAAAGCCAGAAATCTTGGTGTAATCATGGACTCTGACCTGAATTTGAACAGCCACATTAAGACAATTACAAAGTCAGCCTATTATCACCTTAAGAATATATCAAGGGTTAAAGGACTTATGTGTCAACAGGATTTGGAAAAACTTGTCCATGCTTTCATCATCATCAGTAGACTTGACTACTGTAACGGGGTCTTTATAGGTCTTCCTAAAAAAATCAAATCAGACAGCTGCAGCTGATTCAGAACGCTGCTGCTCGAGTCCTCACTAAGACCAAGAGACTGGATCACATCACTCCAGTTCTGAAGTCTTTACACTGGCTTCCTGTGTCTCAAAGAATTGATTTCAAAGTACTTTTGCTAGTTTATAAATCACTAAACGGTTTAGGGCCAAAATACATTTCTGATCTGCTAGTACACTATGACCCCCCCAGACCTCTAAGAATCATCTGGGACAGGTCTACTTTCTGTTCCTAGAGTCAGTACTAAACAGGGGGAAGCAGCTTTCAGTTTCTATGCTCCTCATATCTGGAACAAACTCCCAGAAACCTGCAGATCTGCTGCTACTCTCAGTTCTTTTAAATCAATGCTGAAGACCTTTCTTTTTGATGTTGCCTTTTTTAAATGATGTTAATTTCTTTAATGTTTAATTTCTCATGCTGCACTGTAACTTTTATTCCTGTGTTTTATCTGTTTTTATTTTTAAACTTTTTTCTGTGTTTTATCTGTTTTTATTTTTATCTAACTGTTTTTATTTATTTAACTGTTTTTGTGTAAAGCACTTTGAATTGCCTTGTTGCTGAAATGTGCTATACAAATAAAGCTGCCTTGCCTAGCAGCATCCTCCAGGGGCTCTGAAGTACTATGTTCTGAGGTCATTAAACCAGAGTCAGAGTATGTTGTAGTACGACTGATACGACTGCTAATAATGGGCAATGTAGATATTGCATTAAAGATTAGCCCCCCACTCAGATCAGAAGGTTTTCTGTCTATAATGGAGCAGTATGGAAATTTGTAAGTGACCTCAGTAGTGTATATATAAACTAATAACACTGTCAAAACATTGGTCAGTGTAGATTGTGTATGATTTTATTTCAAACCCTTTCTAGGATGCACAATTCTATTTAAAAGGAGACTTACAATAACTCTTTAGATAGCAGTGTGTTTAGATATGTTGTAGGATGTCGGACTATTCAAGTCCTACCTGTTGCGTCTCTGGAGTTAGGTCTACTTACTTCTGTCAGCTGTTGATCTTCAGCTGTTGGGACACTGGCATTGACTTGGCTTTTCCATTGGTTTCTGTAGTCACACTGAAGGCACTGTTGGTTCAAGATGATGAGCACCCCATGGGTGACCTTCTCCGTCTGAAGCTTACATCCACATGATGGGCATTTGCGGCGGAACAACTGGAAGAGGCAGCTTTCATTCACAATACACTTTCCTTCTGTCAGAAGCGCAGCTCTAGAGAAAACCAATTCAAATTAAGATTTAAAAAGCCAACCTAATGTAAAGTGTAAAGAAAACTTTTGAAACAGTATAACTCACTTTTCCTTGTTTAAATCACAAGAGGTGACAGCGTTTGAAGCATCTGGTGAATATGACACCGGGCTTGCATGCAAACCTACAAAATAAAGTTCCGTTTTCACATATAAAAAGGAATTTAGTAGTAAATACCCTCTTTATCTATAAAAACTACGCTCATATATACATATATAGCACCTTTAAAATGTGTACAATTGCTTACCAGTTACAGTATATTTTGCTTCTTCCGAGTAAGAAGTTGGAGAATTACAGGGTTTAATGTCCTCATGAAAAGCTGCTTCTGAGATTTGAAAAGGCTCCTACACAAATGACAAGAGTAAAAGCTTGTAGTTAAAGGAGAATTCCGGTCAATTTCAACAAGTAGCTCTGTTGTTTGGAAATTTGTAGTGCTGTCAGTAGCAAGAAAAACAAAAACAATCGGTGCTGCCTACACCGTGTTATCCCCCTGCTAGAGTTAGCACCCAATAGGCTTAAGCAGGGCAAGTTTTAAATGTGTTTTTAGCCTCTAACCATGTTCAAAATGTTATTACAAGTGCCTACCCATGTGCAGTGATTCCTTCCGAGTGAACACAGCGAATCCGACTGCTGTGGATGTGACAAAAGGCATAAACGTTGTGTTAATCTATACCTTTGTTTATTGCCTGTTTTCAGGTTCACACTAGTCGATTGTCAAACTCCTACAATCCAATATTCCAAAAGTATTATTAATTTATTTTTATTAAATTATTATTTAATTATTAAATTTTTTCCACAAAAAAAACGATTTGCAAATGTTGTGACGTTAGTAATGACTATGTAAAAACAAGCAGTAACCTGACACCACAGTGGAGCCAGCAGAGCGGCTGGCTGCAGCAGTTGCTTAGTTACCTATGTGCATGCTCAATAGCTCTTGAACTCTTTTAGCTCTCCGGCGCCACTGTGGTGTCAGGTTACAGCTGGTTTCTACAAAGTCCTTACTAAAGCCATAACAATGGCAAATTGTTTTTTGTGGAAAAAATACATTTTGGAATATTGGATTGTAGGAGTTTGACAACTGACTAGTGTGAATCAGAAAACAGGAAATAAACAGAGGTATGGACTAACACAACTTGTATGCCTTTCTGTCACATCTACAGCAGTCAGATTCGCTGTGTTCACTCGGAAGGAATCGCTACACATGAGTAGGTACTTGGAATGACATTTTGATCATGGTTAGAGGCTAAAAACACGTCTAAAACTTGCCCTGTTTGAGCCTGTTGGGTGCCAACTCTAGCAGGGGGATAACACGGTGTAGGCAGCACCGATTGGTTTAGTTTTTCTTGCTACTGATAGCACTCCAAATGTACAAACAACAGAGCTACGTGATGAAATCGACCAGAATTCTCCTTTAAACAAAAGCTAGATACAATTAGGGTTTTAAAATTCCGGGAATTTTCAAAGGTATAAACTTTCAATGGGAATTAACTGGAATATATGGGAATTATTGTGAATAAACGAGAATAAATTGGATATTTTTTAATATTGCTTGTTATAATACCGTTAGTCTAGAACGGGGAACTTAAATGTGGATAGGGAAAAAAAACATCTTGCTGCATAATGGTTAAAACAACCTGATTTTATGCAGCTTCAGTTCAGCACTACAATTGGGGCTCACCTGATCCAGCTCCGGTTCGTCTGGCTCGGACTTGACACACAGTGATGGGACAGCACTGGGCTTTAGAAGGATCTTGCCAGTCCCTGGAGCCAGGTCGTCAAAGCAGTCATTAGTAAAGTGTTCATTACAAATAGTGATATCAGTCCAGGACGATTCTTTAAGTCGTTGCCCGTTGACTTCGAAAAGGAACTGAACCCACTCCAGTCTCCTCTCCGGGTCCTCCGGTAACTTGAACCGTGGGGCACTGCGACGCCCCGAATCACATCCGACGACGGAGCACATCCTGGATTTAAGTTATGTCCCTTTAGTTTTAAAAGCGGCCGGACAGTTATAATGTTTACGGGGACTGGAACACAGGCCTCGGTGTGGACTCTGCTATCATGGCGTGGCCCCTAACAGCTAACCAACAGCTAACCGCTAGCCACCTCTGCTTGGCGCTTTGGCGTGATGGGCGGGATTTACTAGCGGGGTTCGCGTGGTTTGATATCAGGCGTATTCCGACTCGTTGTGCATAAGTAGTTACCCTCTAAGAGAGAACCTTACCGTTTTGTTCAATTGCTTACACACTAAAATTTAACCTTTCCCACAATTGTCAAAACCTCAAGGAGCAAAACACACTTGTATGCCTGGCACAAAAATGTATCTTGATGCCACTTCCTTGCATACCAATCAGGTTTAAGCACTATATAAAATGCAGCAGGTAAATTCACCTGCCTTCAACCAAAATGGAAGGAGTCGGAAGAAGGAGGTGGAGGAGGTAGAGCCCGAGGTAGAGGAAGAGAGAGGAAGACATGAAGCCAGAGAATGTGCTCAAAGAAGAAGACCAAATTTATCAAATGAAATTTGTGCGACACTAGTGCACCATGTTGTGGACCATGGAGTGACAGTGGCATCTGTCATGAGGACATTTTGACAATGTACTGGATAGAGTATTTGATATTTGCCTGTAGTGTTATGCACACTACTGTAGTAGCATGAAAACTGGGACAGGTTTTGTTGCTGATTCTCCATGTTGACAGACTGATATGGGTGTATGGAGATAAATAAATTACATTTTTCTCAGTCTGCAGCATTGGTCTTTTGTGTTTGATGAACTTATTGTATAAGTAGTTCATTTAGCGCGCATGCATTCAGTGATGATGGATTAACATTACTGTGCTTCGCTTTTACCTAAGGAAATAAAATATAAGTGCATTGTTTGTTTTGGTAGTTTTATCAGAGGTTTTGCTAAATAACACATTACTCTGTCAAAATACATGCTTTACTTCTTATGTGGGTGCAATTGAACCTTGTAGGCCTATTATTAATGTCTACCAAAAAGGCAAGTTTGACAATGAAAAAATGTAGCACAGTCAATTACATGGTCACCCCAATATTGTTTGAAAGTTAGATTCATATGCTGTAATTCAGCCTTTTGTGATTGACAGTTGCTACTGTAAACCAAGATCACTGTAATCAGTATATCGCATTGCTCGCCCCAATTACATCTACTTAACTCAAACCTACCTTAAACTGAATGCAGCACTGTAAGCAAAATGTTTTCTGTAACCTAATCCACATTTCCATTGCTGACAGCCATTTGGATATTGTTGAAAATGATTCTCAATTCCCCCTCCTTTAAGGGTAAATATTCTTAATCATCATCGTAATTGATAGGTTGGTATAATAATAATGAATTGCATGTATATGGCGGTTATCATAAAGCGATTAGGGAACATGTCCTACCAGAAGACATGCGTTGTACTAAAAAAAGTATATCAACTGTTCTAAAATGTCTCTGTCCTACCATCAAGTATTTTATTTAGTTTTGTCCACAAAAAAAAAAAAAAAAACTTTCTCAAAATTGGATACTTGAAGTTGTTTAAACTTATTTCGGGCACCAATTGAGGTCCCTCAAATAACCTTTTTTTTTTTTAAATTCTTCTAGGACATCTCTCTGAAGAACTAAGCTTGGTTCCAGTTTACACACATTTCTTTCAGTGTATTTTCACAGGAAGAGTTATAGTGCTATAACATACTTTCAGATTGCAAAATAACAGTATTATGGAATTCTTGAATATATTTACAACATAAAAAAAATTAACACAAAGGAAAACAGGCACTTTAAAACCAGCCCAGTTTAATCTAATTTCACCGAGGTTGATTCCATGGTTAACACCTGTGAACAGGATTCAAATTCACATCAGCCCCTTTCCCACAGAATCAAGCAGGCCTGTGTGATTTTACATAGCATGTCGGCATTATTCCAAATTTGCGTTTCCTAGGATGGCGAAGGAATGACCCGCCCTACATTGCGTCTGATTGGCTAGTAGTAATTGCCTTAACGTTTGGATTGGTACGGTTTAGACATGAGTGAGATTGGTTAGGGTAAAGGCCGTTTTATGCTTCTGCGGAGGCTCCACGCAAAGCTTTTGCCGTAGCCTGGCGTTTATACTTGGTGTGTGTGAGTCAAGCCGGCGTGTGTGTGTGTGTGTGTGTGTGTGGGGGGGCAGTCTGTGGTAGAGGGAGAATTGATAGTATGGCGGTGACTAGCTTTAAAGGGAGTACTGACTCTAGAGTCATAGTGAGAAAAAACAAAGTGTCTCCACTGTGCTTTCTGACCAAGACGAGACATCTTCAGCAGAAAAAGTTAACCTTCTCCTGGATTTCATGTTGATTTCAAGACACAGAGGGGTCTGCGGGGGTGCACCGTCCATTCAACACAGAAGCATAAATCAGCCTTTAGAACACCAGGGAAAGCCAATCTGAGTTCATGACGTTGCCATCCTAGAAGAAATATTGCTTCCGTCAGCAATAGAGGTATGGGTCTAGTGTGTGTTAATCAGCCACGTAAACAGTCCCTGTACTGCATGGAACTTAGTCCCGCCATGCTGGCTGTCCCTTCCACACAGAACTTGGCTCAGCTCTGTGACTACCTCCACAGCCGGCTTAAAGGCGCAATAACCCCCCCATATGTCTTAATAACTTTCACACAGATGGTGGGGGGGGCCTTAAGGCGCATCAGTCCCAAGTAACAACAGCATAAGTAACAGCAACTTTAAAAAGACCCCAGCCCAATTGTGCATGTGCAGTTTCTCATCTTAGATTGCTCAAATACATCATGAAAAACAGTCAATTTCTGTATGACACTCTAAATTTTAAAGTGCCCATATTATGAAAAAAATATCTGGGATTTGGGGTGTTATTTTGTGTCTCTGGTGCTTCCACACACATTCAAACTTAAAAAAACAGAAAAAAACCCATCCATGCTGTTTTGAGTGAAATACGGGCCTCTGAATGTCCTCTGCCTTCAGTCTCCGGGTGAGCTGTTCAAAATCTCCACGGCTTTCTACGTCACTAGCCAAGACGAGTTGGCTAAACACTGGTACAACACACACTAGTTCACCATAATATCCAAAAGAACTCCTTACATGTCCCTGTTCTGCAGGTATTCCACAAGTGTCCCTGGTTTAGAAGAAGTCTCCCAGCTAATCCTGCCTTGTACTGACCAAAGTTGGAGAAAGCGTTATCTAGCTGATGTGATCTTAGCGAGCTACTGCGCATGTGCGACTCCCAACAAAGTGAGATGTCCGACTCTGTAGCTAAAACAGAGACCCAAACATTTGGGATGAAAACAGGATCTGCAGCAATGTGAAGTACAACAAAAGTGTTGTTTTTTGATAGTTAAACCATGTAAACTTATTCTGGTACAACCTCAAAATACAATCATGAACCTTAAAGTGAGCATAATATGGGCGCTTTAATAAATGTTTAACTATATAACCTTTTTTCAAATGTTTTTACATGTCTTTCACTACTTTATTCTTTCTTGGGTTTCCCCTTCCCTTCCCTGAGCTTTTACCACTAGTCTGGCAACTGTACCTCTTTTTCTTTCTTTCTTGTGGTTCAAAATCAGAATCGCCGTCAGAATGTTTTGCCTTTCCTCTTGATTTGCTTGCTCTCATTGTCACTTTCTCACTACTCTCCTCTTCCTCCTCTGTTGAGTCAAAGGACATGTCGCTTTCGGTCGGCTCATCCTCACTTTCTTCATCACTGCAGTGCGTTCTCTTTAACTTCCGCACCTTAACTTTGGGAGTCTTAGTGTTTGAAGGCTGGCCTTGCATTTCCCCAGCTTGACCCAAGTTGCCTGCTACATTTCTCTTGGGCCTTCCTATGGGTCTACCTGAGCTCCTTCTTTTACGTTTTGACATAAATTTGCTCTGCTTCTGCAACTGCACTTCTTCATCATGTTCAAAGTCTGTGCCTCTCATGTTCACATTCTCCTGAGCGTGACCACTGTCGCTTACAGTTTGGTTTATTTTACCTGTCTTCTGTTCACGTCCAGAATTGGATGAGTGGTAACGCTGGACATGACTCTTCAAGCTCACGTTGTGATTGAAGCTTTTGTCACAATGCTGACACTTAAAAGGCCTCTCCCCTGTGTGCAGACGCATGTGGGATTTCAGGTGGCTTGGCTGGTTGAAGCCACGTTGGCACACTGAACATTTAAACGGCTTCTCTCCTGTGTGCACCGCTAAGTGTCTCTGGAGAATATAGGGTCGGGTAAATTCAATCCCACAGATGTGACATTTTAACTGTGGGGGGCCTCCGTGATCCTCCCGGTGGATTCTGCGTTGCTTATTGGTGGCAAATGTCTCTGAACAGTCGGGACATTTGTAGGGCTTTTCTTCACTAAGGTGGATCTGTTGGTGAGTGATTTTGTCCACCTTTGTTTTGAATGTAACATGGCAGTATTTGCATGGAAGTTCATAGTTTGCATCGTGGATTTTGCTGTGAAGATTTAGCGCGGTGTCACTAATGAATCGTCTTCCACAAACATTGCAAGCGTAGGGTTTAATTTTGTGCTCACATGTGTGAGGCTTCTGTTTATTAAAAAACTTCCCACACTCTGTGCAGAGCTGACTGTATTTGGAGGCAAATGGAAGATCATCTTCTTCCTCTGTCTCTCCGGTATCATCCTCTGATTCATCATGAAGCTCGTTAGCCAGAAGAAGCTCCTCCGCTGGATTCCAATCCTCGTCTGAATTCCTGTCACTTTCATCATCTGATTCCTCCGTTTCACCCGTGTAATCCCTCTTCTCATCAGAAAAGGTTTGGCTGTTGTCATCTGTTGACACTGTCTGTAAAAGATATGACAAGAATGGGTAAGGATATAAAATGTAACCTTTTCAAACTTTGTACAGGATAAATATTAAAAACAAAGAGGTGATTTATCAATTAACTATTTAGTCTATGAATGGTCAAACCATATTATAAAAAGCCAACCCAACTGCCCTGAGTCAAAAGCAATGTCTTGTTTTATGTGACAAAGAGTCCAAAACCCAAAGACATCAAGTTTACAATGTTATGACAAAGAAAAGAAACAAAGCCTCCAATTTGAGAAGCTAATAGCTATATATAATAGCTATATATATTGGGGTCACTTAGAAATTTCCACTGCACTCCATTGTAGACAGAATACAAGCAGAGATCAGTTGCATTGTTTTTTTAAGCAGGGCAGCAGTTTTCAGATTCCGTTATGTGCTTAAATAATTGCAAAAAGGGTTCTCCAATGTTTTTCTAGTTAGTTTTTTAAAATAATATCAGATTAGTAGACAGAATGTGCCTTTGGAACATTGGTAGAATGGTTGCTAATAATAGGCAATGTAGATATTGCATTAAAGATTAGCCCCCACTCAGATCAGCAGGTTTTCTGACTATAATGGAGCGGTATGGAAATTTGTAAGAGACCTCAGTAGTGTATATATATAAACTAATAACACTGTCAAAACATTGGTCAGTGTAGATTGTGTATGGTTTTTTTCAAACCCTTTCTAGCATGCACAATTCTATTTAAAAGGAGACTTACAATAAATCTTTAGATAGCAGTGTGTTTAGATATGTTGTAGGATGTTGGACTATTCAAGTCCTACCTGTTGGGTCTCTGGAGTTAGGTCTACTTCTACTACTTCTGTCAGCTGGTGAGCTTCAGCTGTTGGGACACTGGCATTGACTTGGCTTTTCCATTGGTTTCTGTAGTCACACTGAAGGCACTGTTGGTTCAAGATGATGAGCACCCCATGGGTGACCTTCTCCATCCTTACTTTAGAACCACACGACGGGCACTTGTGGCTGAACAACTTGAGGAGACGTTTTTCATTCACAACGTACTTCCCTTTCGTATGCAGAAGTGCAGCTCTAAAAAAAATGTGATTAAACCAAACCTTGTGAGATACACGAGGTGTAATCAAAGTACAACTGTTAAAAAGAGTCAGTGTCTAGAATTTAGGGGGGGCAGAAATGGATTATAATGTTCATAACTAGGTTTTCATTTGTGTATAATCACCAACTTTAATGTTTTTACTCTTTTTTGTTATTTAAGATTAAATAAAATTCCAGTGTCACTTCTGATGACACATTTGTTCATTTGAATAAAGGAATGTGTTTCAGTCATTTTTCAGAAGCTTTTCTGTTTTTTTTTCCTATTCTGTTATGTCAAAATCGTGTTGTGAACTTTTAAATTGTGAATCGTTACATCCCTAATAATTACCTGAAACAAAGAATCCTGGTGTTTTTGTTTGGAATGAGCCCTTTAACGTGCAACACCCGGACAAACCAAACTGTGTTTGCTCTAGAAAGGGCCTGTCACATGTTTACGTTACCTAAAGGCCGCTGTAGTGGTGGTAGACTAGAACGTAGTCACTGAAAGTCAACACTGGCGCACTGCGCAAGCAGTAACACTTGGCCTTCAACGCGATTCAACGGACGGTTATTGGAACTCTGCTACAACGCAGGGTTGTAGTAAATATGAGGCCAAATCCAGCAATAATCTACTTTATCATTCATTAACAAGATGTAGCCAGTTTTGTTCGCTCGGCAACTACATTTGAGCATCCACCCTCCCGCTGGGAAAGGAGGGGTGAGCAGAGGAGTAGTTGGTTGAAATCTGCTAGATGCCACTAAATCCTACACACTGCTCCTTTAGAAAAGATGAACTTACTTTTCCCTAATTATATCAATGTTCACAATTTGTTGTAGCATCTGACCATAATCAGACTCGAAAGAATCTGAAGCATCACTCGGCGCAGGGCTTTCTTGGGCAGCTGTAAATAAAATGTAATGGTCATTATTCACATGGAAAAAAAAAACAAAAACAAAATAAAAACATAACAATGTCAAGTTTCTTACCCGTTGAAGCTGATTCTGATTCTGATTCTTCGGAATAGGAATATGGACTGTCACATGTGCTCAGTTGATCACATTGCAAAACAACTTCTATGGTTCCTTCAGGCTCCTTCACAAAGTACCAAAAGTAAAAATGTTTTATGTTTCATTTACAGAAATGTTTGATTGATGATGATTAATGTGCATTGTCCTAATCAAATAAATCAATCTTACAGTACTACACAGCAGCCGGCAGCTCCTTCAGCAGCAGACTGCTGCACCCTCAATGCAAGAAGGAGCGCAACTGAAGGTCCTTCATTCCAGCAGCAGTCAGACTCTTTAATAATGTTGCACTGCTAGCTGTTTCTACACTATAACCCATCACTGACAATATTCTGCACTATGCATATTTATTTATTAATCTGTGTCACCTCCAACAGCGCATTATGTCATTTTTATTCATCCTTACCTTACTCATCTGTACATCTGTGTATATACACTGTCTGTGTATATTATTTATAGAACAACCCTCTTAACTGTGGAGATGACAGTGGACATTAGGAGCGGAGCCCCCCTTCACCATACTCAACAATGTCTGCTGTGGAATCCCTGCTATACCAACTGAGCTACCCTGGCCATATCCCTCAGGTTTCTGAGATCCACAATCTCTCAGGACTTGAATCAGGACGTCCAACATAGACACCATCAGGAAAAAGGCTCAGCACAGCATGAACTTCCAACTCAGGAAGACCAACCTGCCTCAGGAGCTGCTGATTCAGTTGTGTATAGCACCTCCATCACTGTTTGGTTTAGACTGACCACCAAACAGGACAGGAACAGCCTGCCAGTCAGGACTGCAGAGAAATCCATTGGTGCCAACCTACTCTTCATTCAGGACTTACACTTCTCTTGAGTCAGGAAACAGTCAGGAAGCACTACAGACCAATCTCACCCTGGACACAACCTGTTTCAACTTCTCCCCTCTGGTCGGTGCTATAGAACACTGTTGTCCAAAACAACCAGACACAAGAACAGTTTCTTCCCAGAGGCTGTCACAAAGATGAACAATTAACATCAGTCCATTGCATCAAACCCTTAAATTATATGTTTTAAAAGGGTTAAAACACATTGTTTCAACATGTAAATATTTGACAAACATACAATTTTTAAGTCGTATCCACCTACGTCAGATATAGCCTATAAGCTATCTGTTATATTAAAAGGTGCCCTGCCACATGTATTTCATTACTAAGTATTACCTTGTTTCAAGCCATTCTAGCGTGGTACAGAAAGCCTGCGGAAAGCTCGATTTGTGCCAGTTCTCATTAGTATTAAACAAGGTAAGCCAATGACAGCCCAGCTATCATGTTCCTTTACCAAACTGTGCGAGCTCATGAATAGTAATGAGCTCAGGCAACATGACATCAGCTGACCAGCTTTTGTAATTGGCCTGATTTCTCAGCTTACTTCTTTTCAGTGGCAAGAGCTGACAGAGGAGGTAGCAGTTCATCTTCACATTAACAACATAACAAACACATATGGACCTAAAATATTTCAACAACAAAAAAAGTAAAACCGGTTTTGTGAGGCAAGGCACCTTTAATCATTCTTTGGCCTATTTATTCCAGCACTATTTGCACTTCTTCACTGCAGCCTTACTGTTTACAATCCTCATAGAGCTGAGCTTGAGTTTGTTTACATGTGTGTGCTAGAGTCAGCTAGACAATATGATAATCAACTCCGTCCACTCAGTTTGCATATCAAAACAAATCCGAAACAAAACAAATAACGTTATGGTATCAACACCAGTAACGTCAGTCTGTAGCATTTGGTTGATGTGCTGTTAAGAATGAATGAGAAGATTGTGCATTTACCGGTATGTGTAATGTTAGGGCCACAGCTTTAAAATCTCAAAGTAGAAGCACTATAATTGTGGCTCACCTGATCCAGCTCCGGTTCGTCTGGCTCGGACTTGACACACAGTGATGGGACAGCACTGGGCTTTAGAAGGACCTTGCCAGTCCCTGGAGCCAGGTCGTCAAAGCAGTCATTAGTAAAGTGTTCATTACAAATGGTGATATCAGTCCAGGACGATTCTTTAAGTCGTTGCCCGTTGACTTCGAAAAGGAACTGAACCCACTCCAGTCTCCTCTCTGGGTCCTCCGGTAACTTGAACCGTGGGGCACTGCGACGCCCCGAATCACATCCGACGACGGAGCACATCCTGGATTTAAGTTATGTCCCTTTAGTTTTAAAAGCGGCCGGACATTTATAATGTTTACGGGGACTGGAACACAGGCCTCGGTGTGGACTCTGCTATCCCGACGTGGTCCCAAACAGCTAAAAGCTAGCTAACAGCTAGACAGTGGCGGGCACTTTGAGGGCCCAATGGGCGGGGTTTAATGGCGGGGTTTGCGTGGTTTGATATCAGGCGTATCCCGGCTCGTCGTGTAATGGTAGAGACCGTAGACTGTATATTAATATAACAGTCTGTGGTAGAGAGAGACCCTCTGACGGGAAGAGCGTGCCCCTGGCCGCGGGAGCGCGCATGCATTTAGTGAAGGTGGCACTTCAATTTTAGTAATTGAGAAATAGCAACACTGGATTGCGTAATTTATTAGTAGTTTTTTAACGCAGTTTTGCAAAGTAATACATAGCTCATCTATACAAATAAATGCTTGTATTTTTCTGGACGTGTTACTGAACTTCTTATTAGTCATTGCACTGAATTGAGAATGTCTACTGAAAAACCAACATCATATCCTTTTCCTCGTGAATCAAACTACATTTTTATAATGTACTAGTTGATCCTTTGCTGTCTGGAAGTTAGATCAATTTCAGACACGCTATTCAACCTTTTCTATGGAATGTGTTCATTCAAATATAGTTGAAATTGTAAAATCACTCTAATCAACCTATTTTTTCCATAAAAATATCACGATCACGATAAACACTTTTTCTGGTTATTTCATAAATAGTGTTGAACCCTTTTTTGTATAGGTTACCTTCATAATACTTGACAGAAAAAAACAGTACTGAGTGTTTTCTCATTTTATTAGGACGTTTAGTGCAACATTACAGCTATACACTTGAGTATGTTTGAATGCGTGCACACATCTTGATATAAAAACAAAACCACAAGCTTCAAATGATATTTCCTTAAAATATCTTACATCATATTTACTAAGAAATTTGAGTTATTAGGTGCTTGATGTTATAGTATTCACAACTTAGACAACATAATTGTATATCACAATATCCCAATATGAGTCCATTAAAAAACAATGAATTCTTATAATGAACTATGGCCCAACCATAACATATTCCTTACAAAAGATGACCTGTTAGATGTACACTGGAAGTAAATCGGTCCACTCAGCAGCACGTGTGACTAAGTTTTTAAGCAGGTTACAGATCAATCATCATATCAGTTTTATAGGTATTGGACATTTACAATGGGGAAAAAACACAGGCACTTGTTCATTATACTGTTATCCACTTTGATCCATAGTATACACACAAAGTAACATGATTCAAAAGTATTTTAAAACCAAAGCAGCAGCTTCTCTTAATGGTAAAAGGCTACAAAATCTGATTTACACCCTGGCCTAGGTGTACATAATTTGGCTGTCAAAACATGTAATTCCTAGGAAATCAGTCCAGTTCTGTATGAACATCCACTTTATTTGGCTCCTTTCTTTTCACAATTGTTTAAATGGGGGTTAAGGCTCAATGATGTGTCTATTATCAGGAATAAATGAAGTGATTGCCACATTATTTTTTAAGAATTTATATTTTCATACATTTTGCAATACAAATGTTTCCATGGTAACACTCATCTATACAGTACAATACATACAATCCTTCCCATCCCATTTATTAACCTTTTTGCTTTGGCTCAGCTGTGAGCCGAACAGTCAAGTTATGCTAGCAAGATTAAAAGTTGTTAACACAGTGTATGGTTGACAAGTGTACATCAGTGGTCCGTAAATATAATTTGACAGTATGTTTAACATCAACACAAGCCAGCCATGTCATGGCTGAATCTATATCAAGATTTAAGAGATTCATTTCACTCATTCATTTACAATGGTGTACAGACAGTTTGAGTAAAACTACTTGGGTGTCCGACCTACATCACCTTTTAATGAACAACCAGCAGCCAATCAGAATTGAGTATACAGCCAAACCCTGACATAGACATAATTAATTCCTTAGCTTTGTTCATTTTAACCCTAGTCTTTACGATTTTTCCTTGGTTTTCCCCTACCCTTCCCAGAGCTGTTACCACTGCTCTGGCTGCTGTACCTCTTTTTCTTTTTTTCTCCAGGATCAAAATTGGAGTCACAATCGGTAGATTTTACTCTTCCCCTCGATCTCGCTGTGTTCTTTTTCGCTTCTGCTGAATCTAAGGATGTGTCACGGTACCTCGGCTCAAACTGACTTTCTTCATCACCGCATTCTTGTAGATTTCCAGTCTTGGTGTTTGAACACTGGCCTTCTACAAAGTTGCGTGATTCATAGCTCTTAGGCCTTCCTATGGGCCTACCTGTGCTTTTCCTTTTTTTTTGGTCTATATATTCCCTCCTCCTCTTCCGTGTCGTCTTCTTCCTCTATATTGTCAAGTCCTGATTCGGCAACTCCATTAATTCCACTATCATGAACATCACCAGCGTCACTTGCCCTTTTGTTTCTCTTTTCTGGATTCTGTTCACGTCCAGAATTGGATGAGTGGTAACGCTGGACATGACTCTTCAAGCTCACGTTGTGATTGAAGCTTTTGTCACAATGCTGACACTTAAAAGGCCTCTCCCCTGTGTGCAGACGCATGTGGGATTTCAGGTGGCTTGGCTGGTTGAAGCCACGTTGGCACACTGAACACTTAAACGGCTTCTCTCCTGTGTGCACCGCTAAGTGTCTCTGGAGAGTAAGTGGCCAGAGGAATTCAATCCCACAGAAGTTACATTTCAACTGTGGGGGGCCTCTGTGATCCTCCAGGTGGATTCTGCGGTCCTTATTTTTGGCAAATGTCTCTGAACAGTCGGGACATTTATATGGTTTTCCTTCAATTAGGTGGATCTGCTCGTGACTGATCTTGTCCACCTTTGTTTTGAATGTAACGTAGCAGTATTTGCACCGATACTCATAGTTTTCACTGTGGATTCTGCTGTGAGTATTTAGCGTGAACTTGCTAACACATCTCTTACCACAAATATTGCAAGAATAGGGTTTAATTATGTGCTCACATGTGTGAGGCCTCTGTTTATTAAAAAACTTTCCACACTCTGTGCAGAGCTGACCGTGTTTGGGGACAAGTGGAGGATAACCATAATCTTCTTTCTCTTTAGTTTTGTCATCATGGTTATTTTTGAGCATTTTATCCAGCACCAAATTCTTCGGCTTCCAATCCTCGTCTGAATCCATGTCACCCTGATCACACGATTCCCCCGTTTCATCCATGGCATCACTTTTGTCATCAATAACAGCAACAATCTCAGGGACTTCTGTGATAATGCTGGGGTTGTCTGTTGACACTGCCTGTAATACAATGACAAGAATGGAAATAAATAATAAGAAATAGAAATGTTGAACCTGTGCAGCAGACTGTTTAAAACTTTACAACTAAAAAAGAAGGTGCAAGCAGATGACTAAACAGTCTTTAAAACCTCAAAAAATAGGATGTAGACAATACTTAACAGTGGTGTGTGTGTGTGTGTGTATGTGTTTTTTTCTTACAGGCATTTTCAAGGTTCTTAAGCTACAAACAGTGCATCTGGGTATGTTGTAGCATGTCTCGTTTTGTGTAACAAAGAATCCAAAAGCCAAAGACATTAAGTTTCTAATGTTATGACAAAGAAAAGAAGCAAAGCCTCCAATTTGAGAAGCTAATAGCTGACATGAACTGCATAAAATTGCAATAACACAATAAGAAAAAAATATTGGCCAGTGTAGATTGTGTCTGATTTTGTTTCAAAAACTTTCTGGCATGCACAATTCTATTTAAAAGGAGACTTACAGTAACTCTTTAGCTAGCAGTGTGTTTAGATATGTTGTAGGATGTTGGACTATTCAAGTCCTACCTGTTGGGTCTCTGGAGTTAGGTCTACTTCTACTACTTCTGTCAGCTGGTGAGCTTCAGCTGTTGGGACACTGGCATTGACTTGGCTTTTCCATTGGTTTCTGTAGTCACACTGAAGGCACTGTTGGTTCAAGATGATGAGCACCCCATGGGTGACCTTCTCCATCCTTACTTTAGAACCACACGATGGGCACTTGTGGCTGAACATCTTGAGGAGACGTTTTTCATTAATAACGTACTTCCCTTTCATCTGCAGAAGTGATGCTCTGAAAATCAAAGTAAATAGAATATTATATGTCCAACCCGATGCAAAACAAAGTAGTCAAATGAGTAAAATGTTAAGAAAACATACTTTTCTTTCATTAAATCAAAATTTGTATTTGTTGGCTGCATCTGGCGATATACGGATATAAAAAAACCATCTGAAGAATCAGTTGAGGATGAGACACCTCTTGGGACTGTGCTTCCTTCAGAAGCTGCAAAGAAAGTTTAAAGTGTCAGAAAATCCTTCACTTTACTTTAGTTGTAATAACACTTTTTTTTTTTTTTTTTTACCCGGTGAAGTCAGTCTTGACTCTTCAGGAAAGGAAGTTGGGCCATTGCATGTTTTGAGTTGATCACGCTGATAAGCAACTTCTGTGGTTTCCTCAGGCTCCTACACAAAGCAACAAGCAGTAAAAGCTTGTAGTTGTAACCAAAAGCGAACAATACATGAAAAAATGTGTTTGGTCGATGTTACAGTACCACATGTTTTGATTTGACATTCAAATGTTTAAGAACTTTGCACACAATGTGGATACCTACCAAGTGGATGGTAAACAACTACATTTGCATGTAAATGTGGACAGTGGGATAATACAGTATCACTATAGGACTAACGTTACTGTGTGGCAGCACTATACGGCTCCTCCCACTACAAGCAACATCTGAGGCAACATGTAAGAACACAAAAGGTGGCTTAGCATTACTAGTCAGTTTGTTGAGGAAATGATGTGGATCTGCACCTATTTCATATTGAGTGTGTAAAAGGAGAGGACACTGCATTTCTGTTGCTAATGTTAAGTGTCTTTCCATGGGCAGCCCCCTCACTCTGACATCTCTCCATTGTGTAAATTGTAATTTCCCCTTGCAGGATTAATAAAGTATACATTATTATTACTGTGTTGATATTCTACTTGTTTAGGTTGTGCAGGACATCCTACTGTACTTTTACTACCTACTCCTTGACATGAAAATACTTACAGTATAAAAATCTGTACATCTCTCTCATATAAGTTTTTATATTAGAAAAAAAAATAAACATTACTTGAAAATAGAATCATCTATCTTAACTTGATTTGATAAACAAGTAAACACCAAACGTTACTTGTCTATCTGGGGAAAATAGGACGATTCTTGTACATTTACTGTAACGTTACTTGGCAATTAAATGCATCAAATTACTCTTAACTTGACCACCCTAACATGTTGGTGTTAGACTCAACGTGAGGATTAACTTCATTCACTTAGTTTGGGCTTCATGTACAAACAACCCAGGGTGTAGGCTTCTAACGTTATGCAGGGTGCAGCAGCATTGGGTAATAATGTGATGATGGACCCTATAATTGCTGCTCTCAAAGCAGGAGACTCACCACACATGTTGGGCTCTGCAGATCTGGCTCAGGTTCATCTGAGTCTGACTTGAGACACAGTGAGGGGACAGCATTGGGATTTAACGTTAGCTGGTCCCTGCCAGTAAAACCTGAATGGCTCGGTGACATGTTGTTAAAACAGACATCTGTAAAGTGTTCGCTACAAATTCTAATGTCTGTCCAGGACGCTTCTTTAAACCGCTGCATGTTGACTGTAGCGAGAAACTGAACCCACTCCAGTCTTTTCTCCGGGTCCTCCGGTAACTTGAACCGTTGCGCACTGCGACGGCCCGAATCACATCCGACGACGGAGCACATATTGTATTTAAGTTCAACGTTACAGCTCTTACCGCTGTCAGACCGTGTTTTGTAATGCTCATTAAGAAATCGGACGAGCTAACTATCTTCCAACCTCAACAATAGCGCTAAGCTAATTTAGCTAACCGTTGTTGTTGTTGTGGCGACCGAATGGGCGGGATTTTACGGATAGGTACGCGCGGTTTGTTGTCAGGCGTACACCGGGTCAAAGGCTAGTGCAGGGGATAGACTGTAGACATATGAAAGCAGCAAACATGCATTTTAGATGCATGAAGTTATCATTAAAGTTATTGTGAACAAGATATTATTCCATCAACAGACACATCAATGCATATTAATTATGTGGTAGTTACTGACTAGGAAATATAATATAATAAACGAGTTTAACGCATGGTATTACCGTCCCAAAACCTTTTAGTGCAGATGTGGAAAGTATCCAGCAGATGGCGATTTTCAGCTTTTCTAATCTTTTGGTTTTGTCGGCAGGAATTGACTTGTAAATATGAGAAGTGCTATTAAAAATCACTTCTCAATTTTCAAAATCCTTTGATAGTCAAACCCGTGGGTAACTGATGGGACTTCTCCTGTGTGTGCTTTCATAAAGATAGCTTTTGTATTACCTTATGAATACTTGTGCATACATGAAAGGTTTTACCACTATAACCTTTATTCACAGTAGGCCCAATCTGGGAAGTCCCATAGATTAAGCTCTCATTCGCAAGAATTCCTACATTCTGGACAGTAATGTGAATTATATTATTAATACATAATGCAAAACAGAACATTAAATAAAACTTGAAATGTAAATAATAAAAATGAGTAGGTCTATCTCTCATTACTCAGTTAGGACAAAACCAATTCAAAGCATGCCTCTAAAAGAGTAGCTTGTTGTGGATTCTAAAAGTGCTTTATACATTGTTTTATGATGTTATAACTTATACAAGTATTTTATTAGAATAATGCTAAGGGGAAATTTCCCAGTGTCTTAGTTGAAGTGCTATTTGAGTCACCTGGCCATCACCTAAGTACAGAAGCAGTTGTAATCTACAATTTCCTACTATTTAAAAATACACACCAAACCCACCTCAGTTCTCTAGTCATACATTCCCAAAACATGACCTGCACACCATTGTGTGTGTTTGTGTGTGTGTGCGTGTGTGTGTTGTGTGTGTGTGTGTGTGTGTGTGTATGTGTGTGTAAAGCAGTTAACAAATAAATTACCCCCACAAGTCATAGAACACATGTTTTCCAGGAGGTTGAGCACGCACTCTAGCTACTGTTTGTGTCTCAGAGGATCTGTAAGTGTAAATTATAAAAGAGTCATTGAATTCTGTCTTTTAACTATTTAATGTATGTAGGGGCATTTGACTTCTGGAGTCCAAAACATGCCCGTTTATTGGCACACTGTACATCTCGTAAGTAAGTAATGCAGACAAAGTTTCATAAAAGATGCAGATGATTTTCAACAAATGAACAATTTAAGAATACCATCATGTATAACCTTTAGGATACCTGTTCATAAAAGTAGACATCCTGACCTGTCATTACATTTTATAACACTGACTTTTCCCTGAAGCCCACATGAGGGGCGTGTGGCTGAAATATGTGCTCAGGGTCATGTCTGTGGTTTTAACAGATGGCCCCTGAACAAACAGGAGTGCCAATCACAACGGCAGCCTTAGCAGGTGTTGACAAGTTACTCTCCTGTGTCCCTTTGGGCATGTATCACTAATGTCCAAAAACATGCCATGCCTTTACGACAACAGAAAGAAAGGACAGGGATTTGTGGATTTACTTGTATTTGTGTATGTTTTTATTGTGATATGGATCCCCCTGGGTCTGAAATAAAGTTTAAAGTTACTTACTTTTCCACTGGGTGTTTGGGGGATATCTACTTCCTGTTTATCTGACAAGTTATTCCATGTGTCCATTAATCAGAGCTACATATATCTGCCCCGAGGAGGCCAGTCAATCAATATCTCATCACACTTACTCAACATTAATTTATATCCTCTTTGGATGTGTGAACACGCTTGTGACAGGTATACAGAGCTATTATTTAATCCACATAAATATAATTTGTAGTTTTCGTTCTTAATGAGTTTTGGCCAGAAATAAAAGTAGTTACCATACCAATGTGAGTCGGCGCCAATCTGCATTCCAAAAACTTCTCTCTTACTTTGATATTATCACTCACCCTCAGCATATTTGCTGAATGTGCTGGAACTTCAAAGGCTGATGTTTAATAGGAATGTGCTGTTAAACTGTAAACATTAGGATGGGGCAATAAACCCGTCAGTGCACACAAACACCCAGTGTGAGAAGATCATTTCCACGGTTTACACAGCAACAAACCCATTCCTTTCATGACGGCCGCAGTCAACATCAGGTTCCCATGTGACAGAGCAAAAGAACGGAGAGAAAACTGTTCCAAAAAGTAGATTAAATGTAATTTTCTTGGATGTTTGAGCAGAGCAGGAATTTGACCCCTGACTCCCATTTACATTGCATCCTCCTCCAGCACATTAACTTTGGGAAAAAGAGAGAGCTGCAGTCGAAACATGTCATTCACAGAGGAATGTTGGCGAGTCTTCACAATGTTGTCAGTTAGTATGCCAGATAAGAGCTCTCAGTTTCTAAATAAGATTGATGGCACCTCACATACCACCAGTTCCTGCTCTGTGTTTTCCCATTCTGCTTCTCTGTCAAAATCTTCCGCTCTATCTCATCAGTCATATCCTCTCTGCCCAAGTCCAGGCATGCATCCAATTATCAAACCACACTACATACAGCAGGATACAATCCACCTTTGCTTGCTCAGGTATGAATAAAAAAATCAAGGCAAATGTTTCAAAGCTGGCACAGAAAATTCACGATTGCCACTCAGTTACATTAAATCAGGAGCCTTCAGAACAGCTCTGAAATGTAACGGTACAGTATATCCAACAGAGTTCTAAAGTCTTATTGACTGGTGTTTAGTTTAGAAAAGAACTAGAAAAACAGCACATTGCCAGTCACTCACATAACCCAAGCTTTACAGGCCAAAACGTTAAATAAATAAAGTGAGTTCATAATAAAGTGAGTTTGAACTAGAGACCACTGGGGATCACACCAGCTGTGACGATATTTTGGCCCAAGAGTGTGGGGAGCCAATGGCCCCTTCCCTAATTTCAGAATTTTAGAACTCAACCTTCATTTTGATCTCAATTACACATCTGTGAAGTTTTGTGATAGCATGTTGCACACTTCTAACACTATTGTAATGACAAAAAACCTTTTGGTAATTCTGCTACAGTAGGTGTCTTCATGACCACATTATTTTACACACACACACACACACACACACACACACACACACACACACACACACACACACACACACACACACACACACACACAGGTGAAAACAATACCAGAGTTGCTGTTGCTGTCTGTTTTATTATGTGAATACAATAGAAAACTACACATCACACTGGCCTAACAGCTCCCTCACCAACAACATTTCAACCTAATACAGGTCTATGTCTGAGGATGAGTTGTGTTATGTTGGGTTGAAATAATAAACTAAATAAACTGCACACAACTACTCTAGTCCACGTTTTACTATGTCTCAACCAGAGTGACAGTAAGAAATTGTGATGTTGAACTAACAGAGACATTTACTGTCATATTTCCTCACTCTACACACCTGTTCCTTTGCACACACTTACACACAATTTAAACACACAACACAAGTAAACACACAATTTGTAAATGTGTTTATTATTAAAGGTGAAAAAATCCAAACCATCATGAAAAAGTGATTGCCCCTAAACCTAATAACTGGTTGGGCCACCCTTAGCAGCAACAACTGCAACCAAGCGTTTGCATAATGTGCAATGAGGCTTTTACAGCGTCCTGGAGGAAACTCATCTTTGCAGAATTGTCCTAATTCAGTTACATTAGAGGGTTTTCGAGCATGAACGGCCTTTTAAGGTCATACCACAACATCTCAATAGGATTCAGGTCAGGACTTTGGCTAGGCCACTCCAAAGTCTTCATTTTGTTTCTTCAGCCATTCGGTGGTGGACTTGCTGGTGTGTTTAGGATCATTGTCCTGCTGCAGAACCCAAGTTCGTTTCAGCTTGAGTACACAAACAGATGGTCGGACATTCTCCTTCAGGATCTCTTGGTAGACAGCAGAATTCATAGTTCCTTTTATCACGGCAAGTCTTCCAGGTCCTGAAGCAGCAATCACACTAGTTGGTATAATGTTCTTGAAATGCAGTGTTCCTTCTACGCCAGATATACTTGGACACACACCTTCCAAAGAGTTCCACTTTTGTCTCATCGGTCCACAGAATGTTGTCCCAAAAGTCTTGGGGATCATCAAGATGTGTTGTGGAGAAATTGTTTGATGTTCTTTTGCTCAGCAGTGGTTTCTCCTTGGAACTCTGCCATGCAGGCCATTTTTGCCCAGTCTTTTCCTGATGGTGGAGGCATGAACGCTGACCTTAACTGAGGCAAGTGAGGCCTGCAGTTCTTTGGACGTTGACCTCTTGATGAGTCGTCGCTGCGCTCTTGGGGTAATTTTGGGCGGCCGGCCACTCCTGGGAAGGTTCACCACTGTTCCATGTCTTCGCCATTTGTGGATAATGGCTCTCACTGTGGTTCGCTGGATTCCCAAAGCTTTGGAAATGGCTTTATAACCCTTTCCAGACTGATAGATCTCAATTACTTTCTTTCTCAATTGTTCCTGAATTTCTTTGGGTCTCGGCATGATGTGTAGCTCTTCACCTTACTGTGTCAAGCAGCTCTATTTAAGTGATGCCTTGATTGTGAACAGGTGTGGCAATAATCAGGCCTGGGTGTGGCTAGAGAAATTGAACTCAGGTGTGGACAACACAGTTATAGTATGTTTTAACAAGGGGGCAATCACTTTTCACACAGGGCCATGATGGTTTGGATTTTTTTCACCTTTAATAATAAACACCTTCATTTACACATTTTGTGTTTACTTGTGTTGTCCTTGACTATTGTTTAAATTGGTTTGATGTTCCGAAACACTTAAGTGTGACAAACATGCAAAGGAACAGGAAATGAGGAAGGGGGCAAACACTTTTTCACACCACTGTACATGGAGATGAGAGCACCAAATGAGCAAAAAGGAGTCTCACGACTTATTGCTCCATTCAGCTCTGCATTTATAAACAAAAATGTGTGAAATCTTTTCTACCACAGCTATATTTTATATTTCACACACGTGTTGCACGCAGTAGAACATCTGGTGAAACATGGGAGGGAAATGATGACACCATAATGTTCATTCTCATTGTCCTGCTGCATTGTGAAGTCTCATTGTCAAACTGGTATACGTATACGCCCCAAAACTGGTACACGGTGGTAAACTGTGGCTCTGTGTGTGTGTGTGTGTGTGTGTGTGTGTGTGTGTTAGAGAGAGAGAACCATCCTGAAACAGACACCACATAACAGAGCTCTCCATTCTCTCATCTTCATATCCCATGGCATGTCCTGAAATAGTTTGTGAACACCTCTGGGTGTGAGTTAAATCAGAGACAATAAAAGCATTTAGGAATGCATTTAAGCAAAGGTGGATGGAGGGCACATAGGAATTTCAAAAGGCGTTAGCAGCTAATCTGGGTGAAACCTGTCTTTGTCACTTATAGGGTTACGTGTCCTTATGTGAATGTGATCTATGTCAAGCATGCTCTTCATGGCAAGAAGAGAACAAGAGAGCAGGCCACCCGAGAAAGTTGAACCCAAAAGAATGCAGCTATGGCATTCATTAAGGAAGAGCACTTCTCTGTGGTGGAACGAGAGGACAGCAATGAGAACGTAGGGTGACAATGAGAAAGAGAGGAGGGCCTAAAAACAGGAAGACAACATTCACCAGAAAAACTATGCGTTGTTTTTTAAACAAATATGAGCAATTTTGAGATTATCTTCATGTCAGGAAATAAATAATAGGTAGATATTGCCAAGAGCAAAATTAAACTGTTCACAAGTCACAAGCCTGTCAATGTATATTAGAATATTTTATTTCTTTATGAAATGTTGCATGAATTCAACTGTAATAACCTTCATATTGTTTTGAAGTTCACAGAAATGTCTGTTTAAAGTCAACACTTTGTTGGTTGTGTACAGCTTGACATGACCGTGATTGTCGTCACATAACTTACAACAAACATACATAAAACTCTTTGGCATCCTGCTCAAAGCAATCTAAAATAACAATACAAACATCTGTATAAAATATATAATAATAATAATAATAATAATAATAATAATAATAATAATAATAATAATAATAATAATAATAATAATAATAATAACCTGTTTGTTAGTTCAAAGCTCACAGTAAACAAAAAAACCAACATGGTGTAGTTTTCAACTTTTCTCCCACAATGGTGACCAAACCAGCAGAATCACCACATCGGGAAACACACTCACATACTGTAATCACACATGCAAACATACTTTGAGAAGGAAAGGCATCAGAAAAACATATGATGAAATCAACACCATGATGCGACACCCTTCCAACATCACAAACAACACCATGACTGTGTCAGTTTGTCTTTTATATATTATGCATTTCGCTGTACACACCCTGCTGAGCGTTTGCAGAACCAGCTACTCGGGCGTCAGCAACATGGACAGCGAGAGCATCTAAATCAGCAGTGTTTCATGTGTTATAAGCTTAAATTATTGAACAAAGAGAAATAATTTGATAAGAACAGATACGATCCACGTGATGGGAAATAAGTTACTCAAATTGACAGGTTCTTTTGGAGAGAATGGGGAATGGAGGTCACATAGACAACCTTTTATTGAATATTTATCTAGAAGAGCATGAGTCTGAAGTCATTATATAAGGGAATGTGGAAACCAGATAAGATAAATATGTAGCTTCCTAGTTCACTGGATTTGGAGAGGAGAAAAACAGGTGGGTAATGAAAAGGGGGGGGGGAAGCAGCAATTTTATATATATTTTTTTATAAATATTTTGGCATACACACTCTGAGAACATGTTGCCCAATTACAATCCACAATACTGTCCGAGTACCTCAGAAGATTAATCTTTTATCTCCCAGCCGGGCAGACTGCCTGCAGCTGTCCAGTTTAGCGAGAGGGAGTGAGTCTGAGCACAGCTCTGTCTTTTAAAATGTGAAAACAGTCCTTTTTTTGTGCGTTGGCCTCTTTCCACGACATTCTTGCATCCAATATTTAATCCACTCTCTATTCAAAGACTTGCACTCTTCACAGATTCCTAGAATTGCCCTCCCCACCCCCCGCCCCATTCAAAATCAACCTCTCAGTTCTTTAAATGAAGATTTCCACTGCCTCTGACTCCAGCTCATCCAGGCCTCTGAAGGGGTTTAATAGCAACTTCTTAGGCGCCTTGTCTGAAAAAAGAAAGAATGAATAATTATATAAATGCTGTAAGGCTAAAACAGTGGAAAAATTTCCCAGATACAGCTCAGCTATCAACGATTAAAGGTTAACAGAGATTTTCCACACTCAAACAGACCACTCTGGTAAATATGCTCAGTCAATAGATCCACATTATTTCCTAACCATGCACATTCCTCAAAGCCCACATTATGAACCATGACCTGGACAGATGGTATCTGATTGGCTGGTTAGACAGCAGCATGGTTAATCAATCAGAACATCCATGAAGCCGAGGTCTAAAACTCCTTTCATGAAGAGTATACTTAAATGCTGTATTTGTGTGTTTTGTGTAGTGGAGTCTGAGTTTGTGAAGTTTTATTTATTTGTGTGTGCAAATAGTTTATCATTCAAGTTTTATACTGAGGGCGTTATAGGATGGATAATTGGCCCTTGTAAAGAAACACACTCATGCATATTTGATAGATCACTCACCACTGTTGAGCTTAGTTGTGCTGGCAGCCTCTTTGGCTTTTGTTCCCTCCACCCGCCGTTCTAGCGTTGCAGGTTGAGACTGAGCAGAGAACTGATGGCTTGGCAAAGTCTGATCATCTGAAAGACTCTTACCTACAAGACAACAGGATCTGTCAGAAATGCTCCTAACTCATCGATTATGAAGATTTTAGTGACACTTTTAAGCACCTTGGTCTAGATCAGAAGTACATTTGAATGGAACATACAGAGTGTGTGTGTGTGTAATGTAAGAAGTACTAGGCTGCTAAGCCTTAATACCACCAAAATGAATTATTTAAAAAGGCAACATTATGCTCCTTACCTCTACTACTTGTGTTGCTAATGGTGGTGCTGATGGAGGGGGTGGATGAGGCGGGTCGGAGAGGTGCCCCCGCTGTATTCAGGAGGTTTGTGCGGGGACTTTGCTCGTCTTTCCGCCCTTGATCCTGATGCAGCCGCTGGTTGAGGATCTTGATCACAGCGTCCTTTTCCAAAATCTGAGCATAGAGAGCGCGGATCCTGTTCTCCATCTCCTGATTCCTGTAGTCGGCAACAGGCAGGTCGTCGTTAAAACTGTTGTTAGAGGAGTGGCAAGGCGAGTGGTTGATGATGGTGGTGTCTCTGCAAAGGAAAAGGTAATGTCCTGGGCTTAACTCAAATGAAAATAATACACATGGAAAAAGTAGATGTAGGATGTCCCAGCAAATGTCAAGCAAAAGTCAATGAGCTTTACCTCTGGGCAGCAGCAGTGGCAGCCACCTCCATTGCAAACTGCCTCATGGTGCTCTCTTCCAGGTACTTCTGCTCCCAGCGCACCATGTCGGCCTCGAGTGCCAGGATTCGCTCCTCGCGCTCCAGCAGGCGCTCTTGGAGGGAGCTCATGGTCACTCCTGGTGGCTGTGATTGTCTCTGAAGTGGAGAGAGAGTGGATTTGAAACATATGGCAAGAAATACTTAAACTACTTCAGTGATGAAGTACAGAAATCAGGCTTTTTGTTAGTTTTCCTAGGAGATGATATTTACCTGTTGGGCCCTCAAACTCCTCAGCTCCTGCTCTAGTCGTGTCCTCAGCCTTGTCTCCAGGCTCTCCCTCTTCTCACAGGTGGATTGTAGCTGAGCCAGCGCACTCTGAAGTCTCTCCACCTTCTCCACATAAGCCCTCTTCCTCCTCAACTCCTCCTCAAGCTGTCGACCTCGTCCACGAGCTGCGTCCAGGGCCTCCTCAAGTCGCTTTGCCCTCTGGCCCTGCTCCTCCGCCGTAGAACGCAATCGCTCCAGCTCCCGCTCCACGCGCTCCCGCTCAAAGTTCTGCTCCTCATCTGAAGTGAAAGAAAAGCCATGGTAGGCAGGTTAGTCACATGCTAGATGAATGTGGAGATGATATTAATAGTTCAAATCTTCCTAAAGTTCTTTCTATAACACATATGATCGTAAATCTACAATTTGTCCCCTGAGTCCAACAGCAGTTATAAGTACCAGAGTTGCTACATGGCGGCTAGTGCTCTTCATTTAGCCAAGCACTCCTGGAATGCTGAGAGGAGGAAAGAGGCGGAAGGGGGAGAAAGCTGCCCTATCCCTTTGACCCACATAGCACAACGCATTCCTCATCAAGGCCATACAAACATCGCCACTCTGCTTGAGTCCAGTTCCTTAAACAGACAACATAAATCAGGTGGTGGAACCTCATTTCTACCACTTCCACTGCTGCTCTGTGATTTAGAGCCTGCTCGTTTCCCTTTGCCAAGAGGTCCATGGATTGAATTCCCTATTATTAAGCCTTCTCGCCAAATAAGCTCAGGTTATGCAAGTGGAATTCCTGCATGCAGGATGGCCTCCTTAGCTACAAAAAGGGCCCCATGCAATGCTACGATCTGATCCAATCAAGCACGTTGATTACAAAAAGAGGATGTAACGGAGAGCCTGGGAGAGGAGTCCAGCCAAACAGAATGACATACTTACTTTGTTCAAGGAGTTTGGCCATGATGTGCTGGTTATGGTCAGCTGCTTCTACTTCTTTTGCAACATGTGTTCTGGCATTTTCCAAGTTTTCTGTAGCGCAACAAAGTATAGAATTAGACTACATTGTAAACTATGTCTGGCTCTGATATTATAGTAGTTGTGGTATTATGTGTGTGTGTGTGTGGCAGTTGTCCATACCTCTAAGGTCTCTGTTAAAATCCTGCAGCCTCCTGATCTCAGCCACTAGCCTCCTCCTCAGTGTCTGCTCCAGATTCTCCCTCTTACAGCTGCCCTGCATCAATGTCCCATATGCCTCCGAAATACGCTGGATCTCCTGCTCCAACTGAAAAAGGGAAGAAAAGAAAGAACAGAGCAGAAGATGGGGGGGGGATTGGAAGGCAGGAGCACAGAAAAAAAGAAGGTGGAGAATAGGTATTTTGGTTATATACATATATGTATTATATGGGTACATATGGAACTGTGTGTTTACAGTACACTCTGTGTGTTTGTGTGTGTGTGTGTCGTATAATTGTGAGAAGGAATTCAAGCCTGTACCACTCCCTGTGAGACTGATTTATATCTACATTCCTGTGGGCTGATAGCTCTAGTTCCAGGTGTGTGATCGCACAGGAGCGCGCACGTACACAACACACCGCAAAGCACAAGTTAACATGCACACACACACACAGAGGTCTGGGAAGACTGCCAGCGGAGGGAAGGTGTGCATGCCTGTTCCTGGGTTGTGGAAACGGCAAAGAAAGACCCACCATTATAGCAGTCACAGAGGCATGTTTACTCAGGGCTGCGGCCTGACGGAGAAACTTTCCAACCCCGGCAATTATCATTCTTTGAGGCTGAGACAAGGCAATGGCCATGTGACATAACTCCAGCAGAGAGTGGAGTGGATTTTACAAAGATTGGCTGAGGTGTCAAATGTCTCTAAAGCTGTTGTTCAACCACGTTGAACAAGAAAATTTGTTCATTTCAGGCCTGTTTGGTTTGAGAGTGGATCATAAATGGCAAAACAAATGGCAGGAAACAAGAGGAGAGAATGAGGATAAACAAAAGAAACCTTTCACTTTTTACACAGCAGCCCACCACCTGCCATAGACCCCCCACCCCACCCCCATTAGCCGAGTGTGTGGGTCACAACCCAATCGACTGCTGTCTGACAGGCCCTAGATTACGCTGAAAATCTATGGCCTCCCTGGAACTAAAACACACTCACTCTGGCCTCTACAAGGTCAGCTCCACAATGAAAGGAGTGTGTAAACACAGTAGCAGGCTGTGACCTCCGCTTGTGCATCCGTGGTATGGAAGGGAGCAGCTGGTAATCTCATCTGTCCCATCCAGATGAGGGAGTGTGCCTGGTGTTGGACGTTGGAGAGACAACTGTTGACTGGGGTTGTGTTTCATAGACAGGTGGCTTGAGATGGAGCATGATGTCTGGCTGTTCAGCAACTAAATAACTTTGGAATATGATTTCCCTCTGAAATTGATTCGCGTATGCTGTGACCACCCCTAATTTTGTATTGTGTTTCATGGGTAAAGTAAAATCCCCCAAAATGAAATGTAAAGGTAGCTTAAGTATTTGTTCTCCTTCAACAACACCAGCAATAACAATGGATTTTCTCTCCTTGCCTTCTGAATACGGCCAGTCTTCTCCCTGTGTCCTTCCAACTCTTGCCTCAGCCTCTCATTCTCCATCAGCAGCAGCTCCACCTGGTTAGGTTCCTCCAAGCCAACAGAAGGCAGGGTGGTGAATGTGCTGTAGCAGGGGAGTTCAGCCGACTGGACATACCTATTAGAGAGACAATGGTGAGTAAAAAAACAAATTTATATCTTAATTATGCATCTGAATTTGTGGGTTGCCAGCTAAATTTAAAGGTGTGTGAACTTTATTTTTGAGCAAGGCATCTGAAATATCACTCTACTCCTGTCTATCGGCGAGGAGACAAGATGACTCCAGTGGCCGTAAAGAATGTAAAAGCCTATATGAGGAACATACTTTTGTACAAGCATCCAAGGCAACACAAGCATGTGAAACTATCCTGTTCCACTATGCCAGGCATTACAAACACCTACAGGGCTAGACTTGTTCTCTTTAGGGAGTATTTCAAGAAGCAAATCGGTACACAGACTACGGTGTGACTCATATTGATAAGTATGTGTTTACGCATGTGAAACACAATGATAAGTCCCGGAAGATTGAAAGTCTGGCTCTAGTTAAAAAAACCACACCATAGAATATGATGTAATGTTTAAAAAACATGCACACGCAATACCACACATGATCATGACCTCTCAAGTTGTCTTTGTACCTGTGCTGCTGTGCCTGCACCGGCTCCTGGACCTGATGAGGGATAAATCCTTGGCCCTGGATGGGGGCTGAGTACTCTGGAGGTGGGCTGCGCTTGTCCAGGCTCTGCCTCGTGCTCTGGAGGACTTGTGGTGCATAGTAAGGAAGTTCAGGGTAGCTGTGAGAGGTGCTCTTGATGGCCTCTGCTTTAGCAGCTGCATCATTCCTCTCCAGAGATATCTGCATGCAATGCTCACTGAGTGACCGCACATGGCTGCACTTCAGGTCCATCAGATCTGCCTCTTCGTGGAAGGCCCCCTCATTCAGGAGCATGTGAGAGGCCAGATACTGAGAGTGCACCTTGGCCTGCTCATAAGTTGGCAACTCCTCCCCATGTAACTGGTAGACTTGGTAGCCACTCTCTGAGTGGTGGTAGTCACCCTGGTGCTCCTGGCCCTGGGGCTCCTGCCTTGCAGAGAGCTGAGGGAACGGAGGGTCCTCCTGGGTGAGACTCTCCAGAGAGGATCGTGGGCTCCTGCCCATGTCGCCTCCACTGCTGGGTCCACTGTTGCTTCCACTGCCTCCACGCAGGGCCTGCTGCTGGATGGCTAATAAGGTGCGGGTGTCTGTGGGGTTACCATAGCGCAGCTGCTCCTGGATGAGCCGGTGCAGGACCGTGCCGGACGGCTCTTCAGTGGACGACATAATGCTTTGTGTACTTTGTTATCTTCTCAAAAGACCTGTTGAGCTCTTTCTTATTTTGAAAATATTTAAATAAATCAGCTGTTAACCTGGAACAGAGTAGAATGAGAGAATAAAGTACAATCAGTTAAACATAATTAACTAGGTATAGTCTATCCATACAAGTGAAGTCGCATACAGAATAAAGGTTGTGTTTTAGCATGTAGGCCTTTGCAATAACAACAACACTGCAACGTGCACTTGCAACAATGACTTGAATGTGTGAACACATCTCCTTTCACATAAAATAAATAAAAGCTCTCTGACTCTGACCAATGTTTGAGTATAATATGGCAGTGGTGTAGCCTTGTGTCTACTTCCCCAACAGCGACAACACAGAGATGTGGAGACATTTTCCACAGCAGGCAACAAAAAAAAAATGCATGCGCCAAAAATTCCAATCTCACGGGGGAGCAAAAGCGCACAAAACCGCATTGTAAACTTCATATTTAGTCTTATAGCACAACTGTCGTCATTAAAACACAGTAAATGGCTTTCAATTCCATAAAAAAAAAACCATTACATTCCCAGAAATATGAACCAGAAGTTACGATGAAACTACTTTATACATGTTTGTGCTCATTTCTTTCTGTTTTGACAAAGGAAGAAAAAGAGACGCTCTTCTTACCAGCTCACGCTCTCATCATAACGAAATGTTCTTGATCTCGAAGTAAAAAAATTCAGAGTAGTTCCACTATTTCCATGAGTTTTTTTTTTCTCGAGTCAAACGTGTCTCATGTTCCTCCCCCAGACGGACTGCCGCGGTCCTCTCTCGCTGTGAAATGACTGTGGAGAGAGCAGGCGGCGATAATAAGTAACCGAGGAGGGACTGAGGTCGGAATGCCAGGAATGTAAAACGCGAGGTCCCTCTGGGATCAAAAGCGTAAAACCACACAGGAGGGGGGAGGAGGAGGGAGGCTGCATGTGCGCTTTAGCAATACCAATGAGGAGTTTAAAAGAAATTTAGGATAGGGCATTAGCATTTGAGCTTTGAGAATAAATGCAGTAATGCTCAGTAAAGGGCACTAGGCTACCTGACTTTCTGTATTTCTCTGATATGAACTCATTTAGTGGTGGAGAAGAAGTATTCGGATCATTTAATTAAGTACAAGTTGGAATATCACACCGTGAACAGTCAAATTTCTGCATTGAAATGGTAATTAAGTAGGATAAGTAGCCTAGCCTATAAGTAAAAAAATAAAGTGTGCTCAATATGCAAAATAATATATATAATATAATATAATATGTCTATTCATGAATGAAATGAAATTGTTAATATAATCCATTACAATTGATAATATTTTATAAACTGCCTGTTTTGCATGTACAATCTTAATCTGAAAAAGAACCTAAGTATTAAATAAAGATGTAGCCTAGTAGTAAATCACTACACTCTTTTTTATATTATTATATAAATTATATAGTAATATGTATACTGTAATGTTGTAGCTGGCCTAAACGGAGCTGAATTGATCTATTTTACACATTGTTGGTTGTTTAATTGATAACAATGCTTCATAATAAACTGTACAGAACTACTAAAAATAGAAACTGATAGGTGTTAGTGTTATACAGTAAAGTAAACATTATTTTTTTTCTCTTTGAAAAATAGTAGTAGTAGGAGAATAACATGGATATACTTAAGTATACTCAAAAATGTACTTCATTAATGTTTCTCTAATATCTATCTAATGTGTTATAGATAGATAGATAGATAGATAGATAGATAGATAGATAGATAGATAGATAGATAGATAGATAGATAGATTTTTTATTGATCCCAAAAAAATTGGAAAACCAGGTGTTGCAGCAGCAAAATAGACACACAGCACATATACAGAATATACATGAAATAACAGGATACAGTATAAGAACAAATCATTTAAAATATATACAAGTTGGGGATACAAATAAATAAATAAAAATGTACAACCAAGACAGAGAAGTGTGAGTTGAGAAGAGAGTTGTGTGTCACTGTGTGATGTGTGTCAGCTGCCCACTGGAATCTGAGGTCTGCTTGCCCCATTACTAGAAACAAAGTGGTTCTTTGTACCCAACATCACACAACGTGCTGCAGAGCAGAGCCCGGAGAATGCCACACACGGGCACAAATCCCAAACATGCAGGGGTTGTCCTCCTGCTGAGACACAAAGAATCACATGTATGGATGGATGGCAGTCAGGAGGACAGTTAACCCTCCCTCCAGTCACATATAAAGTAATTTAAAGTAAATAGTCATACAGTTCAATTTCTTTCTGCATCTTCTCTCTCTACACGGGGAACATTATTTTTTTTCTTTGAGATATAGAAATCATGCCTCAAGGAAGAAAACAAATGTTTACGACAGACTTTATTTCTGTCTGAGCCAAAAGATAAGATGGAACTATTTATTACCCACTTGAACGAAACTGCTATGTTGAAGTCTTTTACCATAGGCTTTTTAAATAACAGAGATTTTAGTCATAACAGACTAATCATGTCTTTGGGCAGTGGAGGGAGAGAAAGAAATAAACAAACTGGGAGGGTTAGAGATGTTATCCTGCGATAGCAAATCAACATTTTACCCCTCAGAAGCCTACAGCAAACAAAATGCATGCAAACTGAATCGGTAAAGAAATGGGTGCAATCAAAGCACAATAGTCATTGATTTTTGTACAGTATGTAGCCTCATGGCCTCGGGATGATTATCGCATTGAACTTAAAAATCTATACACCCAATAAGTTGCTATTAAACTGACAATGGTATGTGTCCACATCATCTCTCTGGCTCTTTCCTCCTTAATTAAACACACATTCCTGTCATGTTTCAGATGAGGACTCTTTTAAAAAAGCATGCAGACACTGCGTCTCTGTGGGCGGCACTCACATGGAGGCGACTGGTCAGCAAAGTGGAACATGTTTCCATTTTCCCTTCAGCAGCACAGCACCTTTTTAAAAATATGGTCATGTCATTTAACACCACCTCACTACTTCCTCTACTCCCTGTGTGTATGTGTGTGTGTGTGTGTGTGTGTGTGTGTGTGTGTGTGTGTGTGTGTGTGTGTGTGTGTGTGTGTGTGTGTGTGTGTGTGGTGTGTGTGTGTGCGTGCGTGCATACATGTGTGTGTCTCTCTCTCTCTGCTTGTGGACAACGCCTCTGGACATTTTGACCTCCATTGTGCCACACTTCCTGTGAACTTCCAAAGGAATGCAAGGCTGGCCCTTTGAAAATTATGGATGCTTTCAAAAAGTCATTACAGGAGATGAACATCTAAAAATGGCATGCCAATAAAATTCCCCAGTGACTGTAGATGACCAAAAAGCAAATTAAATCTACATTTCATGAGTTATTCCTTGTTTGTGCAAAGATAAGTGCCTTTGGGGGAAAGAAAACACAATTGTGTTGTTGCTATAGGCCTACACAGTAAAATCATATTGCTCTTGAGGTTTTGGTGGAGACATGAGCACAAATGAGGCAACAGTGAGAGTAGTCAAACTACCAGTTACACAATTGGAAACAGTCTGACTCTAAATTTACTCATCTGAGCCTTAAAGTCAGTATAAAAATATATTTGTCAAAGGGAGGAAGGCAGGAAGACAAAATCTGTTTGCGTGTGTGTGTGTGTGTGTGTGTGTGTGTGTGTGTGTGTGTGTGTGTGTGTGTGTGTGTGCGTGTGCGTGTGTGTGTGTGTACTGAGGGGGAGCCCTTAAAGGTACATACTACTTTTTCTGTTATTGTAAATATTGTCTTTGATCAAACTTTATTGATTTCAAATGTTATGATGTGTATCCAGTACAAAGTGTACACATATTAATAAAATATTATTGTACTAAATGTATTTTCTGTAATTATGTGAATTCCAAGACAGTTCTGAAGTTTCACTTTTATGCCGTTTAATATTAGAAAGTTGACATTTATAAATAATGAATTCATCATTTGTCATGCTTGGACTATTTTCTACTTCCAGACTTTCAGGCCTTCATGTACAACCCAGAAACCAAACTTAATTAATGAAGCTTAATTAATGAATGTATCCATAATAACTAATTGATTAATTGATTGATTAAAAATGTACAAACTTCACAGCTGCAGCATTGAAAATACAAACTTTTCCAAACTGTTTTTCACAATTTTAATGTTCCATTCATGTGCACTCAAATGAATGACTGGAAAATATTCAGTATGTGTGTGTCTAGGAAAGTCTTGAAAGTCTTCAAACTGGAGGTATTGCAAAATAAATCTGAGGGGTTGAGATATAATCAACAAATAAGCAAATAAAAAAAGATGTTTTTTTCCCTTTACCTGACACATAAATATAAAATAGGAGTATTACTTTCAACTGTACCCAGAACCAATCCTTGCTAAAGAATGTTTGGCTTCATGTATAGATATGTACCACACGTGATGATGAGAGCCGTTACTCATCTGTCACTAACTGTTGGATCAGCAGTTGTTAAACCACATCAAGATACTGAAAATCCATATTCCAAACAGCAAAGAGATAACTACTCAACAGGTTTGTAATAACAACATAACCTATTATTGTAATTAGGATATATTCTACTCTGGGATGGATTAAAACGAGCTAGAGGCTTATATATCAGAACACATACATTGAAGGCTGTTTGATAATATAAAGAGAGATTTGTCACATTGTTAAACTGAAGTCCAAACAACAAAATGTTTGACTCTCTGTCTCTATTTTTATCTCTCTCAGTTCTTATCCCCATCTTAAAGTCTGTAGATCACTTTGGATTGTCTGAGAATGTGATGACTGAACCTGGCTTGAGACGAGAGTTAAAGGGGCTGGATAGAACAGGATGTATGTTACAGTGTCAGACCGTGTGGGAAAGAATGACACAGAATAGCAGACAAGGTCATCTGATAGGGCAGGATTGGTGAGGAATGTAACTGATAGTGTTGGAAGGAGTGGGATAGATTCCTCTCCTTGGCTCTCACATCTATGGACGGCGTCCTCATTCACACAGTACACAAAAGACAAGGACAAGGTGTGCTGCACTCAAGTGGTATCCTGTTCTCAGGAAACTATTGACGAAGAGCTTCCCATGTATTCGTATTTCCTCAACAGCTTGGATTGTGATTCTAGGGCTGATGTGAGGAAATGTTGTCGAGGCAAGTAGGCCATGCATGATCTAACCTATATCCTCTGGAAGAACACATGTGAAGAGCAAAAGTGGAGAAAGAAATACTCCATTGGTTACATATTTGTTCAAAGTGAAGAGTCGAGAAATCTCTGCATGTTGCAGCAAGCTGAGCTCCATTCAAGGGAGTTTCCAGACGTTCATAGCAAACAGACTTCAGACAACAGATGAATCAGTTAAGTCTGCAAATATGACAGATGTGCAGTGCAGTCATAGAGGGCAGATTATGTTACTGTACATCGACTTTCATTGCTGATTGAAAGTAAGGCAAAAGTAATCCATCCAATTGTGTGCATAAAATGTCACAAAAAACGGCATTTTAGGTAAACTACAACTTATCATTTTAACACTGCAGTTTTTATATAGTGTGTTAATTAGTGATCTTCAGAGGTGCCGGATGGTGGTAGATGGATTTTGATGAGACGTTTAGACGGAGTCAGGCTAGCTGTCTCCCTGTTTCCAGTCTGAATGCTAAACTAAGCTAAGTGTCTGACTGTAGTTGCATATTTAACATACAGACACCGAGAGTGGTATCAATCTTCTTATCTAACTCTCAGCAACAAACTTATTTCCCAAAAATATCAAACTGTTCCTTTAACGTGACTCAGTATTATAATGCACAACTGAGAACATCTTACAATAGCAGTAAGCTAGATGTCACAACGAAATGAATTAAATTATTTAAATGTTTATTTTTTTGACTTGCTTCAATTGACCCCAACTGAGATGTCCATGTGTGTTTTCTTAGAAACCACATGCACCCAACCCTGTATGTCTGCAGAACTGGAAAATCCACATTTTTCTCCTCAGTCATGATATCTGAGAAGTCTTCTTGTGTTTTGTGCTTTGTAACCGGCATTTAAAAGTAAAAGACTACAACAAGATGTGCTCCATTTGACTGGAAGCTTTTACAGTACAATACTGTAGGAAACTTGTTGACCTCTGTTGGCAAGTGAACGGCTATAACATTTGCCAACACAACACACTGCGATCTGTAATAGTAGTCACAAGTCACCTGTACAACAAAGAGCTGCGAGCAAGCTAGTTAAAAAAGATATATAACCAAAATGCCTGGCAAAGATACTTCACATGAAAAATACTGCATTATTAGATTAGATTAGATTAGATTCAACTTTATTGTCATTACACAGGTACAGGTACAAGGCAAGCAGTTTAGGTCTAACCAGAAGTGCAATAGCAGTAAGTGCAGGATATACAATGGTTTCATAGTGCAGGATGGATATGTACTGAATAAATATAGAAATTAATACTATTATAAACAGAATTTTACGGCTACATCATCCTACGAGTTTAATATATAGATAACAAGTATTGTGAACAAAATTTACAGGTGGATATGTACTGAATATAATATACAGGTGGATACTACCATAAATAGAATTTTTACAGAAATGTACAATGATCATAATATGCTGATGGTTTACAGAGTTTACAGGTGAATATGTACTATGAATATATAAACAGATGGCTATAACTATAAACAGAATTTTTACAGATAGATATATATATATAATAAGTTAGGCTAAAATGAGCAGTATAACAATGGATTTAAAGGTAGTACAAATAAAGTTTGGACAGAAACTATCCAAATTAAAGTACAGTGGAGAGTAATTGCATATTTCAGTTAAAGTACGGTATTGCAGATGTATATGTAAACAATTGGTACTGTGAATAAACAGTCAGCAGTGCAAATTGAAATATCAGTCAAGGTAAGTAGTGCAAGATGCAGATATAAACAGTTGTTACTATAGTAACAGTCAGCAGTGCAAGTAAATATTATAGTATTGCAGATAACAAAATGGAGGCAGGTGTGAGGAGGGAGAGGAGAGTCTATCAGTATATGAGGGGAGTGGGATCAATGAGGGTTAGAGTTCAATAAAGAGACAGCTCTGGGGAAAAAACTGTTCTTTAGTCTGCTGGTCCTGGTCCAGAGGCACCTGAACCGCCTGCCGGAGGGCAGGAGAGAAAACAGTCTGTGGGCTGGGTGAGATGCTGCGAGCTCGATGCAGACAGCGTTTCCTCTGGATGTGCTCGATGGCGGGTAGTGGAGTCCCAGTGATGCGCTGGGCGGTTTTCACCACCCGCTGCAGTGCCTTGCGCTCTGCCACGGAACAGCTCCCATACCACACTGTTACACAGTTGGTCAGGATACTTTCTATTGCACAGCGATAGAAGTTCACCAGGATAGTCGAGGAAAGCTGATTCTTCCTCAGTGTCCCCAGGAAGAAAAGGCGCTGGTGAGGCTTCTTGACCAGGCAGGAGGTGTTGGTTGACCAGGTCATGTCCACCAAGATGTGGATCCCCAGGAACTTGAAACTGGAGACACGCTCAACAGCCATTCCATTGATGTGGATGATGTCGTGCGTGCCTCTTGACTCTTTTCTGAAGTCCACGATGAGCCCCTTCGTTTTGGTTGTGTTGAGGAGCTGGTTATTTTCAGTGCACCATGTGGCCAGGTGTTTGATTTCCTCCCTATTGGCAGTCTCATTGTTGTTGCTGATGAGACCAATCACCGTAGTGTTGTCCGTAAACTTGATGATGGAATTAGATTCGTACACAGGCTTGCAGTCGGAGGTGTAGAGGGAGTAGAGAAACGGGCTTAGCACACAGCCCTGTGTTGAGTGTAATGGACGTGGAGCAGTTGGAGCCTGATCAAACATTCTGGGGTCTGTTGGTCAAAATTACTATATTATTGTCAACAATGAACTATTGTCACGCAGTGGTAAATGTGACATTTTGGTGGACCAAAACAAAGAATACATTTCAAAAGCAGAAATCTCCCCGATCTGTTTAAATTAATAGTTCAACCCCTATTCAACATAGATTTATGGAAATGTTGTGCTATTGGGTAATGAAACACTTTGTTGCACCTTTAACACATGAGATCAAAATGTTGACATCACCATGACTACTTTATTGTTTCTTTTCTGTTTCAAAACACTCAGAATATTTGGCCTCTGCTCTTAGACATATTACTCATACAGCGCTGAGGGCAAATAGCTGAGTGTTACTGTAATGATGTTCCCTTTTCCACATTCTTCCCATCCTCTTATTTCTCCTGCCTTTTTTCTGTCACTTCTTTTTCACTTAATGCAGCATCATTTTATTTATTTTTTTGTTTTTTATTTGATGATTTAAAAAAACAACACTGCACAGCAGTAATGACAAAGGCTGGCATTAAAAATCACAAAGTACAAAGGCTTATTTCCATTGCGGTCCTCTAGTAAAACACTCATTACAGCACAAGATAAAACAGCAACAACAAGTGCAGACAATACAATCAACTTATAAACCAAGTGATGGGGTAGCTATGTCAACAAGCTTTTTGCTTTCTTGGTCATAAAAATGTAAAAATAAATTGAAATGGGAAATGGTGTTTTGTAACCATTTCTTTAAGGCCACTTAAAACTTACTCAGTGAAACAGTCAGTATAACTTTGTCTGAGTTAATTGTGATTCTGGCATGCAAAAGGCATCTTGACAGGTCAAGTGTCAAGATGGAAATCAAGTCATAAAGTTATACAACAAAAAGCTATCTGCCACAGGGCTTGCATGCCAGACATTTTTTTTTCGGTGAGTGACTAACATTTCAGTTTTCTAGATACACTTAAATCATAAAGGGCAAGACTGCACCAAAGTGAGCAACGTTACTTTGAGGCATAGCCCGGAGGACCTTTATAAATACCGGTCCAAGCTGCCCTTTAGAGGTGTGAAAACATTTTGCAGCCTTCAGCCCCGGAGACAACATGCCTAATGCAGACTAATGACACAGCAACAGGCCGTGACACCCTGTCCTAAAACAGCCTTCCACCCCAGCGGTCGGCTGCCGTCCTGGGAGGTCATCAGAATGCCAGTCATTCATTCGGGCCCCAGCATGTGTGCCCCCAGCAAATAGCTGTGCTCCTCTGCTGCTGAGGCTGCACATAGCATGTGATTTGATGGCTGGCTTTGGCCAGCGGCAGCGTGGAAATGGAGTGTGGGGGTCTGTGTCTGTATATGAACTCAGCAGCTCTGAAATGTACCAGGGGCTTTCCATGGTCCAGAAGCAATGAGGGGAATGTGGGCTGGGATGGTGAGCGAGGGGCATGGTAGAGGTGTGTGTGAGGGTTCAGTAAAGGGTGAGACGAGAGGCAGGTAGATGATGAACATGGTAGGTTGTGGGGGGGTCGGGATGTGATGGTAGGATGGATTGGAGATTGATTTTGGCCCTCAACTCTAACATGTGATTATTATGTTACAGTTTAACACAGTCTGGTTTTCATTACAGCAGAAATATTCAACATGGGGTCCGTGACCCCTGGGGGGTCTTTAGAGTTAGTGCAGGGGGGTTGCAAAATGATGTCTAAAATGTTTCTTTTTTTTTTTATTCAAATATGTCTGAAAAGGTACAATAATATGAATCCAACCTATTATTAGGAAAGATAATGTGGCCTTTTTGTGAAATAAAACATTTAATTTGTACATTGAAGATAAGCTTATTATAGGTAAAGTAGCCATATGGTAGCCATAGAGGTGTTCTTAAGGATTCCACATGTATATTTAACATTAGTAGGGGGTCCCTACTCTGCATCACAGTATGCAAGACCCCTGCATCACAGTATTTCCAACAGCAGGGCATATCCTCAGTATATCACTACTACTCTCTATTAGGGTGTTTACATTTTACTGTAATCAGCAGGTGAAACATGAGCTACTTCTTAGCTATTTTCCCACCTACAACTGTCATACCAGCGTTGTGCAATTCTCCAAGGTTATATTGTGCAATCTTACACACTAAGCCATCAAATTCTGTACAGCCCCTGAATAGTCTCCACATACTTGACGTAATGTTGAAAAAGTTAGTTTCTACTTTATACCATATTACAATACATTTATGATATGTAGGTGGTGGCTATTTAAAGGAAAAACTTAATAAAATCTGCACTGACAGGTCATTGAATGGTTTGATGAGGATTAAACTGATACATGCTTCAGACTTCACAGTCAGCAAGTATTATCAAGACGTCAAATAAGGGAATGTCTTTTGGAAGAATTGTGTGTCCGCCCAGTAGTTTAAGAGACTTGTAGAATCTATGAGGCAATCTACGAGATGTACAAAAGCTGTCATGGTAGCTCATGGTGGACCAACACCTTACCAGAGTGATAGCACCTTCCATAGAAAGTAGGGCTACCTGGCAACAGTAGGAAACACATGCATGGTAAACACTGATGTTCTGCCAAAAGTTGCATTTGTGTATCCTAATTGTTAACATTACTGTTGCTTATCACCCTTCGGTGTATTGCCTCTTTCTTTTCCCAGTTAGTGTCTCTCTATTATCATGAAGGCCCTTTGACTCCCTGTGGTCTCAACATGAAGAATCACACAGATGTTTGGTGAACCTGCTCGGCCAGTCTTCCCAGCCATCCATGTTAAGATAGAAAGCGCAGCACGCCTAGTTACAAAGATTCAGAGGTGCTTCGACCAAGCGTCGCAACTCGCAAAAACTTTTGGAGCCTTCCTGTCGGATGGGAAAGGTGCGATGACATCATTCTTTGGCGTGCGAACCTCACGCCGGGTACAACATGGTGACCATAAACCTAGCTTCAGACACTTCTCCCTTTGTCACCACCTGAATTGGTATTTTCTTCTGTCTGTTTGTTAATTTTATTCTTGATTCTTGATTTAAACATTGCATGTTTACTTGTTCTCTTATTGTTGTTGTATGTTTGTGTTGGTAAAGAAAGGGATTACTGTTTTTTACAAGTGTTTTATAAGCATGATATTATTTACTGTATTTCATTTTAGAATTTTTTTCTTTCAGAAAGGCACTCTGTGGCAGCTTATTCTTCTGTTTGACTTGCTGTAAGCCTCAAAGTGTCAACTGGGAAAATCCATGATTTTACGGTTGACGTCTAGCTTTGGTGTTACTACCAGTAACTGCTGATGATTCAGCTGGGAGATATGTTAATGGTTGCAACTGAAGGCCTGGATGTGTCTGCTGACACACAAAGACACTATTGTCTTGATTTAAAGAAGGGCATTGTCTTATTATACACAGACGGTCTATTTTTATGGTGGGGGCACAACGGGAAAATATCTATTCTAAGTCAAATGGGCAATAATACAAAACAGAAAAATAAATTTGAAAAGTCAAATTGGGCATTGATCCAGATAAATAAAGTCAGTGGATCAGCTGTGTCTGCACTGTGTACTCAATGGTCTTAGGAAACAAAATCAGTGAGATGCTTCTGATGTAGCATCTCTCCGGATGGCACCATTTTTATAAACATGGCCATAGTCTTAATTAGCAATGTATCAACTCATTTCACACTATAACTTTAAATGTTTTTGTAACTTGCTTGTTACCAAGCAACGATGACTAATAACTGTGACTATAACTGATTGTCTGAGTGAGCAGATTTTTTATGATTTGTCTGCCGACATTATGTGAAAAAGCTCCAAAGCAGGCCAAAAAACACTAAATGGATACAAACCTCACACAGAACACGTCTGAGTTAAAAAAATTATCTAACATAATTAATTATAATTATTTTTGTCCTGTATTGTATACACGTGTTCCCTCAGGAAAATTTGGAATTATTTATTTCAACCTTTTTTTTTTTTTTTTATAAATTATCAAATAAATGTAACTTACATTTTCCTTGTTATGTTTATACCAGTATAACTTATACAATTTAGGAATTATTCCTACTTCTGGCCATGGTTGTGCTTATTAATTTGAGAAGCAAAACTTGCAAAAAAGAGTAACAAATCAGCTCACAGTGAGTAATAGTTAGACAGGAGCAAAGAATGCTCAAAAAGGACTTGGGTTTTAGAGGGCTACTTTAAATGCTTTGTTTGAAAAAGCTTTACCACAAACTAGATTATGATATGATCAAATTAGATTCTCAGTGGGCTATAAAAAAAGATTTACGGTACTGCAATTATTGTCTTTACTTGCATCACCACTGTCCAGTTTGCAGGCATCTGCTAGCCTTCATTTCTACTCCTATAATTCTCACTCAGGACAGGGCAGTGATCACAGGAGACGCTGTTAGCACTGCCGGTCCAAAGGAAGAATGCAAACATCCGACAAGCTCTTCCAAGAATTCCCATTTGAGGACCTTTCTGGAATGTCCTAACGAGGTTTCTCCGCTGTGTTTACAGTTCCAGCCCAATGGCAACCCTGCAATCTGCCCTGCCAGCATATCATTATCTGGCCTCCTCACGGGACACAGAGAGAGTTGGAGGAATTCTCCCTATTAGAGGTTTAGATGTTTGTCTTCAGAGCTGACCATAAAGCTTTAAACAGCAAGGGGAGGACAAGAGGCAACCACAGACAGCGACTTCATGAGTTTTAATAAATTGCTGTAAACCACTTCAAATTAGGGAGATGTCTAGACAAACAGCTAGATGCTGGGGAGCCGCAGTCATGTCAGATTAATCTTGTTGCATCGCGGTTACTCAGTGTCATAGCTCTTGGCTGTGTGGTTAAAAAAAAAGAAGGCATTCATCTATTGTCAAGCCAAGCAAAGTGATCATTGTGTTTGCCTTGTGCCTCTTGTCAGATTACAGATTTGAGCTTCACTCAAACCAGGAAGGAAAACTGACCCTGACATTTTACTAAAAGAGGAAACTTCAGAGAGAAGAGGGTAAATGTTTCTTGGCAGAATAGGAATAGCATGTGACACAGCTGTGTTGGTGGTGTGTGTGTGTGTGTGTGTGTGTGTGTGTGTGTGTGTGTGTGTGTGTGTGTGTGTGTGTGTGTGTGTTTGCCCCCAGGTAACAGTATGTGCTGATCTACTTCAGTAAGATCAGGAACACAAATACGAGCTCAGACCTCATTGACTTCAGACCACTCTTGTGTAACACAGGAATGTTGGACCTGGACCATCTCACCCGATTAAAACGCTGCAAAGGAAACAGAGGTTACAATCTCAAATATGTCATGGTATCTCTTCTAAGATATGAGGTAGGAACACTTTATTAATGTGTTCAAAGACACTTTCAATAAACAATTTTGAAGTTTCTTTTTGTTTATTAAGATTCCCCCTAGCAGTGTCGAAAGTACTCAGATCCTTCTCTTAAAGTAAAATTAGCAATACTACAATGCAAAAATGTTACAAGTAAAAAAAAAAAAATGCATTTAAATGTTATTTAAGTAAAACCACAACACTGTTATGTCAAAAAGGGATTTGTATCAAAAGTTTAAGTACTCACTATTACCCTTTCACGTGTTATATTTATATGGATTACAGGATTATGAAACAATGTGTTTTTAAGCTTTTAATGTTTTAGCTGGTGGAGATAGAGGTGTTTTATGGCTTTATATTCTCTGGGGTAGTATAACAATGCATCATATATCAGTTGATAATGTTATCTGCAATATTATTTGATTATCTTATCTGTGAAGGAACTAGCAACCATAGCTGTTAGATAAATGCAGTGGCATAAAAAGTACTCCTGTTTACAGGTTTTAGGGAGTACTACCACATAGGTTTTAAAAAAGTATTTAGTTATTAAGCTTTCTGTGACTCCAGAGGTGGCACTGAGACACAACAACACAACTCGATAGTACAAATTGCTTTACATTATACATAATATTATCACGTCTTAGAGAATTGACATAATCAATCAACCCTTGTGTTGTCTTCCCGTCAAAATTGAAAATCAACACTTTTGTTGAAGCTTTTTATCAATGTTTTTAACTTTTTCTTATGTTTTTGTCCCTTTTTTTTTTTTGACGTTTTCAACACTATGCAACACTAACTTATTAACTTTAGTTTTACAGTTACTTTTGGAATTTATGGCCAATAAACCCCATTTATAGGAAATTACATCTAATGTTTGAGTTAGAAAAGCAGAAATTTGGAATTATTTAGACAAAAATTAAAGGAATGTATGTTGATGAATAATCACAGACTGGAATATGTCAACTTTTAATCAATACTATTTTGAAACCACTTCAATTGTTTTTCAAATACTTTAAAATTGAATAAGACACCCCAAAATTAATGGGTAGTTCAAAAGAACATTGCTATAGGAAAATATATATATATATATATATATATATATATATATATATATATATATATATATATATATATATATATATATATATATATATATCAATTTGACCTGAAGACAACATGAGGGTTAAGCATCTTAACACTTAACCAGCAACAAAAGGGTTTGGATATCACTTTCCAGCTATATTACATATTTTAAGAGCAATACAAGTCATATTCTCTATAAGAGGCAATACCAAGACCCTCAGATGAGAAAAAACTGATTTCTATAAATGACCTATTCAACACATTTAAACATATGAAATGAAAAAACTTAGTTGGTTATACTGGAAATGGTTTCTTCAGTGCCACTTCTGTTACTCAGTGTTTCAGAGAAGTAACACTTTCTGCTCTGAAACTTGTGCCAAGACAATGGAGGGCCTCTCACAGTTTCCTGCCAACAACAATAGTATGAAGAAAGAGAGGGGGTCCTCCTGACTGCAAGAGGTGCAGGCTTCACCTCTCTAGAAACCCTCAGACCATCGTTGGCCCAGCAGGAACACAGACTGGACTGCTGCCATGAATCATGGCAAAAAATATGAAGAGAGGATGCCCAAAGCGTGGGAAATTCACCTATCATAGTTTTCCAAAGAATTCCAGGCCTGTCGAAACAGGATGTTGGATGGGGTGTGTGTGTGTGTGTGTGTGTGTGTGTGTGTGTGTGTGTGTGTGTGTGTGTGTGTGTGTGTGTGTGTGTGTCTAAGGAATTTAACATTCATACTGACACAAACAATGAGTGTATTCATGTGGCTTACTAATGTTATTTTAACTCGTCCTTTCTCACTTTCCCAACAGGAAACAGTTATCTGAGAAACACTCCATCTCCCAAAATAAATTTCAAAAAATGTATTCATCAGCCTGATAAAACAGTGAGAAATGTACATGTTAAGAGATTTAGACTTATTATGCTGAGCATATTTTCTATTTAATTGTTTACCAATTACCACATTCAAATTAAGTTTAAAGTGATAGTTTGACACATTTGGACCATTTTGGCCAGATTAAAGAGAGCTAGCCTCTAGCTTGTTAATTAGCTGTAGGCAGGTTTTGTTACCTTGGACAGAGCCAAGCTAGCTGTTTCTCGTTTCCAGTCTTTATGCTAAGATAAGATCACCTGCTGCTACTAGCTGTAGTTACATTTTTATCTGACTTTTGGTAAGGAAACAAGTGAGCACATTTACCAAAATGTCAAACTATTTCTTTTAAAGAACATTGGGCAAAAATGCATACATGATGGCTGACGGACTCCTTACACAACACATTACTAATACTTGTGATAATCGTTGTGACATGTCTGCCTCTTTAGATATCATAGGAATGCAGTGTCGCAGGAAATAAGATATGCAAGATTAGAGAGAAGATATGTTGCAACAGAGGTGATAAGCAAGAATCAGGCCTACAACAAAGGACCATTTAGTACTTTACATATTTTTAATAATTAAGTAATACTAAATGTCTGTGTGATTATACACAAGATAGTTTACACTCAGCCCTTTAAAATCTAGATAACACATGTTTTTTGTGTGTAAAGGGATAGATAAAGTGACCATATTACCTTTTAGTTTTGAATCATAGCGAGAAGTAGCAGTGCACAGAAGAGCTACATGGCAGGTATAGTCTGCATCAAGATATTTCACTTCAATGAAATCATCAATACGATAAGACTGGAGAAATACTTCATTGCAAGTAAACATACTGCATTCATAATTTTACTCAAATAGAAGTACAAAAGTTTTTCATTGTTTTTAATTATGCCTCAATGCGTATACAGCATTCCCCACTGACATGTAATGAAGCAGAATAAATGTTATTACTTTCAATTACTGGTATGTGGTAAGATAACTTACATTTAAAACACATATTCATTATGCTCCTTATAAAGTATTTATGCTGGAAATAGTTCAAGTTAGACAAGTTCATTTTGTTCGGGTAATTCCAACTTCCCTTGTTTTGTAATAAGAAATACTTCCTCTTATCACATTGTCATGTTTGCTTGAGTCAGGGAAGTATTGCAGAATACATGAGTCTTTCACTACATCAATCACAGATGGATGCCACCTTGTGGTGAGAATGTGTTTACCTCTTTTTCCTTATTAAAGGGAGGGACTTTTCCATGTGGTCTCTCATGTGGAATGCAACTAGAAGCAGGAGAAAGCTGTGTGGTAGTAAAGCAGGAGTCACGATTGAAACCTAAACAGTAAAGAAAATCATTGAGTCAGGTTTATAAGAAAAATCATCATGACTGGAATTTGGAATTTAGACTATCTGAGTGCAGTGCTTACTGACTGATATTTATACACATTTCACACCAATTTATGTCAGATTTATTTTTCCAATGTTCTTAGATCTTTGTCCCTCATATCTTTCTCTGTCAGTGATGTTGCTTTTCCTGCAAGGACACTCAGAGCCCTCAAGTATGCAGGATGTTTTCATGAACCATTTAGAAAGTGGATTTATAAATAAACAAAGACACACATGCACGGAAACACACACTGGAACATGTTTCTCATTCTCTGTTTGGGCCTGTAGGAGCTGAGAGCCATGGCAACCAAATACCGAGGGGAGAAATATCTGCTTGGCCGAGCACCATCTCTCTGGCAGTCATGCTAAAACTCTTGAATCCCATGACAAAAACAACATTCCACATCTAAGCGATAGTCTTCAAGGAATTCCTGTTAAACAGAGGCATTTCTCAGCGTGCAGACCTCATCGTATTGAAACCATCTGGTGTAACATGTGAATGTGAATTCTTCTAAAGATCCACACAGCAAGAGGGACAATTATTTGTCTTTGTGCACACGTGGAAGTTTGCATTGTCTCTTTTATTTGCTGTGATGAGACATCCCTCTGACATTAGTGTGCTACAACCTGGCTCCTGATGTCAAGCTGTTAACTATCTCCTCCAACACTGTTTTCCTTAAAACAAACACATTCACACATGCATGAAAACAGCTTAGACATAACACAATTGCATATGTATCACTGGGTTTTAGTGTGACAGTGGCGGGATAATGACAACTTTAAGAAGTAGATGTATTTCAGTTTGTTAGGCTACAGCAAAAGTTGGCAAGAGATGTCCAAGGCCCACTGCCAGCCCTCCCACATCAGTGCTGACCCCGTGTCCTACACAATTAGTCATGTTGTAATGCTACACAAAGCGGGAGGAATTTCGAAATCTTGGGTGACAAGGATGGTCAGAAAAACTTAAAATTGCTCCACTTTCCCAATGTACTTTGGTACAAGCATTCCAGCAATGCTAAATTACCAACTGGGTAACTGGTTTTGGTAATTTAAATAACAGCAAATGTGTACTACATAAGTATTTAGTTAGGTTTAGTTATTATTACAATTTGCAGGCATGTCTTGTAGAGGGCCAAATGTCGAAATCTAGTTTTTCTAGTAATCTAGTAATTTTAGTTTATATTGCTCACATGTTCATGTTCTTGTGCATGTTCCTAAATAAAAATGGTTTTAGTAAAGGTTCTACAAACTAACATAAGTATTAGTATAGTAGTGCTGGTTGCACTAGACTTAATGGGAACTTGGAGGCAACAGGGTTCATACACATTGCATTGAGGGCAGGAGATGAAGTTTCAGAACGGGATCGCTAACAGGTTAATTCGACCATGTATTCCAGTACAATAGATACTCCGTGGTTTATGTCAAAACATAGTTGTTTTGATTTAGCAGATTTTTTAAGTATGTGCACTCCGCCGGTAGATATAGTGTGGTGCATTGCTGCTAGAAATTCTGCATAGAAACTGGAAGAAGTAGAGACATTTTATATGTATATTACTTAAAATAACTACAACAAATTCACATATTTCATTTCAAACCTATCAAATGGTAACTTTACTATATGCGCCACAATTGTGTATTATACTCATACTAATGAGTTAAGATATCATTTTTGTTTTTACATGAACTAACAATCATCTGAACACATTCCTTATCTTTAAATTAAAATCTGTAGTTCGAAAAGATACAATGTTTTCACTTATAAAATATTAAAACAAATAGTAATATATTCAATCTAAAATTAACCATTACCATACATTTGCTACAGAAAATAATCTCCACTATATCCAGTAATCTCCATTTATATTAGATATGTTCATGTCATTATTGTTACTTCATGGTATAACTTCAAACTGTGAGAGCTCTTAGATGAGTGCAGATCGTCTATCAGTCACTGGTAGTATCCTTGAGGGTCTGGAAGAGGCCGAGAGATGTTTTGGAAAGCCCACTGCAAGATGCTGTCAACGGAGCCCTGCTAAAATACAAAGAGCAGTAACAGACCGGATCAATCGTCGGAAAAACGAGTCCTGGTGACATCATTTGGCAAACCTGAACAGTATGATATCAGTGACAATGATGATTTCACACGACAACATTCTTTATCGGATTATTACTTTAGTTATCAAGTTATTTCAGGTTATGATTTTAGTTTTAGGTCATTCTGTTGGCACATTCACATTGCCTCAGTGTAGATTCTGGGGGAGACAACTGATTGCACTCTGGAACCAAAATAAAACATTTCTTGGATCTTAGTTTGTAAATGTGTTACAGTTGAAAATGAGGACAAGATGACTATGAGGCCCTAGAATGACCCTAATCAGTCTTCTCCTTATAAAAAAATCTACAGTTCAGCACAGTGTCACTTCAACATCTGTACACAAATATCTCTCATAGAAAACACAAACTGGACTACAACACAAACACCACTGTGACAATTAATTTCTTGTCTGTGTAATAAGTGCAGCCATCTTGTGTCTGACATGCATGGTTATGTATTCATATTTTGTCTACATCTGTGTTATTGACATGTAACTGAGCCTTGCTCACATCTCCCAGGATGGAGTCCAGATCATCTTTATGGAGGATGGGCTCAAGGATGGAGGAGCTCTGATCATGACCAACCACTGGGGCGAGCTGGACACGTACATATACACACACACACACACACACACACACACACACACACACACACACAGATTACACAATATTTCCCTCCATCATATTCAGATAATAAAGATGTATATACTGTATAATCTGTACACACACATGTGCAGACACACCTGTAAGCCTTTGGATGATTCTGCCTCCTCTGCAGAGCTGCCGCAGGGCTGGGAACAGGACAAGCAGATGGATCTCCCTCTAGCAAACACAAGCACACTGTGATTGAGTAAGTGTATAATATTATTATCAATTAATGTAATTTCCAATACTCCGGAGGATTACAGAGAAAGAGGTTGAGATCATTTCACACGGCGAACTGAAATGTTGAGATGGGCTCTTTATGTAAAACATATTATCCAATAATGTTCAAGGAAGCACTTTTTTAGATCATGTAACATTTATAAAATGCTGAAAAAGATTTGAGATGATGTTCTGTGAATAATAAATGACATTTTAAATGTCTAATCAATGTACCACACAGAAGCAGCTGGATTTACTTAGGTATCATTTGTAAAATCCTTTTTTTTCATTTACAGCATACATTATACTATACACCCAGCTGCAGTGGTCCATGTACAAGCCATTAGTCACCATTAGCTAGATAATGATCAAACACTAATGCACATTGTTGATCAATACTAACACAAACAGGAATGTATGTACACACTGATGCATAGATCACATTGATGCTGAGATTAGAATTTGTCAAGCTTATGGGAAGGTTACATGTCATCTTCTGACAACGTGGATACAAGATAGTACAGTGAGGAGTGAATGTCTTACTTGGAAAATGGCAGTGTTCGTGGAAGCGCTGCAAACACTGGAGGCAGTGAGTCAGGTCTCCTCCTTCTATGTGACAAACACCACACACCTCCCCCAAACTGAGCAGCTCTGCACCTGAGCACTGGATACACATTTTTTTTTTTTTGAAGTAGCAGTAATGCAAAATTACAAAATGCGAGAAGGGAGTAAAATCAAGGTTATTGTTCAACAATTGGGATTAAAGAAAGACTGCACTAAGCAGAACATCATTAAGTCTTTACCTGGTTTTTCCCACTGAGCTCATTCATAGACGCTGTGACACTGGTGAGACAGGAGGACGACAGCGAGGAAAAGAAGGAGACGTCTATGATGGAGTTACTGGAGCTCGTGTTTGTTGGCTGCTGCTGGGCAATGAGTGCCTGTGATATAAGATGTTATGACCATGACCAGTACTAGAAAATAAAGCTTTTCAGGCTTGACTTTAAATGTTCTATATTATGCTCATTTTGAGGTTCATAGTTGTATTTTGGGTTTCTACTAGAAGATGTTTACATTCTTAAATGTTAAAAAAAAAACAACACAGGATTTTTCTCATACTGTCTAAATATATAGTTTTATTCACCCTCTGTCTGAAATACTCCTTTTTAGCATCTGTCTCTTTAAGCCCCCTCTTCCAAAAACGCCCAGTCTGTTGTGATTGGTCAGCGGTTACAGGTCTTCCTCGTCTGTGCTTTTAGAGTCTCTACCTTGTCATTAAAGCCGGGGAATGACTGTAATGGCACTGTAACCACTCTTTTTACCCATATTAGTATACTAGTTGTGACATCACAACGTCGCTGTGTTCATTGATCTGTGTATTGAGCATTTAAATACTTTCACAGTATTTAAAGAGCACCAAGACCTGTTCTATAATCAAAAAAGACATTGAAATCCCACTTTTTACAATATAGGACCTGTAAAATGTTTATTCCAGGAAGCTGATCATTAAGAGTTATTCTCATAATCTTTGTAGCTCAGCAAGTCGTAAATAAATAACCATTATGATCTGAAAATATTTGATCATGTCTTGCAGAGATTTGCATACTAAAAAGAAATACAAGAATTCAAGTCTATGAAATTGTCCTTTAGATACTTACTTGTAAAGGTAGTTGGTCATTCTCTCTTTTCACTCTGTTGCCACAGCACCATTCACAGCGCCAAGTGCCACTGCGGATTAAAAATGTACTGTGACATTAAAACTTTTTTTTCAGAGTGTCCCTGAACACATCCACGTGCTAATACACTGAAAACATGTACACCTTTTTATACCTTGGTATAGATGTGAGTGGAGGGTCCAGGCAGGTCAGATGAAAAGCTTGAGGACAGCCATCACAACAAATCAGCTCCCCTCCGTCTTTACACACGGCACACTCATCATCGTTATACTGAACCTACACAGATACAGAACATGTAACATACAAAAGCAAACATACACAATGAAAAGGATGACAAGTGACTGTGAAAGAGTAGCTCCTCTAATGTACCATCTCTGTGGTTGTCTCCCCCTTGTGGTGAAATTTGTGATTAACAGCTTTGGAATTGGACGCTCCATTTATCTCTGACTGACCACACACCCCAACAACTGTTAGGCAACCTCTGGCACTTCCTGTTGAATGACAAAGAATTTTAAAATATTTTTATGAACACCAATTGCTTATTCCCATTTTATGCTTTTTAGGTACCGTAGTGCCCTAAAATTCAGTGATCACACTTTAAAATGTTACTATGGTTGCATAGTGTCTAACTTGTTTTCTCAGTTCTTAATTTAAACATTCACTTTTTATGTCCTGATGATGCCGAACAGTTTGATCGATATTTGTTATCAGACTTTCCACAACATATTCTAAGTTCAAATCCGCACTTAGAACCCATCCGTTTGAAGGTGCTTTTAACCCGTAACCAACTTAGCTGTTTCCATTTGTTTCTATGCTGTATTTATCTTTAGGTGTTATTGATGTTTTTATACTCATCTTGCACTTGTTTTCTTTGTTTTTACCTTGTAAAATGCCTTTGAGTACCTTTTAAAGTACTATATAAAATCAATGTATTATTATTATTATTATTATTATTATTAAAAACAGTGGCTTACCATCCGTGCCCATCTTCTCTGTGGCTTCCTGGCTGACTAGCAGCTGAGTTAAGGAGGTAGAGGAGGAAGAAGACAGAGTGACTGGTCTCTGGACTGAAGACACCCCATTAATACCTGTGGCGGAACAAGGGTTCAATGTGTCTGTAGCATTAAAGAATATATTTCAGATTATGATTGATTTGTAATTACTATTTCCAGATGTTAGCTGAGGGGCTGCAGCTTCACTCTTCACCCTGTACAGCCTCACTTTACCCCCTGGAGAAAACATATAAGAACACGTCTCACCATCATCAGGAGCTTAGTCATGTTTTTGTTGGAAGACAGAGACAGAAGAGATGTATTATGGGAAATTACCTGGTACATTGCTTGTCTTGGCATGATACTGTGGATGCTGATTGTGTGAGTTTGTCTTTCTGTCCTCTCTGCTCCTCTTCTTGATGTGAGGTGTTTTGTGTCCTCCAGAGGAATTTTTCTCATCTCTGCAACCTGCAGCATCCCGTCCTGTCAATAAAATGTCAGCAGATGACAAAATAATATGAGACTAAACTCTATGAATCATTCTAAATATCATAATCGTATGTAGAGAGCTCTGTCCTGAAAGTACAGAGAGGATAGATAAGAACTGGGATGGGAAATGGTATCACTCCCCTCACTATCTAAGATAGTTCAGAGTCTGCGGCCCACAAATTGTCCCTCAGATATCCTTCCCTCACGTCTTTTAAAGGACGTTTTTAATACTGTCGGGTCTAGCATTCTTATTTTAATAAACACATGTCTGAGTGCAGGTTGTGTCCCAGCTGCTTTTAAACATGCTGTAGTGCAGCCTCTTATTAAAAAATCTGATCTGGATCCTGATGTTCTCTCTAACTTCAGGCCTATTTCCAAACTACCTTTTCTCTCAAAAGTGCTGGAGAAAATAGTCTTAAACCAATTAAAAACATTCCTCACCAACCATGGCATCCAGGAGAAGTTCCAATCTGGCTTTAAACCACGGCATAGTACAGAAACAGCACTTTTAAGGGTTTTTAATGATCTCCTTCTAACGGTGGATTCAGGCAACTCTGCTGTGCTGGTGCTTCTAGACCTGACTGCCGCCTTTGATACTGTGGCTCACACAATCCTTTTATCTCGCCTTGAACACTGTGTAGGTATCAAAGGTATTGTCTTGAAATGGTTCCAGTCATACTTGACTGACAGGAGCTTCTCTGTTCATTTAGCTGAACACTCATCATCAGCTGCTCCTCTTACCTGCGGGGTCCCTCAAGGCTCTGTTCTGGGCCCTATCCTCTTTTCACTATATATGCTGCCACTGGGTTCCATTTTTCAGAAACATAACATCTCCTATCATTGTTTTGCTGATGATGTCCAAATCTACTTGCCTATGAAATCTATAACTAAAGAGTCTGTGCAACTGTTGTTAGACTGCTTAAAGGAGGTAAAAACCTGGATGGAGTTAAACTTCCTCACTCTGAATGAAAATAAAACAGAAATCATCACGTTTGGACGTTCGGACGCACTGGGTGACCCTTTTGGCATTTTGGGCCCTTTAGCCTCCCAAAATCAATCCACTATTAAAAATCTTGGTGTTATTTTTGACACCTCATTTACTTTTAGCAAACAAATCAGTGCAGTTGTCAAGACCAGTTTCTTCCAGTTAAGACTTATAACTAAAATAAAGGCCTACCTTCCTTCAAAAGACCTTGAAAAAGTCATCCATGCTTTTATCACTGCTCGGCTGGATTATTGTAATTCTTTATATATGGGTCTACATCAGAAATCTTTAAATCACCTCCAGCTAGTCCAAAACGCAGCTGCTCGCCTTTTAACTACAACAAAAAAATTTGAACACATAACGCCAGTCTTGGCCTCCCTCCACTGACTACCTGTCCGTTATAAGATAGATTTTAAGATTTTATTGCTTGTTTTTAAGGCCTTAAATGGTTTTGCGCCATCTTACCTGGCTGATCTCTTATGCCATCATTCTCCAGTCAGAACGCTGAGGTCGTCAAATCAGCTGCTCTTGGATGTCCCTAGATCAAGGCTAAAAAATAAGGGCGATAGAGCTTTTGCAGTGGGCGCCCCCACCCTATGGAACAACCTCCCCATGCATATTAAAGCTGCACAGACCTTACAATCGTTTAAATCGCTGCTTAAGACGCACCTGTTTGCTGTAGCTTTTAACCCTCATTAACCTGGATTCTGATGTTTTAAAGTGTTGTTGTTTGTCCCCTTGTGATTTATTTTGGTTGTAGTGATTTTTACACGTGTTATTTATGTATTTGACATCAACCCTGTTCAGCACTTTGGTCAACTGTTGTTGTTTTTAAATGTGCTATAGAAATAAAATTGACATTATACTTCTAACCAAATTACTTAGTACAGCTTGCTTAATTCTTAAGTATACAGAAAAGGTAAAATTTAAAATAACTAAATCGTCCTTTTTTCTAATGTGTTAAGCTAAAGAAAATCTCAATTTGTAGATTTCTATGACATGTATGAGTATGGGTTTATTAGACTTTAGTGGCCGGGTTATTTATAATAAATGTAGCCAAAAAACAATGAAATGAGAGATTACATACAGAATAAGAAAAATGAACTCTGTGCCCTACTCATCTGGACAGAAAGGTTTTGTTTACACGTTTGTCTAATAATGTACATTGCAATCAAGTTGGAATGATTACAAACACACTATAAACATTTGACAAATATTTTTGCTGAAACTTGAATGTTACACACTTGATGGCAGGTTAGTGAGGAGCGTCTGCAGCTTGGGGTAGCTGCACTGGTTGTAGTCTTTGGACAAGTTGCTCCAGAAAGCCTGGATGGTGGATCTGCTCTGCTCCAGGACCCAGGACAGGAGGGAGTACATGGCCTTATGGATCCCCTCTTTGCCTTCCTTCTCTAGAGTGCTCTATGAAAACAACAGCTGGCATATTTCAACTCGAACTTAACTCAACATAACTCAACTCGAACAACTTGAATAAAAAAACATATATTCCTGAAAGTGCATGCCATGAGTAGGCGTTCGATGATAATAATCTACTACTTTGTGGAGAGGGGAGTAATGAAGAAAGGTCCTACTTATCAATTAGTCATTACATTGCCTCGGCATATTTTCAGTGTGTGATGGTAATCAAAATGGAAAAAACAAGTTCTGACATTTATAATCAAAATAAAAATAAAGTCTAAATTCCAATTTCCATATTTCTTTTCTTACCTTTAGTAGCTGGTCAGTTATGATGTTTTTGTCCACCAAACCATAGACGAGAGGGAAAGGGTCATCTACAGCCATAGCAATATCAGTCCGCAGTTCCCTCAGCAGGGAGCGGAGGTTTGTGTCCCTAAAAGCTTCCACTCTGGACATGATCCACTTTGTGTGTGAATCAGATCCAAAGTGATCCGGACCTCAGAGGACCTGAGATCATACAAGAGGTACTTCAGATAGAAGAGGTGTGTCCTTCACGGGGAAGAACATATTGTACATGTGTATCGTTTCATGCTGATATCTATTGAATAATTAAGAGTAAAACCTGTCTTTCTCATGAAATCTGTTTCTGCTTTCTTATTTTAAATCTATCTGCATGCATGTGTATAACACTGTATGTTAACACTATATGTATAACACTCATGCCACTAATTTTGACTGGTCGAGGTTTTTAGAAAGTCCACCTTGAAGGTTTCACCCTTGAGTAAATCCAACCAAGGCCCCCGTCAACCTCTTGTCTCTGTGGAGTTCATGTGTCCACTAACCGTCTGCGTCTGCCTGTTGACCATCAGAGGGATCAAATGACGAACTGTCCATCCAGGGGAATACCTGCCATCTTACATTAGGAGGACTGAGTGTACGCGACCTGAAACCATCACAGTGACAGTTTCCTTCTTAAAAGGTTCTTTCCACCTCAACTTCCCCTTAACGATCAGGTTTTCAGACACTGACTCACCACAGGGAGCTCAGGATTAGTGTGATAATCATGACTGTGCATTAGGCAGGAGAAAATGCTGTAAATAGTTAACTGATTGACACAGTGAATATGGTTGATTGCTACGCTCTGAGCCCATTTGCCTCTGTTGCTGTCTCTTTTTTCTCATTAAATAAAGTACACACCTAAAAGACTCTAATAAAAACAGTGTTTTGGGCAGTTTCCAACCCGGTTCAGGTAGGTTTTAGTTAATTGGGCCGGTTTTTTGGAACCATTTAGAACATAAAGTTAGGCCATATTCCAATAAAACGTACCTTCTTCTCATCAGAGTAGTATGATTGTGATTACAGAGTACAATAGGTTCAGGTTGACACACAGTGACCAGATGTAGTTTTAGTTTACTACAACTAAGTTAAAACTATTTTCCTTTTCTAATTATCATTCGGTCGTAGCTCTGTGATAAAACACTTAACTGTGGTTTTGAGGTTGCATAATTCTGATAGAACAGGAAACCAAAGGAAACAGGATCAATTATTTTTCTTCTTGCTACCTTTTTCAAAATGAAAATGAAGATTTGGGGTACTTTTATGACGACTAGGTGGCATCCAGGCTCTGATTGGCTATCATGTGTCAGTCAAATCTAGCAACGCTGCATAAAATCAAGTTCAATGAGGAACCACAGGGTTCTCTCCCTCAAATCAAAGAACATTTTGCTACAACAACAAAAACATTTTACAGCCCTTTTAAATAAAATCAAAGCTTAAAAATAGAGTAGACCATTTTGCTACCAGGTAAAAATTGATGGTTAGGAGAGTGAAGCCCTTTAATCTGTAATTTATTTATCATTAAACATTGTAACATTATTCATACAGGTGAACAAGGACCACTTCTACAGAGGGACGTTCACAACATACATATTACATTATTATATACAGTGCAGTGCATTACAGTGGATTGTTATATGTGTATTACCTGGATGAAGGGATGGGGAAGGAGAAGGAGAGAGGGTTTGAGGAAAGGAGGAGAAGGAGAGGAGTGGTTGGAGGGTTAGGGTAAGTTGTGATAGTAACTTGTCTTTTTATTACTTCTTATTTTAAAGCACAGTACAGTTTGTTTTATAAAAGTTAAACCTATAGAGAGATAGAGTGTCACATTGTCACAGCTACTGTTAGGTGAACCTACTGGAAGTTGACTTTTGTGGGAATATCAAATGAGATACATTTTGTAATGAGATGCTATAGAGAGATGCTATAAAACATTCTAAGATAGTCAACCTCCTTCCAGAGTGAGAAGACCCTGGAGGGCAGGCCAAAGGTCAAAGGTCAAAGATCAGATCAACGTGCATGCGTGCTGCAGACATTCAAACGTGTTCGGCCATCTAGAAAAATGGCCGACCCCCCGATTATTTCTCCCTCTATGTTTAGGCATCATTTTTGGTGCTTTCCCTTTTTATATATAAAAAATACAAAACATAACAGCGAAAAGAATTCCGTTGGTTGTCCCGTTTTTTCTCCTGTTTCATTTTTCCAAAACAGTTTTGTGTTCGCTTTCATTTCAACATTTGGTTGTTGTTTTTTTTTCCCTTTTCTCCTCCAGTCACTTACATATTGACAAAGTATACAATATTTTACAACTGAACAAGACTGAAAGATAACATTTGATTTGTCCAATCAGATACAAGGCCCTCATCCTATATCCAATTAGAGAAGTCAACTGGAAGCTAACCAGTAGTAAGCAACACAACAAGCCTATGGTGTGAAGGGAGCTGTCCGATTTCAGCTCTGCATTAACATGAGCACCCGCCCTCGGGGACAGTAGGCTCTGCTGGTTTGTCCAGCTTAATGTCGATCACTGGGAATCATCCAGTTAAAGAAAGGTCACATGGTTAATGAGAAAAAGTAAAATGTAATGACCTGACATGTCACAGTCAAATGGGTAATGCTTGAAATTACAGCCAGCAAGTTGTGGTGTAATTGTTTTCTGCATACAGGGTACCAATAAAATACTTACTGAGCACTTTTACTTAGAAAAAACTTTTGATTGTCAAATGGTTTAACATTTCATACAATTATTTCATAGCCACAGTTTAGTCTAAAATTACTGTTACAATTCAGTAACAGACTGTAGAACAGGGTGATTTATTTCTGGTCCATCTTAAACACAATTATATTACTCTCTTACTCCCTTACTGCTTGTCTTCTTTCCTTTTAACATATTTGCGTTGTAAAGGTGCCTAGTAAGTATTTTAATGATACCCTATATAGTATGTACTAAACACTGTAATTTTTGGGCTGTAATCCAAAGTCAAACGCTAGTTCTATATTTATCTTTATATGTAAAACAGATTACAGGGATAGAATATAGAAGTTTAATTTCATATTTACTGATTAAAGTATCTCTCTGTCATCCTCCATCACACATCCTCAGTGTATGTCACTTCCCAGACAACCACTGTGTGGTGCTATACCTGTGCATCCATACTACCTTCCCTGGCTCTGTGCATTTCCTCTCTATTAGGCAAAAAGGCTTATAGCTTCCTCAGTAGACAGTAGGCTGGGCGGTCTGTTTGTACTAGTGCCAACAGCCACTAAGAGATTAAAAAGAAGCTGCCCTTTTCTTGGCTGTGTGGCTCTCGGCACAGTGAGTTACAGAGGCTGTAAAGGATACTGCCTTCAGGATTTGCATCATCCAAGCTTTCCATGCCAGGGAGGGCTGCTGCAACCCGACGAAACAGCTAGGAGGAGAGAAGAGGAGGGTAGAAATAAGAGGAGAAGAGGGAGAGGAAGATCAGAAAAGATGAAAACAAGATGAAAATAGGAGGAGAGAATGCACAAGAGGATAGAAAGGGGGTTTAAAATGTGCAAAAATGTATATTATTTGTCCTGTATGGACTACAGCCCTTATTATGTGTTTTTCTATCCTCCACACTTGTTAACAATTTTTCCACATATTTCCACAGAGAAATTCTCTCTATTCACGTTGGTGGCTCGATCACCTTAGGAGGACACAGAAACAGCAGAAAAGCTGGGAGCAACTGACGCCCAAAATTTCTGTGAAATATGGCAAAACTGCAGGGATCACCTGTTTGACATTGCAGCCTGTCTTGGCACTGGTCTCGATGAACATGACGTTCAGCTCTTTGGCTCTTTGCTCTCCTTCCTCAATCATGATTTGCCTGCAGGATGATCAGGTCAGACTCATCACAAAGTTGGAGGATCATTTATTCCATACTGACATGTTGCTTTTAACAACACGCTTTTTGCTCAGGTCACAAAATATCTTCATGCCAAAGATTACATGAAGCTAAATGTTGTATTCAGCATACTCACCTCTTTTCTTCCAGATCTGTTTTGTTGCCAACTAGCATGATAATAACATCACTTCCTCTCTCCGTCCTGACATCATCAATCCATTTGCAGGTCTGCTGGAATGAGTTCACATCTGTGGAGACCACACTCTTATTTTAAATTCTTTTAATCTTTTTTATGTTAACGGCGTTAACATCCCATGTACAATTAGTGCTTCTTTACTGTGTTTGTTATGTATTTCATACAGAAAGACAACTCAAAACATATAATGCATAGATGCTTATAGGGAAATTAGCAGGTTGCTGCTCACTTGTAATGTCATAGACGACTACAGCCACTGTGGAGTCTCGAATGTAGCTGGGGATAAGACTCCTGAAACGCTCCTGTCCAGCAGTATCCCACAGCTGCAGCCTTACCTGCATTTACACACACACAGACACACACACACACACACACACACACACACCTGCAGGAGCTGTTTCCACATTAAGTACACACAGACTATACAGATGTTGGGGCTGGTAAGTACACATCCAAAGGGATAAGCCAATATCAGCTCATGTGCAGGCTGACAGAGCATAATAATCTGACAAAGAAACTGTTTTAATACTAGCTAAAGTAGATTACCCATGGGAAGGGCTTTGACTTCTTAGGGCTAGAAAAGCCAAATCTATTACTAGCAGAAATTAACTTAGGATAATCGTGTTAGTCTGTGAAGAGAGAAGAAATTAAGCAAATCAAAGATTAGTGAAACCAGAGTGAACATTTCTTACTCAGGATGATGACTGGCTAAACGACACAAGTATAAATACATACATTTTTAATACAATGTGTTGTTAGGTGTTACTACATGTGACTATTAAAAGACAAAAAAATGCATCCTACTGTTCGGTCTTCCAGGTACATTGTCTTTGATAGAAAGTCTATTCCAATGGTTGCCTGCGGCAGAGAAAGAACAAAAGAGGGGGAATCATCAGTCTCACCCAAATGTTTCCATGAAGCATCTGTTGACTGACTGACTGACCATTTTTTAAATAAAGGAAAACACAAAAAGCTGTTAATTTGTGGAAAACAAACAGCCAATAAGCACCAACATTGAATCAGACTGGAAAACTAATTAGAATTGCCCTCAGGGCTCAATCATTCAGACTTGTTAAGTACTAATCTGTGTTCTCTTTTTAAAAGCCTAATGTTGCTACACTAACATTTTATTTTCATAATTGCAGTGATAATTCATTAATAATAATTCATTCAAATTAATTTTTGTTATACCAGGAGAACATCATAGTTATTGACCATAGTCAGTCATCATACCATGTAAGATATATATATATATATATATATATATATATATATATATATATATATACACACACACACAGTATTTCGCTCTTCCTTGTCTGGATCACGTCCAAGTCTCACCTGATACGTGTTGTCGAAACTGTCATACATGAATCTAGTGATGAGAGATGTTTTCCCCACTAGAAGAGAGAACAGTGGTTAGGTGTTAGTTCAGATCATAAATATTCTCCTAAATGCATGAATACACAATTTGATAATAATATGATTAAAATGGGTTTCCATTGTGATCCTTAGTGTGACAAAATGATAGCCAAGAATGCATAATTATAATAATAATTATAATAATTCAGCATACAACTGTACTCAAAAAACCTAAGCAAAAATGTACAACAATTTTGTTCAATTTCTCTAATGGTCACATCTGGCTTATTTCTATATATGTACAAATATATTTAATTGTAAATTATTATTCTACATTTTGAGTTCTAAAGGGAAAGATCAGATATGTAGAACATTGATTTAAAAGATATAGAAACATATCAACATCTGTATCTGACATTGATTTCATGAAATAATCAATAGTTTCCCACAACAACTTCATGACGCTGCTAAAAAAAGATGTGTAAATGTTGCTCACTATCAAACCAATGTGAAAGAAATGTATGGTGATAATTGTTGATAACAGGACTAAATAACTGATACAGCAACTAAAATTATTTAATTATTAAATAATCTATCAATCACTTTTGTGATTAGTCGATTAATCATTTAGTCTAGGATGTGTCAAATATATTGAGAAATGGTAAAAGGGGTCCAAGGTGATGGCTTCCTAGTCTTGTTTTGTCTGATCAGCAGTGAAACCTTTACAGTGATAAAAAACAGAGAAAAGCTGCACCCTCAGAATATTTGACAGTATTGCTCAATTTAATGATTTATCGATTATCAAATTAGGTGCATTATTACAATTATTGTATGATTGTTTGTGTTTTGTGCTGTTATGTATAAAGGCTTATTTACAGAGGTGCATTGCAAACCAGCTTAAGCTATAAATGCTGTGGTACAGTATGTGCCAGTATCATGCTATACATACTTGTCCCTGTAAATATAAATGTATATACAGTATATTGATGCTGTTAAAAAATAATTAGGATAACAGAACATCACTAAAAATGTGCACGGCCATCCTAAGGTAGAGAGACAGAAAACACATATTCAGCAGCATCCATAAACTGGATGGTGACTTCTCAGAGAATCAAGGTGAACCTAGTGAGAGCTGGATTCTTATTTACATCCCATCCAGCACCATCCTTAGCACCATTTTAAATCACATCAACACATGAGTAAGGACTTGAGTTTTCCAGCAGGCCCCAGGCTCTCATGCAGAGTCTCTCTATGCAGACAGCAGTAGTTTTAAAGCCAGTGAGGGGCAGTGGCCACACCAGGCCGCGATTCAGCACCATGGACAGCAACATTGGCGTCCAGGCCACACAAACACACAGGAGGGTTTGTAGTCGAGACACAGCCTCCTCATACGTAAGCGCACGCGCACACACGCACACACACACACACACACACACACACACACACACACACACATTTGAGCATCACAATTTAAGACACAAACACCAGTCAAGCAGCTGCCATACTAGGCTTAATTGTGTGTATTCTGCTGCTGTATTTTATGGGATATGTGCTCCTCTGCTGCCACTCTGGATGTCTAATGTCTGAACACGTCTTCAGGCAGCTTTACAGCGCTAAACAATAATCGATCAGCACCTCCCGAATTTGTGCCATAACATTAAATCACACACACACAATCATTCCCATCTTGAATAGATGACTTATTGAATAAATAGTATAATGTTGTGGCGCTGTCAAACCCGTTTTTATTTGATCATGTATGGGACCGAACAGGAGACTGCGAGGTTTAGAGATGCTACAGACATCGCAACCTAGGGTGTGTCCCGAACTGACACATGGGGGACTGTTTATTACCCTTCTAAATGACAAAAACACGAGAGGTGGAGAAAAATATTACACACTGACATTTAATGGAATACAAGGATTGTCCATGTAGATATGTGAGGGAAATAAACCGGTTATGTGAAAACAGCCTGAGCATATTTGTCGGTCACTGCAGCACATCAAAACATCCGAATTCATATCGCATGCTGTGATGCGAATTATGACCGTTTGCGACAACTAAACAATACTCAAGGGTATTCAGTACAATTGTCTGTTGTTTTTGAGTGATCAAGATGGTTACGTTAAATTTAAGGCTGACATTTGTATGCATGCGGTTTTTTTTCTGTCTTGGTTAATCAGATTTCTACAGTCGCCGATTGTGCCAAAAAGTACATGGGTGTCAAATTACCCAAAGCCAGCCAGCCACATCCTCTAGATTCAGCTAAAACTTTCAAAATCATCACGGATTACATACATGGCCTCCTACATATACGCACGTTTAGCATTATGGGAGGATAACATCAAACCTCCCTAAGATCTGACTCACCACTCTGCTCTCCCAAAAATACGAGTTTAAATTTCCTTAGGGGGTTCCCCAAATCTCCTCCAGCTGACATGGTGGCAGATAAAGAGCTCAACTTGGATTATTTTGATATGTTCTTATAGCTCGGTGTCTCCTCCGTTGTTGGTGCGCAGGGGGATCCTCCTCTCCTCACAGAATGATGGGAATGCAGCTCAGCATCCTCCTGTCAATTTAGGGAGCCTGTGCGCCTGCGCGACCTCACCTTATTCACTCCGTCACCCTTCTATGGGAACTATAAGATCTAAAATGGTGTTTTAGGTAGATATTACATGCAAATTGACCTTGACATGTAAAATGATTGGAGGGCCCCTTGAAGTGGCGATAGAGTCATTGAGTAATTGAAATGTATACAATGTTTTCTGTTGTCAGATTACAAAAATAACACCATAAAGCTTTTGAAATGGAAAGGATCATTTGTGTGTGCAGAAAATGGATATAAATGAAAAGGAAATGCATAACTTAAGGCCTCTATTTTTCAGTCATTACTATGTAAACAACTAACTGACTAACAACTATAGCTATGACTTAAGTGTCTTCTCCACAGAATTTTATTCAGCCCCCTGTCAAAAAACAAAAATAAACACACCGACATGACACCATATGTGCAAAAATGTCAAATTTAACCTTAATACTAATGTTTAAAATCAAACAGCTCTGCCTCTTTCTCCTTCCAGAAAGCAAAGCTGCGGTCGATATATTCACAAATGTCTTCTTTGTTGAAAGCAGAGTCTGTGCAACACTTGGCTGGAGTAGCAGATTGAACTATAACTTTGGGTACGAGTCTGGAATCTGACAACAATAAAGATGATGATGGTGATGGACAGCGGCATGGTCTTGTGTCCCCAAAGAAGCGAATTTTGATGTCCTCGAAGCCGTCACTCCACTGGCGACTCCTATCCTGGATTTCCTGGAGAACAGCCTTGTGGAAGTCCCTCACTATCTCCCAGGGGAAAATGCCAATGTGGTCAAAGACTTCGAAGCAGAGTAGATGCCTCATTTTTCTCTCCTCAGATGACAGCTCTTGCTCTAAGATGTGGAAGTATCCCAGCATGAAGAGGTCAAGGGTCAAGCTGTCATGGGTCACTGCAACACCATTCACATCTGGTAGGAATTGCTCTGGAGAGAATGTTACTCGAGGTGGTGGATTTTGTGAGAAGTTGGAGGAGGACAAACAGAACTTTTGTGCATCTTTGAGTTCTAGTTTATTCTTCCAGGAGTTTAGCATCTTGGCCACTACACCTCGTTGTCGGCAGAATTGAAACATGGAAGTGATTTTCTGTTGGGGTGACGCTCCTGTCACTGTGTCTGACAGTGCTTCCGGTTCCTGTCTCTGCCTTGCTGCTCTCACTGAAATAGCATATGCAGATTTCTTCCAGTGGCTCAGGAACAGCACCACAATACGTTCTTTCCTTAAGCTGGTAGTGTCCATCACAGGTATAAGTTTTTTAGGAAGCTCATATTGACTCACCTCGCAGCTATGGCCTGTGTTGGCATTCTGGTTGTTTACTCCTGAAGATCCAAACCCTACCTGGCTGTTCAAACCCAAGCCTCCTTTCACAACCCCAGCAAAGGGATAAATACTACCAATCTGACCTTCAAAGTTGGATCTGAGGTTTCTGACCGACACCCCAGACTGTTGGATTTCCCTCTCCACCCTCTCCCTCCCGGCTCTGGCATAGCTGTTTGTCTCCAGACGAGGGCTTAAAGCCGACGCCATCTCTATATGAGGAATCCTACACACACTAGAAGTCTCACCATGTGCTGACACCATCACTTGGCCATGTTGCACCATTTCCTGGCCTAAATCAATTCCTAAACTATCTCTTACCCCCTGCAAACCCTTCATCTTCTCCATCATGCCTTCCACTATCCCCCTCTCACCCCCTTCTTCTGTGGTTTGTGTCAGATTAGCCACCAGCAGTGACATGCTCTTAACAATCTCTGAAACACGACTGCACCATGCTGGCAATGTCAGGTACATTTTCCCCTCTGCGTCCATCTTTTGCAGGACCTCTTTGTTAAGGGAGATGTTTACAATTGGATCGGGTAAAATGGCCCTCAGCTCCTGGGTCAGCCTGGTCAGCTCCAGCTCATAGGCCTGGCAGCGCTTCTGCAGGGAAACTGTCTCGATCTGCTGTTGCAAGTACACCAGGTCATCCTCTGTTAAAAGCTCACCAAAGGGGCCCAAGACTGCATTGTAGGCTTGGGAGAACTTCCAGCCATCATCCACTGATGTGTAGCCATTACTTATGTACTGTTAGAGGGGCAAAGAGATTTTAGCAAACAATCCTAAAAAGTAATTTTGTCAAAGGAATATCTTAACATTTTAAATTATTGTTTTATTTGCCAAAAGTTAGATGTGAAACTTGAAACTACTAAGCTTATCTTAGCTTAGCCTTGCACAAAAACTGTAAATATGGGGAAACAGCTAGCCTGGCTTTGTCCGAAGGTAACTAAATCTGCCTACCAGCACCTCTAAAGATTACTAATAAGTATCCACAAGTCAGACTAGACTGGCATTAACCAGGTTTGATTTACTATTCATTAATTACCAATAATGGAAAAAATAGTAACAAAACCTGCAAACGGAACTTCACAAACCACATTTCTGTTCTTATTTCTCTTTAGGTTATGTTGTACTAGAGGTGTCTCTTGTGTCTTGTCGCTTCTTCAAACTTTGGATTTGAGCTATTGAGTTTGATTTGATTGTTTTTCTTTGTGGAACGTGTAGGTATCTTGTACTTGACTTGATATTTTGTTAAGGCTCTATTCTCCCAGTTACCTACCCTTTTCTGATCCTGTCAAATATGATTGTGTACACAGATTTGTGTTCATGCAAATTAATAAAAGTAAACATGTGTACCTGTCTCCTCTGTTCCTCCTCATCTTGCAGCCTGAGCTGCAGCTGCCGCACCATCACCTGTCGTTTCCACTCTGCTATAGGGCTGCCGGCTTCATCGTGAGTGGGCACCAGGGCGTCGACATCAGCCAGGATCACATCGACGATTGGTATCTCCTCCAACAGATCCTCACAGTCAAGCTTCTGTCAGCATTCAACCATGTGAGACAGTCAGTGTGAGTGCAGAAGCTGGATTTGCAAACATAACTACATACAATGTCATGAAAACCCCACACAAGTCTACATTGCTTGCATAAATGGAAAATTAGGCTGTATTGTATATATTGCATTTACATTTTAATATTGTCCAGTTTAGAGCATGTTAAGTCAAATAAAATGTCAAATGGAGTTTTCATTTAAACTTTCAAATTGTTATAAAATTGCATCATCCTTTTAACATAGTCATAGAATGTCCATATTAGTATGTGAAAATGAAAATAAAAGTGGATTATTGCATTTAAATTTAAATTTTTCCCAAAAAACACATACATTTGTGGAAAATTATAAAGCTATTGTAGAATTACATTATAATTTTAATTTAGTCCACTATAGCATTCCATATCAATAATCTGATGCTCTTTATGTTTATGCTTTATCTATATGTGGGGTTGGTGTCATGTATGTAGCCATCAAGTGCATATTTAAGAAGCTTTTACTGGGTTATCATTTTAAAACAAGCTGGAAACATTATAGTGTTTTCAACAAACTCACAGGGTTAATGTTAGTTACACCGTAAAACATGAAGATTCATGTTATGATATATTTTGCAGTAGAAGCTCCTTTACACCGCAATATCTAATTTTTTACCCAGTACATGTTGATTTAGTATGACACCTTGTTAGTTATTTCTTATTTATTGTGAAGGCAACATCAGCCACCCTTTATGTAATTTTTTGTAGCTTATACAGAGGTTATGTTTAAAGGTTGTGCCAGCTGCCTCACAGTTTGTCCTGTGAAGACTGCAGTGAAGCCAGCGTGCCTCAGAGACTTAATAGACTTCATGTGGGACATTAGGGTGAGATCCCTCTCTGGAGGCTTCAGATGGCTGAATGATGTCACCACTGTGAACAAACAATGGCCAAAAGTCAACAATTCAGTTTCAAAATGAATCAATGTTTCTTTTTTTGTTTGAACAAAAAAAGTACCAGTTTTGTGTAAGATATAGTGTTAAGAATAATCTCAGGATCAACACAACTCATTTATGTTAAGAAGGCTCTGGAGACTTTGATGACTTACATAGAAGCATTAAATCAAAATCTTAATTGAGGAAAGAATTTAGGCAGGCAGTACACTTTAACCACAATGTTGTGTCGTCTTGACTCTCTGAAGTTCCTGTATTCCTGAAGGAGTATTCTCATGCTAGAACTCATGCTAGAGGCAATAAGTTTAGCTGAACCTTCATGTAAACAAAGATATTGCAGGCGTCATACACACAGATGCTTAACCCAAATTCCTCAGCCCTGACAGAATGTGTTATGTGTTTCCTTCCTACATGACCTTGGCAGGATGAGGCAGCACTGTGTTATCATACAGCTGTTATGTCTCCTGTCATCAATGGAGACACAGAGTTGAAGTACTACTCTCTCTGGAAAGGTTATGAGGTTATCTTGGACACTGACCTCAGTGAGGCCTGGGTACCACTGTCTCAACTAACATAGCAGGAGTTTGTTACCTGGAAATTCCACCACAGTTAGAGTTGGCCCACTTTCAGTTGTATATTATGCAAAGTAATAAAATGTTAATCACCTGAGGAGGCCACCTGTACATTCTGCATAGAGCCTGTGGTGTGTTTCTTCAAAGTGGCAGCAGGGGTCATAGAGGAAGAGTTCACAGGAAGTGGAGAAGGGTGGCGAGGCAGGGGGAGTACCTCCTTCACTGGCTGCTGGACACACACACACACACACACACACACACACACACACACACACACACAAACAGTACGGGTAAGCCATGCTTAAAAGGACAGTTCAACATTATTTTCCCATTTACCCTAAATAGTATTATTATTTATATGTTTTTTGTGATGTGTGTAACTGACTCTTTCATCAGAAAACAACAGGCCTAAGCTTTTTGTTTTCTATAATTCCTATAACAACTGCTCTTAAAAGATCCAGTAGTGGTTCCTCCTTGCTTACAGTATAGTAAGCTCACTAATGAATGACAATACTGAACCATCTAATATTTATTTTCTGGAAGTTTTTTTTTTATAAGCATTTCCTTTTTTGATGTTCAGCGGCAGCCTACTGTTATATCAGTCACTGCACTGATGACTGGTCACCTTGCTGTTTTCCATGTTGGCTCTGTTCATTCACAGTAACAGCAACAGAAGCTCTTCTTTCTGAAAAAGACAACACGATTAACAACGATATACAGTGACAACAACCAGATAAAGTAAGTAAAGGAGGGACCCTCCTGGGGAGAGATGTGACACAGAGCATCACACAGCAGTGGGTATAAACGATTCAAAGTAATCTACTAAGAGACTGAGACCCCCTTGATGCCACACATGCTCAATTTAAGGAAACAAGGGCCACAGCTCGTAGTACTTGGTACAAAAACAAAAAGTGGTGAAACAAGACCCCAGGCAATGATGGTGGCATAGGCCACACAGAGTGCAGGAGAAAGTGTGTTAGAGTTTGGAGAGACATGATATCCTGCTTCAGGTAACCTTTCTGATTCACAGGACTTTTTCAAAAGCTTAATGCCATTCATTAGCCTAAATACTACACGGACAATTAAAGTGTTCCTCCCAATCAGAAGTCAGATGTCATTTTAACTTTGTAAATATGTAATGCTCAACACACATTAATATAATATTGAATGATTTAATGTTAAGTACATGTATTATCTAATATTTTTAGTCCAAATGTGACTGGGAAAAGCTTTATACATGTTTGATGTTTTTTTTAAATGCTGAATGTATTTTGTGCATTTACCCATCTAATCACCTGTTACTGTCAATGGCTCGCAATACTTGAAACTAAAACATTGTGTTATTTGGCATTGTTATGGCTGCCTATCTTTGCCAGGAAACTCTTGAAAACAAGATTTTATTTAGGCTTTGCTGTCACTTGTCCAAAAACAAATGACATAATTATGTGCATTTATATTAAAAGAAAAGAAAAAGAGTTTCACTCTGCAATTAGCTCAACAGTAATTGAAAATCTTTTTTGTCATTAGCAATTTATATGGTATATTATATATAAATAAATATAAACGTGCATGCATACTTACAATATGGTCCAGAAATTGTGGAACAACGTGACAGTGGATGTTATGCTATCAACAAATTATAGATAAATATAATTATAGTAAAAAAATATACATAGCCTAATAAGAGAGAAAATCCAGTAGGTGTTGTCTCTTTACTCTGGAGCAGCCAATGAACAGTCGGAGCAAGGAGCAGCATCACCTCGACCCAAACCTCAGACGGGGGCCTTCTTCATGTGCATAATTAAAGAAGTGGGATAGGGTGACCCGCACCTGGAAGTATAGAACAATAGCTTTGTGAATGTATGTAGGAGACAACATACTGTACGCTGGTGGGTCAGGGGTGTGTGCTTGTGCTTGAACACCTGCTCAGCCTCACCTGCTCAGATCTGTGTGCGCGCTAGTGGGTTCACACTTATGACACAAGATAACAGTAAACACTACATTCACGGCTGCTTGACTACTGCTCCCTGTATCACAAGTTATTGACTTCTGGCGCACAGATGGGAGCAAGATAGTTTTGTATTTTAATTATTCTGCCACCCTCAGTTGGTTTCAGTTCAGCTGAACATTCTATTGTTATAGCAACCCCAGTTGACGAAGAAATAAAATGGCCTTCTTTTCCATTTTATTTTTATGGTGTGGCAATGTTAGCATGCTAACATTGTTATATCCAACATTTTATCAGGTCCGTGACCAAATATTGACTAATCTTTTATCTACTTCTTGTTGGAGCATCAACTTTTAGTAGGCCTACTTGTTTTATTCTTGCTATTTTTGATTGTATATTTGTGATTTAGTTCTCTCTTGCTACCAATATACTGCTAATAAAGCTAGCCAGTGTACTAGCCTAGCTAACTGAGGCTAATATGTGTAGCTAATAGGCTACAACTATCATGCTAACTGCTAATTTACTGTTTGCCTTTTACTGTTCTCAGGCTATACTTTGTTACTAAATATATAATATATATTTGTTACTAAATATATAATACTAAATATATATATATATATATATATATATATATATATATATATATATATATATATATATACTAAATTACTGTAGGCTGCTGTACTTCTTCCATAGACTTAATCTAAATCTTTCCCTGGCAATATACTTTTCTTTGTTTCTTCATAGTGAAACCAGATTCCTTGTTACTGTATTCATTTTTTTTTTTTAAATGCTTGTATTAACTCTTTTTTTATGGTATTGTATTCTTTGTGGATTTGTAACCACCATTAGTGAATTAGTTCTTTAATACTGTTTCCACAGCTTTTTCCCCAATTGCTTCCAGTGAAAACTTTAACCGTTATTGGTAGTGTGTTTACTTGCTGCATAGCTGTACACCTACAGTACAAACAGTGAGGGCAGGTAGACAGAGATATGGAAACAGACACACAACATATGATTAAATATTCAACAATCATCGCATACAAAAGACCTTGAGATATCTTACCAAAACGTTTTGTTCCTCAACAGGGTCCTGTAACCTCAATGCCTGACAGGAGGCGGATGCCCCTTGCTCAGCCCAAGGCCTTTGTGTCAAGTCGAGTATTTCTGCCTCTGTTATTAAGGGGATTAGTCTGATGGCCCAGCTGCAGCTGAGCACATGGTGAGTACATAATCAATAATGGAAGGCTGTACAAACGCAGAAGAACAGTCTCACACAGGCGTTCACCCTGAGAGAAAGCACAAACTATTATGCAACAGATACGAGTGGAGCATTATGTTATATTATCCATGTATTAGGCCGCTTTGTAAGCAAAACCACTGTCCTGTTGAGGTTGTTTTTTCCCTCTCTCTAGCAATGTTAAACTTGATGAAATTGGGCAAGGCAAGAACAACTTAATTTACATAAAAGATTATCACATGTCAACCAGGGAACTTAATGTGCTGCACAGATGTAGTCACACCAACTCAGGATAAATACATGACCAAATAAATACTTAAATTATTCATATTCATATTTTAAGTGACTAAATGCTGTTCTAGTTATGCTTTGGGTATTTCACAAAAATGAGAACAGAATCAAGATGTAAGAAACCTTCAAGACACGTTTTAAGACATAAAAATACTCAGCTTTTGATAAAATTAAATCAGACAGTTTAACCATTCTGTGGAAAATTGATTAGTAATACAGTTTGTATTTTTTATAATTAATCTTTGAGAAATATGATTGACAAACTGCCTGTATTATATTTCCGTTTCACAGCTTTTGTTCTTGTAACTGTCTATTTGGTGGGTCATTGGGACAATATAATCAAACAGCAGTGATCACAATTGTGCTGCAGACTGGTAATTAGCACAGAAATGCAATGAAATTCTACTTTTCCTTACAATAATATGAGGTTTCCTGTGAGCCAACTGTACATCTTGTGTAATGATAAATGTGAACACAAATATCGAGAAAGGCAACAATCAAACACATCACACTTAAATTTTGCATAAGTTTAACACTCATTTATTTGCCATATTTTTTTTCTTTACGTTTGTTACGTGTCCACAGACATGAGAAAGAATTCCAGAACACTCAGAAGATAAAGGTGAGCACTGCGATTCAGACTTCATCGCAGGCTGAGACCTGTTTCTGCATCTGTCAAGCAGCTCAGAGCAAGAGTGGCAGACCTGGGTTCATCTCCTCGGTCCATGATGCCCACCTCACACACACTGAGCTGAAATGTGCAAAACTGTTCCCTGATCTGCACTCTTTACTCTTGGGTGAGACTTGACGAAGCAGCAGGTCAGTTATTCTTATTGATCATGGTATACAGAGGAAGAGAGGGTTAATATCATCTGTGTGATGAGACCCAACACAGATATTTATATACAAGACAGAGCCAAGAGGAAGGTTTCCAGTTAGTCATTACAAGGATCATGAATGACAATACTTTACAAGCAGCACTTCGGGGTGGGGGTGGAGGGGGAGCTGTTTTCATTAGCAAGCAGTAAGGCAGGAGAGAGGGACAGAGTTCAGCAGAATATAAGTGGACCTGCATGCTTTGATCCAGAGCTATGACCAGCCAAATATAAAATAATCAACTCATTTACCTTTCAACATTGGCCAGTGCACTAAAACTGTCTCACAAAGTGTTTTTTAAACATGATACCCTTGAACTATTAGGGTTGGAAGCATTGCAAGTCATCTGCCAGTTGTACACACAAAAAATAAAAAGCTATGCTATTTAGTCCAATGTTGTTGGTGGTGTCATTGCTGAAGCAAACATGGCACAGTTTCTAAGAGATCAAATCTTCTCCAGTCAGGACAGGGTCATAATATCTTTTTTTAAAACACAAACCAGTATTTTCCATACATTGTTAAAACATCATCATACAAAATCATACTAAATAAAGATGCCTTGTGCATGAGTGCAATATACTATAAGAACATAATCTATCCTTCTAAATGTTATAAATAAAACTTTCCATTTGTCTTCTGTGGCAACAGATAACATACAGTGTATATATATATACTATATCTATGGGCATTTTACAAAATAAGCAAAGTTTATTATACAAAAATGACCCAAAAATGTATGGATGTAATCCCATTATATTCTTTGCTAACAGAC